>OY856410.1:254591382-255101382 GCA_963693085.1 Alisma plantago-aquatica
CATGTTTTGGGTAAAAGGAAACCCCACTTGGACTGTGATGTATGTTTGATGAGCCACTCACACTAGTTGATCTAACACTACCATCCTATCATGTGTATGTATGAAACTAGTCCAAACTTGAGAGGTGATGAATGGATACAGCATGATAGAAAACTTAGAAATAGTTTGATACATTGTCTACTTGATAGCTACATGTGCAAGTGGAATGATATGATATATGCCTACATGTGATGATGTAAATTTTGGATTTAAGAAAGTTGTTGTGATTGTTGGTACTATCAAGTGATAGTTTTTCTCCTATCCAGGGAAATGACCCTTCCTAAGGGAGTGAGTATCAAAAATTTGTTTAAGAATTGAGGTAACTTTAAAGGTCACTTAAAAGATCTTGAGAGATTGAGTGCATGAAACATAAAAGAACATAGATTGAGTATGAATCTTTAGACCCAAGTATGACCATCTTTAAAGGACATAAATAAAAGTCACTATGGAAGTGATAGGTAGAATGGGGACATGCCTATATAGGTAGGTCGCCATGTTTCCCATAAAGGGACATAAGGAAAACTAAGAGTGCCCAGAGAAATGATGGAAATTGGGGTGAGGATTTTGAATCATGCAATGTGATTGAATATCATCAAAGGAACCACAAGAAAAATGTGTGGTGAAATAAAATAAAGTTACGATAGAACCCTAAGTCAATCCTAAGGTCAAGTAGACAATCCTAAGGTCAAGTAGGGATGAGACCGATGGGAGTAGGAGTTGATTGTTCCCTAAATGCATGAGACCATAGGGTCGGGAGGTAACGACTTTGTTTTCCCGAGGCCCACGAGTTTGGAGGTTGGCCACCTTCATGAGTTCATGGGGCCTGAGGATAAATGTGAGAGACACTCCATAGATGCATAAGTGTAAGATCACCCTAAAAGTATCGGCACCCTGGAGACCTTGAGAAAATGAGTAAGGATCATAAATATGAGTTATGATAAGGATATGTGGAAAGTTTTTCCTACAAGTGTGCATAGAATGGTAATCGGAGAAGTGATTCAACCTAAATTTAAAATTAAAATGGAGATGTGTATGCACTATCTATACTTTTAGAATGGGATGAGCTTTGTATTTGGACTGCAACCAAATGCTTAGTTCATCTTGCTATGAGTGTGAGAGATTGTACAGACGCATGCCATACTAGGAATAGAAGTGATATGAGGAATATATGCTTGTTGAAATCTTTTTATGATAATTTAGGATTAGAGGAATCACCACACCCTATGAGCAGATTTCGAATAAATGAACAAATGTAATTGCCAATTTGAAATTTTAAATGAGGATATAATTATCAAGTGTAGTTTGAATTCTATAAGTTAAGATTTAATCTAGTGACTAAAATAATGGATGCAAGAGATTGAAGCATCTCCTAACTTAGAAGGACCTAAACCTGAGACAAAGATGATGGATGGAGTATATGAATTAATATGATTTCACCATCGCCTATCACCCTGGAAAGACTAATGTAGTAGCATATGCAATTAGTCAGAAACAACTCAGGTGTGCAACTATCTTATATACCCAGTGGAGAGGACTGGAAGAGTTTGCTAGAGGGACTCTTCATTCATTAGAAGATTGGATCTGTATGACTATCATCTAGACAAAACTAGACATGTTGACCAAATTGGTAGCTGCCCAGTTATCCAGCCCAAAGCTTGACACAATGAAAGGTTTGTTAAAGAAACCTCAGACACATCTCATAGTGATAGTAGATGGTGGAGTCCATTACAAGAGTCGTATTTGGGTTCTCAAAGATTCACCCTTGAAGAATCATATCTTGTAAGAATATCATGATTCTAAGTATATTGTACGTCTTGTCACTACCAAGATGTTTAAGGACATGCATTGGTACTTTTGGTGGACTAGGATGAAGAGAGACATATCGGCATATGTGTCTAGTTGTCTCACATGCCGCACGGTGAAGGTTGAACAACAACGACTCGATGGATTGCTATAACTGATTGAAATTCTTATGTGGAAATTGGAACAGATCACCATGGACTTTGTGGTGGGTCTCCCCAAGACCAATAAAGGTCATGATGCAATATGGGTTATGGTAGATCGCCTTACCAATTCGGTACATTTTCCTTGCCTTAAAAACCACTTCCAAAGTGACAGATCTAGCTGACTTTATATCAGAGAGATAGTACGACTGCATGGCAATTATTTTTTATCGTGACTGTAACATACTAGATCAGAATCCTACCCTAGAAGTTTGATCCTTTGGACTTAGCCAAACAAGGTTTAGTATAACACTAATGAGATAATACATTAACAAATCACCCTAATGAAACTCAATGTTCTCACATTAGATTTAGACCAATAATGGAACATAAAAATGTCACATGGGGAATACATGATAATTCGTGCTTGATAATCACATATGACTCATTTGGATAGTAATAAGAAGTTAAAGAACTTAATTGGATAAATAGTTTTGGTTTATGGGTCACTAATGGGCCATACTCATCAAAAGGAATCCCAAAAGTGGAATCTAAGTTAAAAATCATGTTCCTTGGGTCCCAATTGACTTGGGAATCACGCTTCACAATATCCACATAATAATAATTATTTAATTCATTTAGGAAAGAAAATATCTAAGTGTTCCCCCAAACATAAAATAAAATAATAAATTACACCAAAAGAGGAAATGATCTTGGATTTGTAATCTAGATAATAAATATAGCCTTTGTGTGAATTTTCATCCAATTTGGAGAAATTTTGTTTAAAAGTGAAATCAGGAGAGAGAAAGTGTGTAGAACCTTAAAAATATTAAATAATTGTATAAACTACTCCCAGATGTAAAATTGATAGAGAATTCATATGCAAAACATTTAATATGACTTGTGGGTGAAGTTTCATAAAATTTGGAGAATCTTTAAGTCATTAATGCTTGAGGAAAGAGAAAATAGGATTTGATTTATTTAACACATTAAAAATCCTCAAAAGGCAAATCTAATTGTATAATTGGAATATACATGCCTTAATTGGCCTTTTTTGCAAAATTTTACTTAATTTAGATAATGTTTGAACCCTTAAATGAAGAAAGAGAAAAAGGAATTTAATGCAATATCACTTTATTAAATTATATTGATTTTGTCACACCTTGGTTTCTTAATTGGATTATACGTACGATCTGGGCCGTCGATTTTTTCATCCAATGGTCGTGGCATCGTCTCCTACCTCTATTAGGAGAGCGACCTGACATGTACAATAACAATGGGATTTCATTTCCTTCTATCTTCCTCATTTCTCAATCTTTTTCACATTTTTTCTTTCATTGGATTCCTTTTTTTATTCCGATTTGATCGACCCCTTGATCAAGCCCTAAATCCCTATATATAGGAAACACCAAAATTTGTTTTTTCCACCATTTTTCACAGAAGCACCTTCGTCGCTCCTCGTTCTAACGCGGGTACTCCACAATGACCCTCAATCTCCTATCAATTCACCTCTACCCCCAATTTGATCGTTGATTTCCCTAGAACCCTAGTCCTAGTCGCTTTCTTCTTCGATGACTTTGGTTTCATTTTGGCCTTCTCCATCACCCTAGCCTTCAATCTGAGCTGCGGTAATATACCCCAGCCCTTCTTGTTCCTTTTCTAATCAGTAGTTTGCTCCTAAGTTTTCCCTTGTGTCGCATCCTATAACCATGCTTAAGGTTCATGTTGACGCTCAATGCCATGGCTACCCAGGGTCTCTTCCAACACGAAAACACTCCCTTTGCCTTCGCCTTTCCCTGATGATCGATTTGCGCATCTTTGCTTATGGGTATTCACCTCGAATCGATGATTTCTGTGTTTGAGACTCTTTCCCGGTTCTTCCCCTGCGGTGGAGCATTCTTGAGCTCTTGGCCACCGCGAGGCCTAACCTTGGACTATGTGAGGTCGTCTGGAGGTGGGAGTTATCGTGGATCGCTTGGTTTGCGCTGACACTGCCTGGTTCACATTCTAGATCCCTAAGATCGAGACCTTCATCACGATGTTTAGTGTTGTTTTGAGGATGAACGATCACATGTGGTGATTCACATTTTTACCCCGCCGATTACTTCTTTTTCTAATTTCTCGTCCAGGGGCAGTTTCATCATTACATGCCATATTGCTTCTCTATTCTGTGCTGAGGCAACTTGCCCATCTGTCTATGGGGCCGACCGAGGTGGTAAGCCCTGATTGGGCCAACTCAGATCACGTTTCCCACTCCCTCTCTATTTCTTTCTCTTTCTCAAGTTTATGCCACATGGAATTTTCTGATTTGCTGGGTTTTGCAAAATTCATAATAAATTATTTACCGATCAAAAAAACATAGAAAAATAGTCTTTGGATTCATTAAAATATAAGTTTTCTAATGGTATTGGTTTTTTCACATGAATCTAATGTTTAATAATAAGTATTTCTAATGGATTATTCTAAATAGAAAATATATTGTAAAATTCATACCTAAATATTTATAAGTCAGAAAAATATAATAAAATATGTTTTGGACTCCTAATACATAAACTGAAATGTGGCATAGTTTTCATAACATAATTCACATAATAATAAAAAGGTGGTTTTTAGGGTTTTGAATAATTAATGGAAACCAAACTTTAATTCCACATATATTCATCATAGGTTCTTTGGAGGCCTAGGCTTGGACCTAGTTGGAATTTCAACTTTAGACTCCGAAGTTGAGGTATGTTGTATCCCCTATTATTCTTTGTTAAGCAATTCACCTATATTATTCTTTCTCGTGTGCCTATGGACAATAGCCTATACACATTGCTCTTATCTTTTGATATCATGGTTCTTGTGAACTATTTTGTTTGTGGTAATCTTAGATATTCTCTTGACTCTTATCTTGTGCCTTGGTGCATGTTGGACTTTTGATGATATGTGCCCACTATGATATGGATGTTTATTTGTTGATATGTGATATCTTGTTCCCACTTACAGGTGGATGTGTGTGTTGTCCATTGTGTGATGGCAACATTGTATAATCTGACTATACTTTTTACTTACCTCTATATTTTACATGCTATGTGATTTAGTAGCACTAGAGTAGTGTAATTGCATTGGTTTTTGGGTGTATGCCCCTATTTTTTGGGGATGGAGGTGGTGGTGTCCCATACCCGAGTTTCAAGGATGTGAAGCCTTGGATCAACCTTATATATTGGGAGTTTGGCAGTGCGTCATTCTCTATCAGGTTTCAAGGATGTGAAGCCTTGGTCATATTTGTCTTTCTATTGTTCTAGGGCTATGTTTATCTCACATGCATGCATGTTGATGATTGTGGGATGTGTGCCCTACTATCTTTGTATGTGCTAGTATGGCATGATTTTCGTTGTTTGGTTATGGCAAGTATCTCTTTTGTTGTTATTCTTTTATTCCATGTTTGGGTATTCCTTGTCTTTTCTATGGGAAGCCTTTTATATTTTTTGTCCCTTATTTTCATAATATTGCTCAATTTTCCTATTTATTATAAACATACCGGCCTTTGTTGATGTTTCCTTTCCTTATCGTTTTTGTGGGGTATGCTTCCATCCCCAGGTTTAGATCAAGGAGAGGTTAAGCAAGGTGGACTTGGACAACAACCATTGTTACTAAGCTTTTAGGATACTTGAAAGAGGTGGTTAGATGATCCTCAGTTAGATCCTTATAGTTTCATTTGTAAATCACCCACGTGTGGTGTAGTGATGTAAAAGATATCAAGCTCTGTAATAGTTGGATATATTTCTTTTCCGTTTCTACTTATTGTATTATGATACATACATGTTGAATGAATTGGTCTACATCTCTTTGGTAAGAATTTTTTTTTTATGTGGTGTTTGGATCAGGGGATGTTGCCTTTTTATTTCTAATAGGGAGTGGTTCCCCTCTTGGATCCCACTCCTTACAGCATGGTATCAGAACCACAAGCAGTCAGTTATCTAACTACTTCAATATCATCTCCCTTAGGATGTTTACCTTTATCTTAGGTTGCTTATACCTAGTACCTTGCCTTGTGTAAGAAAAATGCTAATGGCGGGAGATAACTCAATTGTTGACAACCAGTACGGTTATGAGACACCCCAGAACCCTAGGTTTGGGATGTCAAGGATGGATCCATCCTTTACTACTCCTCTGACACAAGGAACTCCTCCAACCGAAAGTGGACCATCAGTAGGACAAGAAACCCCAGCCTCTGTTGCTACTAATACGGGAATAGTCATCACTCCAGAGCAAGAGTTGGTCATGTTTCATCAACTTTTTACTACTACCATGGCTGGAAAGATGAAGGACCCGTCTGTACCTGAAAAGCCTAAGGAGTTCTCAATCATGGAGTTCATGAAGATGCAACCACCCTCTTTCAAGGGTGAAGGTGAATAGAGATGGTTGACAAAGTTGATGATTGGGTGTTAGCCATAGAGAGAACTTTTGATGTTATGACATGTCTTCCACACCAGATGGTTAGGTTTGCTTCATATGTCTTGGAAGGACCGACAAGAGTTTGGTAGAATGGAATTGCAAGGACTAGAGACATCTCAACCATGACTTGGGTAGAGTTTTTAGCTCTCTTCCGCGGGAAGTACATATGCACTGCTGCCTTGAAGAAAAAGGAAGTTGAGTTCTATAGTTTGAAGCAAGGATCAATGAATGTTTCTGCTTATGTGCAAAAATTCATGTTGCTTGAGAGATATTCTTCTGGACTTAGTGAAGAGCATAGAGCTGACCTATATCAGTGGACTCAACTACAATGTGGGTCGTGATCTTATCCCATAACTACCCTTGACCTTTCAGTAGATGTTTGATAAAGTTTTGGCTGTGGAATCTTACCCAGGGTTTCAACCTAGGGAGTTTGAAAATAAGAGGAAGCCCTCAGGAGATGAACATAAAAGGGACAAGTGTGCTAAGTGCAATGGTTACCATCCTCTAGGAAAGTGTTTTCAGGAAAAACCTCATCATGGTACTCTAGTGGTATGCCATTATTGCAGTGAACCTGGACACATCTGACTTGATTTCCCTAAGCATCATAATGGACAAGCTCTAGTACAACAACAGCAAGCACCTCCTCAAAATCAGGGCAACAATAATGGTAATAATAGAGGAAGACTTGTGGAAAGAAAAGTTGGAAAAGTTTTTTCTTTGTATGGTGAAGAAGTTAATGAAGATGAACAAGATTAGGATAATCCATAGTTGGGTTTTAAAAGTTATATTTCCCTTTTTACAAGTTGCTTATGTAATAGGATGTAAGGAAGTGGAACCCTATGTACCTAAAGAATAGTTTTGACTTAATAAGATGAATCCTTTAAGGGGTGGTAAAAAGTTGTTTTTTTATATGTGGATGTTTTTATTTCGAGGATGAAACTCCTTTAAGGGGTGGTGTTACACTAGATCTTGAACCCTACCCTAGAAGTTTGATCCTTTGGACTTAGACAAACAAGGTTTAGTATAACACTAATGAGATAATACTTGAACAAATCACCCTAATGAAACCCAAAGTTCTCACATTAGATTTAGACCAATAATGGAACATCAAAGTGTCACATGGGGAATACATGATAATTCATGCTTGATAATCATATATGACTCATTTGGATGGTAATAAGAAGTTAAAGAACTTAATTGGATAAATAGTTTTGGTTTATGGGCCACTAATGGGCCATATGGCATATCTCATTAAAAGGAATCCCAAAAGTGGAATCTAAGTTAAAAATCGTGTTCCTTGGGTCCCAATTGCCTTGGGAGTCAAGTTTCACATTATCCACATAATAATAATTAATTTAATTCATTTAGGAAAGAAAATATCTATGTGTTCCCCAAAATATCAAATAAAATAATAAATGACTCCAAAAGAGGAAAATGATCTTGGATTCGTAATCTACATAATAAATATAGACTTTGGGTGAGTGTTCATCCAAATTGGAGAAAGCTTGCTTAAAAGGTGAAATCAGGAGAGAGAAAGTGTGTAGAGCCTTCAAAATATTAAATAATTGTACAAACAACTCCCACATGTAAAATTGATGGCAAATTTGTATCCAACTCATTAAATATGACTTGTAGGTGAAGTTTCATAAAATTTGGAGAATCTTTACGTCATAAATGCATGAGGAAAGAGAAATAGGATTTGGTTTATTTAACACATTAAAAGTCCTCAAAAGGCAAATCTGATTACATAATCAGAGTCCACATGCCTTAATTTTCCTCTGTGCAACATTTACTTAATTTAGATAATGTTTAAACCCTTAAATGAAGAAAGAGAAAAAGGAATTTAATACAATATCTCTTTATTAAATTATATTGATTTTGTCACGCCTTGGTTTCTTAATCGGAATATAGACATGATCTGGGCCATCGATTTTTTATCCAACGGCCATGGTGTCATCTCCTACCTCGAGTAGGAGAGCGACCCGCCATATACAGTAACATGGGGATTTCATTTCCTTCTAGCTTCCTCGTTTCTCAATCATTTTTCACGATTTTTCTTTCATTGGATTCCTTTTTCAATTCCGAATTGATCGACCCCTTGCTCAAGCCCTAAATCCCTATATATAGGAAACAACTAAATTCGTTTTCTCCACCATTTTTCACAGAAGCACCTTCGTCGCTCCTTGTTATCACCTGGGTACTCCACAACGACCCTCGGTCTCCTATCAATTCACCTCTGCCCCCAATTTGATTGTTGCTTTCCCTAGAACCCTGGACCTAGTCGCTTTCTTCTCTGGCGACTTTGGTTTCATTCTGGCCTTCTCCGTCACCCCAGCCTTCAATATGAGCCACAGTAAGATACCCCGACCCTTCTTGTTCCTTTTTTGATCAACAATTTGCACCCAGGTTATCCCCTGTGTCGCATCCTATAACCATGCTTAAGGTTCATGTCGGCGCTCAATGCCATGGCTACCCAGGGTCTCTTACGACACAGAAACATGCCCTTTGCCCTCGCCTTTCCCCGATGATCGATTTGCACATCTTTGCTTATGGGTTTTCACCTCGAATTGATGATTTTTGTGTTTGAGCCTCTTCCCCAGTTCTTCCCCTGTGGTGGAGCATTCTTGAGCTCTTGGCCACCACGAGGCCCAACCTTGGACTCTGCGAGGTCATCCGGAGATGGGGGTTATCGTGGATCACTTGGTTTGCACCGACATGACCTGGTTCACATTTTGGATCCCTGAGCTCGAGACCTTTGTCACGATGTTTAGTGTTGTTTCAAGGAAGAACAATCACAAGTGGTGATTTACATTTTTTCCCCGCCGATTCCATCTTTTTCTAATTTCTCGTCTAGGGGTAGTTTGATCATTACAGGCCTTATTGCTTCTCTATTCCGCACTGAGGCAACTTGCCCAGCTGTTTGTGGGGCTGGTCGAGTTGGCAAGCCCTGATTGGGCCAACTTGGACCACTCGACCCACTCCCTCTCTCTTTCTTTCTCTTTCTCAAGTTTATACCACATGGAATTTTCTAATTTGCTGGATTTTACAAAATTCATAATAAATTATTTACTGATCAGAAAAATATGGACAAATAGTCGTTGGATTTAGAAAAATATAAGCTTTCTAATGGTATTAGTTTTGTTGCCTAAATATAATGTTTAATAATAAGTAATTTTAATGGATTAATCTAAATAGAAAATATATTGTAAAATTCATAACTAAATATTTATAAGTCAAAAAATATAATAAAATATGATTTGGACTCCTAATAATATAAACTAAAATGTGGCATAGTTTTCATAACCTAATTCACATAATAATAAAAAGTTGATTTTTAGGGTTTTGAATAATTAATGGAAACCTAACCCTAATTCCACATATATGCATCATAGGTTCTTTGGAAGCCTAGGCTTGGACCTAGTTGGACGTTGGACTTTGGACTCTAAAGTTGAGGTATGTTGTATCCCCTATTATTCTATGTTAAGAAATTCACCTATATTATTCTTTCTCTTGGTCCTATGGACAATAGCCTATACACATTGCTCTTATCTTTTGATATCATGGTTCTTGTGAACTATTTTGTTTGTGGTAATCTTGGATATTCTCTTGACTCTTGTCTTGTGCCTTGGTGCATGTTGTACTTTTGATGATATGTTCCCACTATGATATGGATGTTTATTTGTGGATATGTGATATCTTGTTCCCACTTACATGTGGATGCATGTGTTGTCCATTGTGTGATGGCAACATTGTATAATCTGACTGTACTTTTTACTTAGCTCTATATTTTACATGCTATGTGATTTAGTAGCACTACAGTAGTGTAATTGCATTGGTTTTTGGGTGTATGCCCCTATTTTTTGGGGATGGAGGTAGCAGTGCCCCATACCTGAGTTTTAAAGATGTGAAACCTTGGCTCAACCTTATATATTGGGAGTTTGGCAGTGTGTCATTCTCTATCAGGTTTCAAGGATGTGAAGCCTTGGTCGTCTTTGTCTTTCTATTGTTTTAGGGCTATGTTTATCTCACATGCATGCAGGTTGATGATTGTGGGGTGTGTGCCCTACTATCTTTGTATGTGCTAGTATGGCATGATTTTAGTTGTTTGGTTATGGCAAGTATCTCTTTTGTTGTTATTCTTTTATTCCTTGTTTGGGTATTCCTTGTCTTTTCTATGGGAAGCCTTTTATATTTGTTGTCCATTATTTTCATAATATTGCTCAATCTTCCTATTTAGTATACACATACCAACCTTTGTTGATGTTTCCTTTCCTTCTCCTTTTTGTGGGGTATGCTTCCATCCCCAGGTTTAGATAAAGGAGAGGTTAAGCAAGGTGGACTTGGACAACAACCATTGTTACTAAGCTTTTGGGATACTTGAAAGAGGTGGTTAGATGATCCTCAACTAGATCCTTATAGTTTCTTTTGTAACTCACCCATGTGTGGCGTAGTGATGTAAGAGATACCAAGCTCTGTAATAGTTGGATATATTTCTTTTCCATTGCTACTTATTGTATTATGATACATACATGTTGAATGAATTGGTTTACATCCCTTTGGTAAGAAAAAATTTTATGTGGTGTTTGGTTTAGGGGATGTTGCCTTTTTATTTCTAATAGGGAGTGGTTCCCCTCTTGGATCCCACTCCTTACAGCATGGTATCAGAACCACTAGCAGTCAGTTATCTAACTATTTCAATCTCATCTCCCTTAGGATGTTTACCTTTATCTTAGGTTGCTTATACCTAGTACCTTGCCTTGTGCAGGAAAAACGCTAATGGCGGGAGATAACTCAACTGTTGACAACCAATATAGTTATGAGACACCCCAGAACCCTAGGTTTGGGATGTCAAGGATGGATCCATCCTTTACTACTCCACTGATACAAGGAACTCCTCCAACTAAAAGTGGATCATCAGTAGGACAAGAAACCCCAGCCTCTTCTACTATTAATACAGGAATAGTCATCACTCCAGAGCAAGAGTTGGTCATGTTTCGACAACTTTTTACTACTACCATGGCTGGAAAGATGAAGGACCCATTTGTACCTGAAAAGCCTAAGGAGTTCTCAATCATGGAGTTCATGAAGATGCAACCACCCTCTTTCAAGGGTGAAGGTGAATAGAGATGGTCGAAAAAGCTGATGATTGGGTGTTAGCCATAGAGAGAACTTTTCATATTATGACATGTCCTCCACACCATAAGGTTAGGTTTGCTTCATATGTCTTGGAAGGACCGACAAGAGTTTGGTAGAATGGAACTGCAAGGACTATAGACATCTCAACCATGACTTGGGTAGAGTTTTTAGCTCTCTTTCGTGGGAAGTACATATGCACTACTGCCTTTAAGAAAAAGGAAGTTGAGTTCTATAGTTTGAAGCAGGGATCAATGAATGTTTTTGCTTATGTGCAAAACTTCATGTTGCTTGAGAGATATGCTTATGGACTTAGTGAAGAACATAGAGCTGACATATATCTGCAGACTCAACTACAACATGGGTCGTGCTCTTATCCCATAACTACCCTTGACCTTTCAGTAAATGTTTGATAAAGCTTTGGCTGTGGAATCTTACCCAGGGTTTCAACCTAGGGAGTTTGAAAAGAAGAGGAAGCCCACAGGAGATGAACATAAAAGGGACAAATGTGCTAAGTGCAATGGTTACCATCCTCCAGGAAAGTGTTCTTAGGACAAACCTCGTCATTGTACTCTAGTGGTATGCCATTATTGCAGTGAACCTGGACACATCTGACCCGATTGCTCTAAGCATCATAATGGACAAGCTCTAGTGCAACAACAGTAAGCACCTCCTCAAAATCAGGGAAACAATAATGGTAATAATAGAGGAAGACTTGTGGAAAGAAAAGTTGGAAGAGTTTTTTTTTGGATGGTGAAGAAGTTAATGAAGATGAACAAGATCAGGATAATCCATAGTTAGGTTTTACAAGTTATATTTCCCTTTTTGCAAAATGCTTATGTTGTAGGATGTAAGGAAGTGGAACCCTATGTACCTAAAAAATAGTTTTGACTTAATAAGATGAATCCTTTAAGGGGTGGTAAAAAAGTTGTTTTTTATATGTGGATGTTTTGATTTCGAGGATGAAACTCCTTTAAGGGGTGGTAAAAAAGTTGTTTTTTTATATGTGGATGTTTTGATTTCAAGGATGAAACTCCTTTAAGGGGTGGTGTGTTGTAACATACTAGATCTTGAACCCTACCCTAGAAGTTTGATCCTTTGGACTTAGCCAAACAAGGTTTAGTATAACACTAATGAGATAATACTTGAACAAATCACCCTAATGAAACCCAACGTTCTCACATTAGATTTAGACCAATAATGGAACATCAAAGTGTTACATGGGGAATACATGATAATTCATGCTTGATAATCATATATGACTCATTTGGATGGTAATAAGAAGTTAAAGAACTTAATTAGATAAATAGTTTTGGTTTATGGGCCACTAATGGGCCATATGGCATATCTCATTAAAAGGAATCCCAAAAGTGGAATCTAAGTTAAAAATCATGTTCCTTGGGTTTAATAACACCAAATTTTGTGAGGTTTTTGGCCTTTATTCTGTTATCAAAACTATCCTTTTCTGCTATTTTCCTCTCTTTTATATGCACTTTCGCAATAAATGGTCAGGCTACACTCTTAATCAAATATTTTCATCTCTTGCAGAGTTTTTCCTCCGTTTTGACACAATAAGGCCATCCCGGCCCACAAATAAGTCCAAGTCTGTTTCGGCCTTCCTAACGCCCGATACGACCCTTGCCCGACAAGGGGAATGACACCATGACGCATGACAAAGGGATGTCGCGCCAGAAGAAACTGACGGATGACACACCCTTTACCCGATAGGGAGCCGATCTCGCCCGACAGCCAAGGCTTGTCGGGCGACACAGCCACCCACCGGCAGGCGTGCCACCCGCCACGTGATCGATTAGCCGACACTCCTGAGCCGAGCGATACCATTATAGGCCGTCCACCGATCCGCGAATGAGGAGGATACGTGGCGCTTCGAGCACCATAACATCCCCCAACCGCTGCCTATAAATAGCAGCTACAGGGAGCCGAAAAGACAGCTTGGTCAGTTCGGATACTTTAGAATTTGGATAGTTGGGAGCCTTGAGTGTTCTTCAAAGGAAACTGCGAGAGCAGGTGTATCGCGCCCCAGTGCTCGTGCCGGGCGACACTAGGTGAGCCCTTCCTCATCCCGAGAGGGAGGGGATGATTCATTTAGAACCGTCCCGGGCGACACTGCGGGACAATATCGGCCACGACGATGAGCGACACAAGTGCCCGACACGATGAACGCGTCGCTCCGTGCCCGACATGATATCGAAACTGATACGCTTCGCCCGTCATGCGTGCCGCCCGAGAGGGTGTGTCGCCCGACTCGAGCGTATCGGCCAGGTCCTTGAGCGATACAGTCGGCCGTCACGGTGTGCCGCTCGAGAGAGCGTGTTGCCTGACACGGCTGTATCTGGCTAGGCCCTGTCCGGTATCGGGCGGGAGAGCCGTTGTAGTCTGTCGCCCTTCTACATCAAGAAGGCGACCTCTATCTTTAATTCTGTTATTTAATTCCTTTCTTACGCAATGTACTAAAACCCTTACTGTTTATGGAAATAGAAAAACTTAATTACTTGCTGCTCTATGCTTGGTACAATATGTTGGATGACTGCTATGTTTGATATCTGAACTCTAGCTTGCATGTTTGGATCGCGTTTTGCTTAGCTACCGAATCGTGTTTTCCCATCGCAACAACTTCGAGAGTTGTGTTGTGGCTCTAGTGTTTGGTCCGATTCTGGAGTACAAGAGTGCCTGGAACGGAGTCGTTTCAGTAACATTCCACTCTAACTTTGAGCCCAGCAAACTCGAGAGGGGTATCGAGGCTTGGTTAGAGGTATCCGCTCTGAGAGGAGGGGTGCAGGATGTTACCGGTGCCGCTTGTTATGTTGTAGTCTTATCCTTCATACCTTGCTCTAGCCCTAGTTTTATCCTTCTGTTTCTGTTGCAAGAAAACCTCTAAAACTGCTAAATGACTAAAACCTTAAATCTTTCTAGTAACTCCACCTGGAGATAGTTTTCTTGTTTTGTTCGTGACACCTTACTGCTTCCCTTCTAGGGAATTTATCATCTCTTTATACCTGCCGGAGTGTAGCGTGTCGATTCTGGGTTCTCAACACTACCACCCTTGTCCCTGTATTCGACCCCGTATATCTACTTTGACCCCGTAAACAAAGTTGCAGGGGCCTAGAAGGATTCAGGTTTATAAATGTAAAAGCTCGACTACCTCAAATCCGCCTCCAATTTTAGGACGCGCGATTTAGGCCGGTCAGGGTCCCAATTGCCTTGGGAGTCAATTTTCACATTATCCACATAATAGTAATTAATTTAATTCATTTAGGAAAGAAAAGATCTATGTGTTCCCTAAAATATCAAATAAAATAATAAATGACTCCAAAAGAGGAAAATGATCTTAGATTCGTAATCTACATAATAAATATAGACTTTGGGTGAATGTTCATCCAAATTGGAGAAAGTTTTCTTAAAAGGTGAAATCAGGATAGAGAGAGTGTGTAGAGCCTTCAAAATATTAAATAATTATACAAACAACTCCCACATGTAAAATTGATGGCAAACTCGTATCCAACACATTAAACATGACTTGTGGGTTAAGTTTCATAAAATTTGGAGAATCTTTACGTCATAAATGCATGAGTAAAGAGAAATATGATTTGATTTATTTAAGACATTAAAAGTCCTCGAAAGGCAAATCTGATTGCATAATCGGAGTCTACATGCCTTAATTTGCCTCTGTGCAAAATTTACTTAATTTAGATAATGTTTGAACCCTTAAATGAAGAAAGAGAAAAAGGAATTTAATACAATATCTCTTTATTAAATTATATTGATTTTGTCATGCCTTGGTTTCTTAATCGGATTATAGATGTGATCTGGGACATCAATTTTTTATCCAACGGTCGTGGTGTCATCTCCTACCTTGAGTATGAGAACGACCCGCCATATACAGTAACAGGGGGATTTCATTTCCTTCTAGATTCCTTGTTTCTCAATCATTTTTCACAATTTTTCTTTCATTGGATTCCTTTTTCAATTCTGAATTGATCGACCCCTTACTCAAGCCCTAAATCCCTATATATAGGAAACAACTAAATTCGTTTTCTCCACCATTTTTCACAGAAGCACCTTCGTCGCTCCTCGTTATCACGTGGGTACTCCACAACGACCCTCAATCTGAAAACCTCTAGAGGGGGGTGAATAGAGTTTTATATAGATTTTAAAGTAATTTAAACTCAAACAACCAAAGTAAAGATTAAGAAGAGGAACACAGGTGTTTAGAGTGGTTCCACCTTAGCAAATACTAAGGAGTCAATCCACTACCTGGTTGCTTATCCAACCGGGATTTTGAAAGTACTAAATTTTATTACCTCTCAAGGATATTACATAAAATTTACAATACTTTCCAAACACCCTTTGGACAGCCTTCGCCTTGAAGTAGTCTTGCCAACCTCGAAGCAACCTTCCTTGAAGTAACTTCAAGCTCCCCCTTGAAGTAGCCTTCCTCCCGAAGTAGCTTCCCGTCAAGACAGCCTTCTGAAGTAGTCCAAAGTTCCTCCTCTTCACCACGAAGAGCTTCACCCTCTCCAATCCGCAGCCTCCTACCTGGAGTAGCAAGGAGAGTACAAGGAATACTAGGAACAAGAAAGAAATAAGAGAAAATACAACTTATCCTTGAAGCTCAAGGCTTGATTAGCCTAGATCAAGCGTTTGGATTTTCCTAGCCAAGATGATGGACTTGTGATTGCTTAGGGTTAGGAAAATCTAGCCTATAGGACGAGCTTGAGCTAAGAGGAAAGTGGCCAATTTATCACAATGCTCAATTCACAACAGATTGCACAAGAGGGCTCAAGTATTTTCTCAAGTATAGCAAGTGTATCAAGTAAGTCCTAGTGTCCTATGGCTTGTCCTATTTATAGAAATGGCCTAAGTATGCTTAAGGACGTTCTAGATAATTTCTAGGGGTTTCTAAGTGCTTAACTAGCCGTTAGGTACAAGTTTGTTGCTTTTGCAATGGCTAATTACTTTACTCTGCAGTTTCTGTCAGAGATCGTCTCGGTCGAGAAATTGTCGACCGAGACACCTACTCGGTCGAAGTTTTGTCGACCGACAGGCTCTCTGGATCAACGTCTATTTTCATCTGCCAACTAACTTGTCAGTTGTGTCTAACGGCTACTTTGGATCTTTCTCGGTCGAGGAGTTTGTCGACCGAGAGTGTCTCGGTCGAGGAGTTGGTCGACCGAGATAGATCATGTTTTAAGATTTCAAGTTAGGAAATAATTATGTGTGTGAGTGTGCATAGGTGATCCTATTGAATGGATGACTAAGGTGTTTAGCTAGGGAAAATCCAATGCTTGATTTACATGCGATTCTAAGTACTTGTACATTATATTTCTGTACAAGTTTTTACAATGATTACATTTGCATGAAAATATAAATACTTCTTGTTGAATTTCCCTTATAGGTTTGTCATCCTGCACACTCAAGTAGCTCGTCAGATAAATAAGAATGAAATGTTTGTCATAATCAAAACAAAGGGATTTTATAGATGTCCATTTAGCCAACAATCTCCCCCTTTTTGAAGATGACAAACATTTCCAAAATATAAATAAAGGAAATATAAAACATATAAATGTCATACCTTTAGATTGCCATTTGTAACTTTTCCTCTTGTTTATAAAATGTGTGCTTATTATTCCCAATGAATTATGGAACATGAAATCCAATTCATTTGGGAATATAGCAACTTTCAATGTAAAGCCAAGAGTATATTTATGAAACTCATTGATTGAATTTGTCATAAATACTAAGTTATAGTTTTATATATCTCTCCCCCTTTGTCATTTCAAAAAGATAACCATTTTAATAAAAGCTCCCCCTTAATTAGATATCCCATCAAATCTAATAAAAAAATGTCCATTGAAAAGCCAAAATGATACAATTAAACAAGTATTCGTGTTAAGAACCGCAGATATCAAAGAAAACATCTTCCAAAGGAGTAATAAGCAGTTGCTTCCTAATGCTGTTGAATTGATCTAAAGGAAGCGGTTTTGTAAAAATATCAGCCAATTGATTTTCCGTATCAACATGATGAAGGGAAACATGATTCTTTGATATGTGATCCCTTAAGAAGTGATGACGGATTTCAATGTGTTTTGCCCGGCTGTGTAAAATAGGATTATGTGCTAAGTTTATGGCGCTCGTGTTATCACAAAAGATAGGTGTAGATGAAAGTTTAAAACCATAATCGCTTAAAACCTGTTGCATATAAAGTACTTGAGCACAACAAGACCCGGCTGCCATATATTCAGCTTCAGTTGTAGATAGGGCAACTGTATTTTGTTTCTTACTAAACCAAGATACTAAGGCTCTTCCTAATAAGAAACATCCACCACTAGTACTTTTGCGATCAAGTCGACAACCAGCATAATCCGCATCAGTATATGCTTTAAAATCCAAGGATTGTCCTTTTGGATACCATAAACTGAAACAAGTAGTGCCAGCTAGATATCGAAGAATTCGTTTAACCGCAAGAAAATGAGATTGCATAGGTTGAGATTGAAATCGAGCACAAAGACCAACGGAAAACATGATGTCCGGTCGAGAAGCGGTTAAATATAGCAAACTACCAATCATAGCTCGATATAAGGAATCATCAATAGGTTCCCCATTTTCATCCTTATCAATTTTGATAGAAGTAGCCATAGGAGTAGTAGCATGTTTGCATTGATCCATCCCAAAGCGTTTTAAAAGTTCTTTAGTGTATTTTTCTTGGCTTATGAAAATTCCTGCAGGCGTTTGCTTAATTTGAAAACCAAGAAAAAATGTTAATTCACCCATAAGGCTCATTTCAAATTCTTTTTGCATAATGTCACTGAATTGTGTGCATAATAAATCATTTGAAGCTCCAAAAATAATATCATCAACATATATTTGCACAACTAGGAAATCAGATGCATATGTTTTGAAGAATAAAGTGGAATCTGAATTTCCAATAGAGAAACCATTATCAAAAAGATATGTCTTGAGCCGTTCATACCAATTCCTAGGTGCTTGCTTTAGACCATAAAGTGCCTTTTTAAGTTTATAAACATGGTCACCTTTTTCTGGTATTTCAAAGCCCGGTGGTTGAGCAACATAAACTTCTTCTTGTATGATGCCATTTAGAAATGCACTTTTGACATCCATTTGATATAGCTTAATGTTTTTATGGGCAGCAATAGCTAGTAACATCCTAATGGCTTCAAGTCTAGCTACGGGTGCATATGTTTCATCAAAATCTATTCCTTCTTGTTGATTATATCCTTGTGCTACTAATCGAGCTTTATTCCTTATGACTTCTCCTGCTTCATTGAGCTTATTCCTAAAAACCCATTTAGTTCCTATGATGGTTTTGTCTTGTGGTTTAGGAACTAAATCCCATACATCATTTTTAGTGAATTGATTTAATTCTTCTTGCATGGCTATTATCCAGTAATCATCCTTAAGAGCTTCGGATATCTTCTTAGGTTCAATGATAGAAACGAAAGCCATGTTTACAACATCTTTGAAAGAAGACCGAGTTTTGACTTTATCATTTGGATCTCCAATAATTTGTTCTTGGGGATGATCCTTGATAAGCCTAGGTGTAGGTTGTGTTTCAACTTGGGGTTCCGATATAGAAATTTTCTCACTATCATTGGAAATGGTTGTATTTTCGAATTGATTAGTGAGATCAATGATATCTAGATTTTCAGATTTTGATTCTTCATGAAAAGAGATATGAATGGATTCCTCAACTTTTCTAGATATAGTGTTATATACTCTAAAGGCTTTGCTAGAAGTGGAATATCCCAAGAAGAATGCTTTGTGTGATTTAGAATCAAACTTGTCTCTATCATCTTTGGTATTTAAAATATAGCATGTGGAGCCAAAAGTATGTAAGTAGTCAACTCGAGGTTTCTTAGAGTGTAGTATTTCATATGGAGTTTTCTTCAAATGAGAGTGAATAGTTACTCTATTAAGCACATAACAAGCAGTGTTTACGGCTTCAGCCCAAAAAGTTTTAGGTGTGTTGTGTTCAAGCATCATGGTCCTAGCCATTTCCTGTAGGGATCGATTTTTCCGTTCTACTATACCATTTTGTTGTGGGGTACGTGGAGCAGAAAAATTATGAGTATACCCTTGAGATGTACAAAAGGTCTCAAATGTATGATTTTCAAATTCGCCACCATGATCACTTCTAATGGTACATATTTTATGTTGTAAAAGATTTTCAATCTTAGAACAAAATTGCATAAAGACATGAATAGTATCATCTTTAGTTGCAATAAAATGTACCCATGTAAATCTACTATAATCATCAACAATAACAAAACAATATCTTTTACCACCAATAGATTGTGTCCTCATTGGTCCAAATAAGTCCATATGAATTAATTCTAAGGATCTACTGGTGCTAAGTACATGTTTTGATTTAAAAGATGTTTTGGTTTGCTTTCCCATTGTGCAAGGTTCACAGATTTCAGCTTGATCAAAAGACAGAGCAGGTAATCCACGAACAAGATTATATTTCACTAACTTTTTAATAGTGTGTGAACTAGCATGTCCTAGCTTTTTATGCCATAGTTGTAAGGTATTTTCATTTGCAAGCAAGCATTTGCCTATTACTGATTTCATAGAGTTTGGTTTAAGGATATAAAGATTTCCAACTCTATTTCCTTCATAAATGACATTTGTAGTGTTTTCTATCAACAACTTGCAGCAGGTTTTGTTAAATAACACATCATAACCACTATCACATAGTTGACTTACGCTAATTAAATTGTGATGCAATCCATCAACAAGTAGAACATTTTTGATTTCAAGATTTGTTCCAACATTACCTATTCCAACGATTTTGCCCTTACCATTGTCTCCAAAAGTGACCGTTCCACTTTTCTTTTCTTCAAAAGTTGAAAATGCATCCTTGTTTCCGGTCATATGTTTGGAGCAGCCACTGTCAACGACCCATTCCTGCATTAGAATGTAGATTTTGGTACCCATGTGATGGTCCGATAAGGTTAGAAACTTTTAATTTGCTTATGTGTATAAAAGTTCTGATACAGAAAACCAATCGGTCGACAATTGTTCGATCGATATCATTCTCGGTCGACAACTTGTCGATCGAGCAAGTTACTGTATTACAATCAAAAACACAGAAAATTTCTCGGTTGACCAATTTTCGACCGAAATAAGTACTGGAAGATTTTCGATTTGTTACAGACATCCAGTCGGTCGACAATACTTCGACCGACCCAGAGCTCGGTCGACAGTACTTCGACCGACGAAGTTTCTGTTTTAGTACAGCAATGCAGAAAAATTAATACCAATAAGCATAGCATCGTTTGTTGAGATAGAACAATATAAATAGCAAAAATTAAGTATTTTGTCATATCTCAACTACATTCCATTCTTCTAAGTTTGGGATCTTGGGGTCCAAACTAAGTTGGACTTCTTAGTCTTGTAGGGGCATGAAAAACAGTAATGTCCAAGACGTAAACAGAAATGACAAGTAATAGAATCAACTTCATTTCTCTTTCTAGCCATTGTGTTTTTGGGTACAAACATAGTTTGGGTCTTTTTGGGTTGGTTTTTCTTTGGAACATATCCCAAACCTTTTCTTCCATTGAAGACATTTCCAACTTTCAATATGTTATCAAGAATATCTTTTCTCCTTAACTTATAAAGTTCTCTTTGTAATGTAGCAATGTCATTCATCTTCTTATGTATATCTTTTCTTGCTTGGTCTAAGTCAGAAGACAATGAATCTTTTTCTTTCACAATATTATCATAGTCTGAATGGTTGCACAAGATAGGTTGAGTTTGATAATCTTGTAGTTTAGCTAGCAAATCAGTCTTTTCTTTTGATAGAAGATCAACATTGGTTTCCAAATTGAGTAGCTTTCTAGTGCAATCATCTAAAGATGTTTTTAAAGATACATTTTCAAGATCAATGTTGTTCTTTTCATAAGAAAGTTCATCTAATTTAGCAATGAGCTCATTATTTGATTTTATAGCTTTCTTTAGTTTCTTCTTGGCATCAACATACTTATCATGAGTTTCTTGTAAACTAGTAATTAACTCTTCTTTAGGAAGATCAATAAGGCTTACCTCTTGAGAGTCTTCATTGTCTTCTCTTGCCATTAGACATTCCACATTTTCATCTCCACTTTCACTTTCACTCGTTTCATCCCATGCCGCTTTATAAGCTTTTTCTTTCTTCTGATGTGAGCTTTTCTTTCCCTTCTTAGCTTTGGGACATTCATTTTTGAAATGTCCTTTCTTTCCACATTCGAAGCACCTGGGAGTGGAAGAAGAACTAGAAATTTTATTAGATTTAAACCTTCTGTATTTCTTACCGTTGACTATCAATGCTTCTTCTCCTTCTTCTTCACTGGATTCCTCACTCTCTTGTGAGAGAGCTTTTGATGCTTTGAGAGCCACGTCTTTCTTTGGCCCACGTTGATGCTCATGTTCTCTTCTCTCTTCCTCTTCTAGGTCTGCCTCATGAGCTTCTAAGTTTCCGATGAGCTGCTCCATTTTGAGGCGAGTGAGGTCGTTTGCTTCTGCAATAGCTGTCACCTTTGGTTTGTACTTTGGAGGAAGAGATCGAAGTATTTTTGATACCTGATCCTCCTCAAGAACAGGTTTCCCTAAAGCACTCAAACCATTAACAATAGTAGAAAATTTTGAATACATTTCACTAATAGTTTCGTTTGGATCCATACGAAAATGTTCAAACTTGGTTTTAAGCAAACTAACTTTAGAGTTTTTAACTTGAACGGTACCCTCATATGTTATAGATAATCTATGCCAAATCTCATATGCGGTATCACAGTTTGATACTCTATTAAATTCACCTACTGAAATGGAACAATATAAAATGCTTACTGCCTTTGCATTCATTTGGGCCATTTTTACCGTATTAGCATCCCATACTGCGAAATCGTCTTGTGGGAGTGTGTATGGTGTAGATACCATTCTCAAAAGATCCCAGTTGATTCCTTGGAAGTAGAATTGCATCCTTCTCTTCCAGTATTGATAGTTTGTCCCATCGAATGCCGGAGGTCTAGCAACGAGCGTTCCTTCAATGTTGAGGTGGTTGAGCACTCCATCACCCATTTCTTCAAGACCGTGTTAAGGTTCCTTGAAGCCCTGCTCTGATACCAATTGAAAACCTCTAGAGGGGGGGGTGAATAGAGTTTTATATAGATTTTAAAGTAATTTAAACTCAAACAACCAAAGTAAAGATTAAGAAGAGGAACACAGGTGTTTAGAGTGGTTCCACCTTAGCAAATACTAAGGAGTCAATCCACTACCCGGTTGCTTACCCAACCGGGATTTTGAAAGTACTAAATTTTATTACCTCTCAAGGATATTACATAAAATTTACAATACTTTCCAAACACCCTTTGGACAGCCTTCGCCTTGAAGTAGTCTTGCCAACCTCGAAGCAGCCTTCCTTGAAGTAACTTCAAGCTCCCCCTTGAAGTAGCCTTCCTCCCGAAGTAGCTTCCCGTCAAGACAGCCTTCTGAAGTAGTCCA
Organism: Alisma plantago-aquatica; assembly: GCA_963693085.1. Taxonomy (NCBI): domain Eukaryota; kingdom Viridiplantae; phylum Streptophyta; class Magnoliopsida; order Alismatales; family Alismataceae; genus Alisma; species Alisma plantago-aquatica. The sequence goes on from OY856410.1 coordinate 254,614,455, forward strand.
AAGTTCCTCCTCTTCACCACGAAGAGCTTCACCCTCTCCAATCCGCAGCCTCCTACCTGGAGTAGCAAGGAGAGTACAAGGAATACTAGGAACAAGAAAGAAATAAGAGAAAATACAACTTATCCTTGAAGCTCAAGGCTTGATTAGCCTAGATCAAGTGTTTGGATTTTCCTAGCCAAGATGATGGACTTGTGATTGCTTAGGGTTAGGAAAATCTAGCCTATAGGATGAGCTTGAGCTAAGAGGAAAGTGGCCAATTTATCACAATGCTCAATTCACAACAGATTGCACAAGAGGGCTCAAGTATTTTCTCAAGTATAGCAAGTGTATCAAGTAAGTCCTAGTGTCCTATGGCTTGTCCTATTTATAGAAATGGCCTAAGTATGCTTAAGGACGTTCTAGATAACTTCTAGGGGTTTCTAAGTGCTTAACTAGTCGTTAGGTACAAGTTTGTTGCTTTTGCAACGGCTAATTACTTTACTCTGCAGTTTCTGTCAGAGATCGTCTCGGTCGAGAAATTGTCGACCGAGACACCTACTCGGTCGAAGTTTTGTCGACCGACAGGCTCTCTGGATCAACGTCTATTTTCATCTGCCAACTAACTTGTCAGTTGTGTCTAACGGCTACTTTGGATCTTTCTCGGTCGAGGAGTTTGTCGATCGAGAGTGTCTCGGTCGAGGAGTTGGTCGACCGAGATAGATCCTGTTTTAAGATTTCAAGTTAGGCAATAATTATGTGTGTGAGTGTGCATAGGTGATCCTATTGAATGGATGACTAAGGTGTTTAGCTAGGGAAAATCCAATGCTTGATTTACATGCGATTCTAAGTACTTGTACATTATATTTCTGTACAAGTTTTTACAATGATTACATTTGCATGAAAATATAAATACTTCTTGTTGAATTTCCCTTATAGGTTTGTCATCCTGCACACTCAAGTAGCTCGTCAGATAAATAAGAATGAAATGTTTGTCATAATCAAAACAAAGGGATTTTATAGATGTCCATTTAGCCAACACAATCTTCATCACGATGTTCAATGTTGTTTTGAGGACGAACGATCACATGCCCCACCGATTCCTTCTTTTTCTAATTTCTCGTCCAGGGGTAGTTTGATCATTACATGCCTTATTGCTTCTCTATTCCGCACTGAGGCAACTTGCCCAACTGTCTGTGGGGCCGAACGAGTTGGTAAGCCCTGATTGGGCCAACTCAGACCGTGTCGCCCACTCCCTCTCTCTTTCTTTCTCTTTCTCAAGTTTATGCCACATGGAATTTTTTTATTTGCTGGATTTTGTGAAATTCATAATAAATTATTTACCGATCAAAAAAATATGGGAAAATAGTCTTTGGATTCATTAAAATATAAGTTTTATAATGTTATTCATTTTTCACATGAATCTAATGTTTAATAATAAGTATTTCTTATGGATTATTCTTAATAGACAATATATTGTAAAATTCATATCTAAATATTTATAAGTCGAAAAAATATAATAAAATATGTTTTGGACTACTAATACATAAACTAAAATGTGGCATAGTTTTCATAACATAATTCATATAATAATAAAAAGGTGGTTTTTATGGTTTTGAATAATTAATGGAAACCTAACCCTAATTCCACATATATGCATCATATGTTCTTTGGAGGCCTAGGCTTGGACCTAGTTGGACTTTAGACTTTGGACTCCGAAGTTGAGGTATGTTGTATCCCCTATTATTCTATGTTGAGCAATTCACCTATATTATTCTTTCTCTCGTGCCTATGGACAATAGCCTATACACATTGCTCTTATCTTTTGATATCATGGTTCTTGTGAACTGTTTTGTTTGTGGTAATCTTGGATATTCTCTTGACTCTTGTCATGTGCCTTGGTGCATGTTGGACTTTTGATGATATGTGCCCACTATGATATAGATGTTTATTTTTGGATATGTGATATATTGTTCCCACTTATAGGTGGATGCATGTGTTGTCCATTGTGTGATGGCAACATTGTATAATCTGACTATACTTTTTTACTTGCCTCTACATTTAACATGCTATGATTTAGTAGCACTAGAGGAGTGTAATTGCATTGGTTTTTGGGTGTGTGCCCCTTTTTTGGGGGGATGGAGGTGGTGGTGCCCCATACCCGAGTTTCAAGGATGTGAAGCCTTGGCTCAACCTTATATATTGGGAGTTTGGCAGTGCGTCATTCTCTATAAGGTTTAAAGGATGTGAAGCCTTGGTCGCCTTTGTCTTTATATTGGTCTAGGGCTATGTTTATCTCACATGCATGCATGTTGGTGATTTTGGGGTGTGTGCCCTACTATCTTTGTATGTGTTAGTATGGAACGATTTTAGTTGTTTGGTTATGGTAAGTATCTCTTTTGTTGTTATTCTTTTATGCCTTGTTTGGTTAGTACTTGTCTTTTCTATGAGAAGCCTTTTATATTTGTTGTCCCTTATTTTCATAATATTGCTCCATTTTCCTATTTAGTATAAAGATATCGACCTTTGCTGATGTTTCCTTTCTTTATCCTTTTTGTGGGATATGCTTCCATCCCCAGGTTTAGATCAAGGAGAGGTTAAGCAAGGTGAACTTGGACAACAACCTTTGTAGATGAGCTTTTGGGAGACTTGGAAGAGGTGGTTAGATGATCCTCAACTAGATCCTTATAGTTTCTTTTGTAACTCACCCATGTGTGGTGTAGTGATGTAAAAGATATCAAGCTTTGTAATAGTTGGATATATTTCTTTTTCATTGCTACTTATTGTGTTATGATACATACATGTTGAATGAATTGGTCTACATCCCTTTGGTAAGAAAAAAAATTTAGTGGTGTTTGGTTCAACGAATGTTGCCTTTTTATTTCTAGTAGGGAGTGGTTATCCGTTGGGATCCCACTCCTTACAATGACCCCAAGTTCACCTCAAAGTTATGGAAGCAGGTGCATGAAGAACTTGGGACAAGACTAAAATTTAGTACCGCCTACCACCCCTAGACTGATGGATAGTCAGAGAGCATGATCCAAACTTTAGAAGACTTGTTGAGATCATGTGTGCTCGATTGGGGTGGGTCATGGGAGAAGTACTTGCCTTTAGTTGAGTTTTCCTATAATAATATCTACCAAGCCAGTATCAAGATTCCTCCGTACAAAGCTCTATATTGGAGGCCGTGTCGGTCACCAGTTCACTGGGATGAGGTTGGTGAGAGGACCTTATTGAGGTCAGAGGAACTTCAGATTTATGCTGATAAAGTCGCTTTGATCAGGCAGAGGCTGAAGAGAGCCTGGGATCGACAGAAGTCATATGCAGATGCAAAGCGGACTGGTTTACATTTCACTATGGGTGAACATGTGTTTCTGAAGATTCGACCCTTACGAGGTATAGCTAAAAATACTAGAAAGTTGAGTCCCTGATACGTATGTCTGTTTGAAGTTCTAGAACAGATTGGTGAAGTAGCATACCGTGTATCCCTACCCCCATAATATAGTATGATGCATGACGTGTTCCATGTATCCATTCTGAAGCGATATGTGAAAGACCCAAACCATGTACTGAGCATTGAACCTATTGAGCTCCAGGGGAGCCTGACATATCTTGAGTCACCTATGAGAGTATTGGATACTATGGTGAAAGAACTCAGAAACAAATAGATAGAGATGGTAAACGTTCACTGGAAGCACCATGGAGAGTATGAAGCCACATGGGAGCTGAAGACGGACATGGAAAAATCCTACCCTGAATTGTTGTATAATTAGTCAAATTTTGAGGACAAAATTCTTATAAGTGGGGAAGGATGTTATTACCCCAATTTTGATTGTATTTTATGCAAACATTTCATAAGAAAAGGACTTTCTTGACAATTTGTGTGCATTATTGTATAACTTGGGTTTCTTTGCAAATTTTCTTGAATAATGAATTCCATGCTTTTCCCTATATGATAAGCCAATGGAAGTATAAAAGGATAAAGGATAAAAGAAAAACCCATATTAAGTGAAAAGGGAAGAAGAAAAATAAATAATGTATGTTTTACTTAAGAAAAATATGTAATTCTCTAGAAGGCAGTGTAAGTGGCTACAATATGGTGGCTTTAGTTCCAACCTTAATATCTAGAAAAGTTGAAATAAAGAGAACAGAAAAGGAAGAAAGGGAAAGTAAGAGTTTAAATGCATAATTTATGCCTTTTTAGTGTAAGACTTGCACTTGAAGAAAAGGGGTTGTTATTTTTCAATTTTGATCTCAAATTGTGTCCATAAGTAGGTTAAGTCATCAAGAATTTTCCCTCGAAATTTAAGATTAAAAAGATTAATGGATTGGGAGTTATGGATTTTACAAAAATGCATAAACTTTGGGAAATAACTTGGGAAAGTGTTAAATTTCACCATTTTCGGATCAGAATGAATATATATATATATATATATATATATATATATATATAGAGAGAGAGAGAGAGAGAGAGAGAGTCAGGGTAGAATACACTCGAGTGTATTCGGAGCAGAATACACTCAAGTGGTTTTCCATGATGCAATATTTTTTTAAAATCTAATCAGTTGATCTTCCTAAACATCATGTGAATAGCTCATTTATAAAATTTGAGCCAATTTGGACATTTACAGATCATGTTACGAAGACTACAAAAATTATGCATTTCAAATTAATTTCGTGCGTCGATTTTGTTGCCCTCAAATGAGTGACTTATACTCATCAAAATGAGCTCAAAATTTGCATGTAGACTAATTATAGTATAACAATGAAGGTAAATTGTTTACATTCTGCAAAAAAAATAGCCTTTATATGCAAACACCACTTCAGCGTAGCGTGTGATCTGTACACTCGAGTGTATTCTAGCCTGACTCTCTCTCTCTCTCTCTCTCTCTCTCTATATATATATATATATATATATATATATATATATATATATATATATATATATATATATATATATATATATATATATATATATATATATATATATATTGGATGCGTGATCCATGAACCGTTGGATTTAAGATCCAACGACGAGTGTTTGTCTCCTGCCTACAGCCATATTAAGGAAACATGAACAAGAAACATGTCAACTCCAATCTGATTTTCTCCACACCTAGTTAATGTGTGAGATTGGAAACTTGCTCAATGAATTTGTAGCAAGAAACCACACAGGTTCATCCTAACTTTGCTGGGGTTTTGATGGCCCTAGAAGATTCGACTAAACTGCCATGGAGGCAGATCTACCCGAGGAATCCCACCTATAAAAGAGGGCTAGGGACCCTCTGCGAGAGAGCCAAGACCCTCACAAGGACGTATACAGTTCCCTGATCTTGACTCTACCTCCAATTTCCCCTGAAACCTTGTTCTTCACACTGACGTCTCCATGTCTTTCCGCCAGAGATCCTCTTCTCCGTCCCAGCGTCTCCGACTGACCCCAAGCGAATTGAGGCCATCGTCAGGTCGAGCTAGGCTGCACTGATGATTCCGCACTGAGGGATGGCTCTCGAGAACCCTGCATTCCTAAGTCAATGTCTAGGTTGACTGCTCGGAGGCTGGCTCACGTAATAGGGAAACTACCAGAGGTAGAGAAGAACCAGGTTGCAAAGTCCTCTCTTCCCCCAGGGGCACTCGGCCCCGAATCGAAGGCACAAGGGCAAAGATGTACAAACACCCTGGTTTCACACTTAGATCACGTGGAGTGATCCGCTTGCATGATGGATGTTGATTCGCGGAGCCATGATCCGTGTGGAAAAGAAAAAGGGACCAAACAATGACGTTGCACTCTGTTATTGTCCAAAGGTAATTTATCTTGCAAAATTCGTAATTATTTATTGGTAACTCAAATTGAAACAAATTATATATGAAAATTTATCAGGAGAATGTGAGGAGTCCAATAAAATTATATTTAGAACCTAAATCTATCTCTAGTTCGAAAAGTACTTGAAATTGGTATGTTTAATGTATTAAGTACTTTCAACACTCTAATTCCTAAAGTTTGGTGAATCTACGATATGGATAATAAAAGGTGGACTTTTTAATGCTCAAAAGACACTCTGAACCTAATGATGTGGAAAAGATGAGCAATTACATCATTATGTACATTAAATGATGGAAACTAGGGTTTGTGAAGCCAATGAACATGAAAATGCTAAAAGTCTATCTTTTAGTCTCTCTAAACCCTAATTTGACTTTAAAGGGATAAAGATTTGGGACTTTTGTGTAAAAGACACATTTTTTAGAACAAACATGTGTATGATAGCAGTAGCCGGTCTTGGCACCCACCCCTTGGGTTGTTGCGGCACAGCTGCGTGGAGGCTTGGCAGTGGGGCGCGGGTGAGGATGCCGCAAGCAGGGGACGAGATGAAGAAGAAGAAGAAGAAAAGAAGAGATGTCCTAGAAAGAGAAGATGGGGTTCTCTCTAGAAACTATGGGATTTAGTGTGAAGACAAAATTCTTAACTATGAGAGAATCAGAGTTGCAGAGAGTCTGTCTTTTCAGAGACATCTGATAAAATTGGAACAATACAGAGAAGATTAACATAGTCCCTGCGCAAGGATGACACGTACATATAGAGTTGCAGAGAGTCATCTATATAGTCGTCTCAAGATATGATGTATAGGAGATACAACATAACATAAACAAAACTAATGCTAGTATGTGTGACTAGAGAATGGCTAATACTAAGAAAAAAATACATAACAAAAAATACCACCAAACAACTTCTAAATAGAAAAAGAAATGTATAGTTGAAAAAATTATATTTATATCTACAAGTTAGAACGTTTGTTCACATGAACCAAAAAGGTTAGTAATATTTTTATTGAATATTGGACTGAGCATTGTTGTTCTAAACTTCCTATGTTGTTAGTTATAATTTTAATATAATTTAATCAACTTTGTTCAAATCGCACGCATTGTAGTTAATAATAATTTTTTGACGTTGCAGATATTGTTCTAATAAGAAAAACCAGTGTATAAATCTTTGATTTTACCGTGGTGTGATTATGATTTTAGTATGGACAATAATTTTAATAAAACCAAAATCATATCCCTAATCACAATCTCGATGGTCTACCACAAGGATTTCCCATGGCGGTGATTGAATTTAGGTCAATAAGTATAGTGAGAAATGATCCACCAATATTTGGCGCAACAATAGGAGTATATCATTGCGCAAAAGTTTTGCCTGACAAAGCATGGACCATATTTCTGTAGTTTGTTTCAAGACAATAAGCTCCTCCAAGCATCAACAACCCACACGATCAGACTTGACTTAGAGGAAAACCATACAAGGGGGTTGAATCGTTGGAAACAACTACGTAGACAATAGTAGGTTGCACTAGACAAGCAACTGGGTGGGTGCCCGGCCCACCCAAAATTGAATCGAATTGAATTAGGAAATGTATCACGTGAAACATGGAATGTGGGCAAGAAGCGGGGATGTGCCTACACGCACGATCCACGGTTGAAAAGATAATAGAGGTCACTGTGCAATATGTACAAACTGACGTCAACCATAAGTCTCCGCGTATCAACTAACAACACATTAACGAGTGCAAACACCAGTACTGACTGCCCAGCAGGGTCAACGTTGACTTGCATCTCCATGATATGCATGATCTGTAAGGTCTCCATGACATGTATCACTAGTGAGGTAAAGCCGAGGGTCTTATAAATTCGTCCAATCAAATGATTTGGCTTTGTTTCTAATTATCAAATTTGTATTGATGGAATTTTCTTGGTACGTCTAGCTGCTTTGGGAAGTAAGGTTGGTAGATGAGAAGCTTAAAAACATATAAGCTAAAGAGACACTCTGATTTAGAACTCCTACATTAATCTTTAGCCTTACACAGTCTTCCTGGTCTTTTTGCATCAAATCTTAGGACTAATTATCTTCAGTAAGAGGTGGTGTTAGTTGGGTTGATTTTTCTAGAATGCTATCTCTTTAACTTGATATTAAGATATGGCGACCTCAAGAATTACTTTAAAAAGTAACACTTGGAAGTTCACGGGTACAACAAATTGCATGTTGCATATTCTGTCGGAACCATATGCTCTCTTCTCCTCCTCCAAACTATCCATCCACACCCTGACCCTTGGTTGCCTTCGGCTTTCGGTGTCCACTTCACAACCTATACCAACATCTTATCACCAAAAAGTGTAGTATAAGACTAACCCTATACTCTTTCTATAGCATAACCAATCACATTGCAGCAAATATTCTTCTCTCTTCTTTAAAACTCCATTCCTAAAAAGAATAAGGAAAGAGAAACGCATATTGTACACTATAACAAACTTCAATTGCATCCTATCAAGTTATTATATGACCGTTCATATAGTAAGTTTTTGTTGTTGTGTTGTTGCCTTCATATCTCTAGCCTAATATCCACTCTTGCAAAAAAATTAACATGATCGAATCATCGTTATGATGATTTATGAAAAGACCACATCAAATCTATTTCCCCTTGTGTTTAATTAGCAACGGTCTTCGTAATGCATGTTCACTTTGGATAAGCATTCACATGAGGACTTTTGTATCTTCGGCTGTCTCGATCACCAACTTGATGGTCTACCACAAGGAATTTCCGTGGTGGTGATTGAACTTAAGTAATAGCTTCAGCGAGAAATGATTGACCAATGCCTAGCACAACAATAAGTGCATTATCAATGCCCAATAGCTTTGCCTGACAACGCATTATTCACATTTTAGTAGGTTGCTTCAAGAAGAAGAGTCCCTCCAAGCACCAACTACCCACACAAAGGAAACCCATACAAGGGGGTTGGATGGTTAGAAACAACTATCCAACTCATAATATTTCTTGGTAAAAGATATCACAATAGCACACCGGCAGACCAACGTTAAATATGGACAATCACAAGTAAGATGTACAACAAGAAGATAAATTAAGAAAGAAACGCGGCTGAAACACTATCACCAGAATCAGTGGTGGAATTAGAAATTTGCCACATGGGGGCTGAGTTAGTATGTTTAGTAATAAATCTTAACTACATTTGTACACACACAAAATATTTATTTAGATAAACTGATAAAAATTACATCTAACATAATTTCTCATTGCCTCCAACATACAAAATAATCTATTTATAAAATATAAAAATCGAAGCTCAAAAATATGATATAGTTGACTAGTGTATTTATTTGGATGTCCAGAGTCATAAGTAATAAATTATTTGACCATATCTTTCAAATTAAATAATTAAGTATCAATGATATTCATTTTTCATCATCACTTGATTATTTGATCACTATATAATATTACTAAAACATAAGACGAATATCAATTACACAGAAAATGAGAACAAATACCTTTTCAGAGGAGGACACGCACCAAAATATGATATGACAACGTTTAGTGGATGGAGTCATATCAAAATATCCAAATAATTTTGCAGAAATCTAATCAGGGTATAAGTATAATGTACTTGGTAATGTCAATGTATTTTAAGTTCTTGAGATAATGATTGCTATGAAAGAAACTTTTAGAAAGAAGAAGGAAAATATATATTGAGTTTGTATAAACAACAAACGATGGAGAAGGAAAGTTGAGGAATGGAAAGTGAAGAGAATTGAAGAGAAAAGATCCATACATTTGTCTTTTTGGATTTTTATTTAAAAGATGGAGGAAAGAGAACAAAAAGAAAAAATAATATGTTTTTATTAACTTTAATTTTACATGTTATCCTTATTTTATTCTCTCCATTTGATTATATATATATGCAAGACGGATTTCCCTACCTTCTCTTCTCTTTCTTAACCCACATTCAAAATGTTTTTCCTTTTTTTTTACGTTATATCAAAGATAAAATTTATTTGATACAGTTTTTTTTCTTTTGCTTTCAAATATAAATATTGAATTATCTTCTTAATTTCTTAGAAAGTTATATTGATGGTATTTGGATTTAATTTCAAACATTTAGATACTATATAATAAGAGTGTGTAAAATGCCATGTAGTAGTAAATATTGTTTGGGTTCGTCTTTATGGCATTCATATTATGATTATAAATTTTATTATTTGTGAAGAGGATAAAAGGCATGATCCTCATATATATCTAATCCGATCTTTGTCTAGCTTGTACAAAGAAGAGTGATATGTTAGTTTAATTCAAAATATTAAAATTCGCATTTTTTTTTGTATTGTAATAAGATACTTTCACAATATCTTCTACACATGGTATCATAGTAAATACAAAAATATTTTATTGGAGGGGGGCTTTAGCCTGGGCAGCCCCCCTGATTCTACCCCTAACCAGAATGATGATTTGATAGTAACGCAATAATAGATCTCTAACAACTAATGACGCTCATCCATGTACTTCAGAAAACTACATGGGAAAAAAAGTAACGAAAAGAGATGGTCTGATATTGTTACAATCTTATTTTAGAAATGAATCCTTACGGTACGGAGATCAATACACCACATACTTGTTGGAGGGGGGGGGGGGGGGGAGTATCAGCCAAATTTTTCCAGGGGTTGCTACTCCAGAAAGCACTCAATTAAGGGACACATGTGCAACTTCAATGGGGACGGGGACACAACTCCCATACGAAAGATCAGGCAAAGCGGAATAGAGACAAGGACATGACACTAGGAATCACCGAGTGGTCAGAGGGCAGCGGTAGCCGGTCTTAGCACCCGCCCCGTGAGTTGTTGCGGCGCAACTGTGTGGAGGCTTGGAGATGGGGTGCGGGTGGGGGTGCCGCAAGCAGGGGAGGAGATGAAGAAGAAGAAAAGAAGAAATGTCCTAGAGAAAGAAGATGGGAGTTGCTCTCTAGAAACACTGGGGTTTAGTGTGAAAAGAAAATTCTTACTGTGAGAAAATCAGAGTTGCATAGAGTCATATACATAATTGTATCTCAAGACATGATATACAAGAGACACAACATAACATAAACTAAACTAATGTTAGTCGGCCTGAGTAGAGGAAGCCCAATTGGATAATACCAACAGAAAATACATTACAAAAAATACGACCAACAACTTCTAAATGGAAAAAAAGAAATGTATAGTTGTAAAAATTATATTTGTATTTGGAGTTTCGGCCGACCAAAAAAAAAATTATATTTGTATTTACAAGTTAGAATGTTTATCCATGAACCAAAAAAGCCAGTAATATTTTTAATGAATATGGAGTTTGTTCTAAACTTGTTCAAACCACACCAAATGTAGTTAACAATATTTTTTTTGACGTTGTAGATATGGTTTTCATAAGAAAAACTAGATATAGTTCTCAAAAGAAAAACCAGTGTATCTTTATTTTACCGGTGTGATTATGATTTTAGTATGGACAGTGATATTAATAAAACCAACACCATATTCCTAATCACCATCTTGATGGTCTACCACAAGGATTTCCCATGGTGATGATTGAATTTAGGTCAATAACTTCAGTGAGAAATGATCCACCAATGTTTGGGGCAACAATGGATGTATATCACTGCACAATAGCTTTGTCTGATAAAACATCGGCCACATTTCTGTAGCTTGTTTCAAGACACCAATTACCCACGCAATCAGACTTTGACGTAGAGGAAAATCATACAAGGGGGTTGAATCATTGGAAACAACTACCTAGACAATAATAGGTTGCACTAGACAAGCAACTGGGTGGGTGGCCGGCCCACCCAAAATTGAATCGAATTGAATTAGGAAATGTATCACGTGAAACATGGAATGTGGGCAAGGAGCGTGGATGTGCCTACACGCACGATATCAAAAGACTAAAGAGGTCACCGGGCAATATATACAAACTGACGTCAACCATAAGTCTCCGCGTACCAACTAACAACATGTTACATGAGTGTAACCCCAGTGTCAACGTTGACTTGCATCTCGAGTGAAAAAGCGCTCACGGAAAAGTAGGATTCTGCAACAGCCAAAAACAAGGAATGCTGAATGCATATTCACATTACTAGAATTAGTTCATTATGTTACAATCGACATCCCAAGAAACCACAACCAAAACAGCAGCACCCATCATCAGTCGTCATCACAAGGCCGACAACATGACTTTTCCTTTCTTTAGTTCTCCCTTAAGATAATGGGAAGAAAAGAGAGAGAGAGATTGATAAGGTGGAATCCGACGACTAGTTTTGTTTTGTTTACATGGTTTGTTTTTTATACCCTTAGAGCGACCTGATCTTGCCATGTGATCTTCCTCTTCCCGCCCGATCTGGCAGAGGCATCTTTGCCAACATTCCGACACACCGCCAGCTTGAGATCAGCTGCACCTGCGGGATCTGGTTCAGAGACACGATGATGCAGCTGGAGCTGCCTGTCCCAAGTAGCTGAGGCTGGATTGGTCTGCCACGAGCTGTGGTGGAACTCATTCGGATCATCCAGGAACTGAAACAACCAAACGCAATGGATCAGCAAACATACAGTCAGTGTAAATACACGAAATCAAAGCAGTTTTAGGTGACAATTAGCAATTCAGAGCATTGTGGATTAGTTCAAGTCGTCAAGTACCTGTGGGGTCGTTTCATTCAAGTCCAGTGCCAGGATCTTCTTCCTACCAGTAGTAGTAGCATTGCTAGTGCTGGCAAATTGTTCTGTATTGTTGTTGTTGTTGTTTGGTTTGTCGATCCTCATGGAAGGGTGGCGGGTGATGTCGACTTCCACTAGATGTTGAGCGTGGTGGTGAGTGGCATGGTAGGGGAGAGGCCTATCTGCCTTGGCGACGACGGAGGGCTTGTTGTTCCTGCTACTCATCTTTGTCCTGTGGATGAAGGTGGGGTTGCGAGGAGGGTTCTCGGTCAACAATCTGTACTTCTCCCACAGGAACCTGAACAAGGAGGAGGAGGAGGACGAGAAATTGCTTTAGATAGCAGCTCGTGACGCACATACTTAGTCCTTTCTACTACCAGCAGGCAGTTGATTGAGTTTTCAATTCGATACTAAATAAAAAGTTTTAACACGTAAACGTACATGAATAAATACACAAGCGCTAATTCCCAATATAGTAAAGCAAAGGAGTAAGTAAATTTAAGAAGGGATTAGGAGGGTGTATTCATTATTAATTACTTGACTTGGGACGAGAGAAGGCGCTTCTGATTCTTGGCAATCTGCAATTTGCGCTTCATGGAATCGGTTTCCTGCACCAAGAAAGCAAAAGAAATAATTAGGATCTATCGAGAAGAGAAGAGCAGATGATTAAGTTACTTCAGGATGAATCAAATAGACGGTCTAGGGGAAACAGTAGCAAAGGTGTAGGGGGAGAAATCGAATTTTGTCTTAGTAGTAAGCAAACAGCAACTTGGTACCCCAGATCTGATGGATCTCGGCCGTTTTGTGAGCGGAAAGAGAAAACCTAATGATCTAGATCACCTTAATCAAGTTAGGGGGCAAACGTTCTAGGAACAAAATCGAGGAAGAAGAGGCCGGCTGGCAAGAAGACGTGGATTGACAGACCGATCTGGTGCGAAACACATGAAAACTGGAGACAAATCGTTGGACCAAACAGAACCAACAACCCGCACGCAAAATCGAATCAAAACGAAATAATAAGGTATTAGAGAGAAGGGGGGAAAATTATACCCTTGCGAGTTCTTCATAGTCGTTCTGGAGCGACTGGATCTTGAGCCTGGCCCTGGAGTGTTCCTCGGCGACGGGTGGGTACGACGAAGGGGTCGGGTGATCGTAGACCACCGCCGAAGCCCTCTTGACCCTCTTTACCATGGCTCAGGTTGCGCGATCGGGTTCAGCAGAGAGTTGGGGAAGACCTAGGTATAACAACCCTAAGTCGGCAGGGAGCAAAGGGGGAAAAGAGACGAAGAAGATGAACCGACCAGACTAGGTTGCAGAAGGGATTGGTGGGTAGGCGGTGGAGAAGAAGAGGAGGCGGGTGGAGAATAATGGAGTAGGAGGCAAGGATAATAAAGGCAGAGAAGGAAGGAAAGAAGAAACAAGACAGAAGAGGAGGGCAGGCACGACCAAGGCAAGGATGGGATTGGGATTGAGGAGGGGGTAGGGTGGGGAGGGGTGGGGCGGTAGAGAGAAAGAGAAAGAAGGGGAAGGTTCCCACCTTCCCATGTCCTCCTCCACTCCTCCTGCCTCTTCTTGTCTGTCGTTTCTCTTTCCTCTGGGGAAGAATTCTGACCGAGACACCCAAACGGAAAAGGAAAAAAAAAATCCATGTAAACCGGGGAATAGCAACTGAGGTGGTGAGGTAAGAGACTAAGAAGAGGTCGGGCAGGTGGGCTGGCTTCCTTCCTTCCCTTGTTGCTTGGCATAATCGCATCGCCGCGCTGTTTGTGCTTTGGCGCTGTTGTGTTGCCTTTTCCGTCCCTTGATGGAGGTTGTGGTGGTAGAGATTGAATTTTTTTCCCCTAGAGATAGAGAGAGAGGGAAAGATGGAATTGGACTGGACTGTGTCCTCACCCACCTGTGACTGTGGTGGTGATGGTGGTGGTGGCCTGTGGGTGGGCACTTGCAGAGACCAGGAGACTGAATGGAATGGGAATGGGAGCGGAAATGGAGGGGAGAGGGTAGGGGTATTTCAGTCATGCCACCACCATTGGTTGCGGGTAGCAGGGGGCAGCGTAGCAGCAGCATTCTTTTGCGTGTCTTCTGGGCGTGGGTGGGTAATGGGAAGACGAGGAGGGGGTGATGTAATGTTTGTCTGGAAGAAGTGGACGGGAGGGAAGAGAGAGAATCACATAGAGAGATGAGAGAGAGAGAGACAGGCCTGTCCTGATGTTGATGAGGGAGGGAGGGAGGTCTAAAACTGGCTGGAAGTTGGAACAGGTAACGCAGTTGAAGAAGACACCTACTAGCCGCCCCACCCGTCCGTCCTATATCTATCCTCTCTCTCCTTTCCTTCTTTCCGTCTTCTTTCTCTCCCTGTCTCTTCTCTCTCATCTCTCATCTCTCCTCTCTCCCCATCGTCCCTGCGACATACTTACCTTCTTCCTCACTTTTATATTGCCCCTCCCTCCCTCCTCTTCCTGCATCTGCCTGGCCAGTGGCCGCCAGGCCACGCATTAATTTATTTACCTTTAACTCATCATCCCCCAGCTGCTGCATCTGAACGGCCGGTCGATTTCTAACAACGACCACCAACATTTCTCGCACCCTCCCTTCGCCTTTCCTCTGCAACTGCCAACCGGGAGTGGGGGACGTTAATGGCGGGACCTTAGAGAGAGAGAGAGAGACATTGGTGGGATCTGGACTCTGAGTTGGAAAAAACGACGGGTGGTGTGTGGTTTCCTCTTAGGCTTCCCAATCCTTTTATATTTCGGCTTTATATCACACGACTGTTTATCTTTTTTTAGTATCATTACTTTTTGGTACACGCATCTTATATCCCATATCTAGACGTAAAACGTTTGCAAAATTTGGACCAAGCAAGATCGGAGTCCAACACTTCCATGACCGACCTCAAGATATGACCCTAATTTGCACAGCCTGATACAATTATGATGTTAGCCAGTTAATGAAATGATTTTTTTTTTTTGAAAAACTTAGATCATGTAAAGATTATTAACAATAATATGTAAAAAAACTCCTTTTTCCCAATCAAAGTCTACAACAAAAGTAGTAAAATTCAACATAACGAACAAAACACGCACATATATAATCTCATGTTGTTGGCATAACGAAGGATGCATCCATAATTTAAGAATGCAATGATGATGTAAACTTTATTATTTTTAGATCATTTTTTTTGGGTAAAAATTTATAGTTGTAACATCTCCCAAGTGCAATCTAATAACAACATGGAAGCGTAGATCATCATCACCATTACACTCAGAGATCGTCACAAAGAGCATACTTCATTATAATGTACAAATTTTACATGTAATCTAATTTCTGTTGTAAAGTAAAAGAAGGTTATGTGACATGTTTGATAAGAGAAATCTCCCTCCTTTATGTAGGAGCACTAGTACATATCTGACATTTAGTATCGGTTATTTAAGGCATTTAGTGTCGGTTTCTAAGCGACACCTATGTGGACGACGCTAAAAGCCCAGCCGTTACGCGTCGGTTCAAAAACCGACGCCAAAATCCTTCGCACGCCACCGAAAATGCGTCAGCAGGGCACTATCAGCGTCGGTTATTAGGTAAGAAACCGACGCCATATACCTTCGAACCATCTTGGGCACTATCAGCGTCGGTTATTAAATAAGAACCGACGTCATGTAAACCCCAACACGGCCGGCTGGCCAGCACAGCCGTGGTGTCTGGTCCGCTGCCACGGCCGTGCACTCCCAACACGGCCGTGCTGGCCAGCACGGCCGTGGTGTCTGGTCCGCCGCCACAGCCGTGCTGGCCAGCACAGCCGTGGTGTTAAGGAAATAGACGTCAGTTACTATTAGAAACCGACACTGTAACGATGTGGCGTCGATTTTATACAAATAACTGACGCCTATTTGTTATTTTTTTTCTGTCAGTCTGCAGACATGCTGTATGGCTGGTCGCAGGATGAGAAACCTGCAGTTCAGTTATGAATTGCAAGTTTTACGACATCCATTGATATCAGCCAACAACAGGCCACAAACATGCAACATTAACAACAAAATTATTCACACATTTAGCAATGCAACCTGCAGTTCCATTTTATTTTCACACATTTAGAAACATTCATGTAGCTAACAATATGTAGTTCCATTCATTTTGACATTCACCCATATAGAAACATTCATATAGCAACCAACAGTTTCATTCATTTTCACTCAGACACATGTAGAAACATCCAGACATGTAGAAACATTCACACATATATTATAATTCAGAAATTCATTTACAAAATATCATTATTTAGTCATTATTCGCTATCAACATCCCAATTATATCTTAAATCCCCCACTACTTGTATGGTTGTTGCCAATTCTTCTCTTACTTCATTTAATTCTCCCGTCGTATAGGGAGCATGTACATCTGGTAAGGTCGTTCCTATAGTGTGGTTAGTTTTAAACACCTGTAAAGAAAATGATGTATATATATAATTAATGAGCTATAAATAAGATTGATATATTTCATATTATATATCTAACGAGACTATATAATACCTCAGCAATACAATCGATGTCCATTGCGGCATATTTGATAATCATGTGCATAAATCGCATCACATAGTATGCACATGCCCATCCGTTGTCTTGTGTAGCACACTATAAATTCAAACATACAAAATATTAAAAATACAACTAATTAAGCATTGTTCACATAAATAATATATACATATATTACAGTCGGGAACTTACTTTCACGTTCTTCCAAATTATTGGCTGGTTCTTTTTTGTGGGGACCTTTCCTCCAGCCTTTTTGAACTCATCAATACCCCTCCATGTTAATGTAACACAGTACATTGTATAATTAAATAGTAATGTAATAACATATGTTAACGGATATGAAAATAAAATATTTCTCACCGGAATAATGCCATTTTCATTATGTGTCCATATTTTGTATTCAATTTACTCCCCTTAGGATCTAGATAATAGACAGTGAACGTCTCATGGACAATAACCAGTAACTCCCAATGCATACCACTAGAGGTAAAAAAGTTAAAAATTAATAACTCAAAATCCACAATAAAAATGTAATTGTCTTAAGTCCAAATTATAATAAGCAAAGTAAACTTACTCTACATTGAATGGAGTCATTATCATCGTCTTCTTATTTTGAGCAAAAATTGTAAAAGCCCTTACAGCAGTATTGTTGAACTGACGGAGGGTCTTTAGCTACTAGACTAATTAAAGATGGAATAAAAAATCATACATGTTCGAATGCAAAATCTGCACATATCTTGTCTAAGTAGCTGCAAAATATGTATTAATTACGCATGCATTAATAAATAAGAAACCAGATCACCAGATCCTACACAAGGTATATGGATGTATAAAGAAGATCTCACCTTATCCATAGCTCTATCACAGATGTATTTAGCCAATCATATCGAAACAACTCCAAAATATCTTGTATAAATAGTTTGCTTTCGTATGATTGACCTACAACATCTGAATCTATAGAAATAGTTATAGGGCAATTTATATCATGTTCGCCTAATCATATTGACATACCCCTACAGTTAGGACCTAACGGGACATGTAGGTCATGTGGAACCCAACTGGGTAATGTAGGAGGTGGAAGTAGAGGCCTAGATGTTGTGGGTGTCTTCTTTTTAACCTGTATATATATATTAATTTTAGACCAACTGACATCATATACACACACTAACAATTTAACGTAATGTAAATTTACCATACAATTTCAGTAAAGATGACATCCGTTTTTAGCCACAATATCACTCCGCCTTCTGCCTCACCAAGCGTTTCACAATCTGGGTGGGCATATGGCAATGGAAGATCCATCCACTTGGGGAATATATGTACCGGACTCACACGAATCCAACCAGCTGGTAATGGAGACCCGTGAAACATATCCCCTGGTAGGGATGGGTAAGCTGACGCCTCTGCAACGACATATTCATTAACTTTTAGACAGCATGGCTTCAACCCCTACAAATTTTTGTGTAAAGAATGTTATATACATATCATCTTTTTTTGAAACGACTACAATTTCATATATACATATCATCTTGAATTAAAAAAATAGTTACTATGTCATAAAAATACTTACAGCGGATTTGCTAGGTGGTGGGTCTACAGGATTACTCCCAACCTCTGCAGTAGGAGTAGAGCCTACAGTAGGAGACACCATATGTACTGTCTGGTAAGTGGCAGTCTGAGATGCCTGCCACTTTTTCATTGCTTCTTCGAGTTTCCTATCAAATAGCTTATCTACCTATACATGGATAAAAGAAACGTCAAATTCTAATTATTGAATTCTCTTTTACAGTAACATCTACAAGGAAAAAATATGTTACCTCTTCTTGTGAAAGTCCCACTTTTGGGACATGTTTGCGTTGGGATGGCCCAAAAAAAGCTTTGATGCCCACACCAGCGCCTGCAGCCCTAACACGTCCAGGATGCTCTGGGTTACCCAGAGCAACTGTCAATTCATCCCTTGTGCCCTCAGGGATGAACTTGCCTTGTTTCCTCAGCTCGTGCAGCTTCCACTAATCGCCAAAACAAAAATTTGTAATTAAGTAAACACCACAAATAATCAATATTCGAACGATTGTTGTAAGAGTTGTATTTTACCATTTTTGCAGCCACCTCAGCAGTTGCGGGCTTCCTTATTTCTCCCTTCTTATTTTGCCTCCCAGCTATCCATATATCATGGTGAGGCAGAGGTGTGCTACCTATAGTGGAGGACTCCTGAGTAGTAGTAGACTGAGCAGTAGCCTCAGACTGTAGTCTTTGGCGAATGCCTGCATACCCCTT
Source organism: Alisma plantago-aquatica (assembly GCA_963693085.1). Classification (NCBI taxonomy): domain Eukaryota; kingdom Viridiplantae; phylum Streptophyta; class Magnoliopsida; order Alismatales; family Alismataceae; genus Alisma; species Alisma plantago-aquatica. The sequence goes on from OY856410.1 coordinate 254,633,745, forward strand.
TGGACCCATTGTGTGGTCATGCACATTCAGTGCATGCCTTGATCTTTGTGCCTCACTGAGGGCCTAGTCAGTATGTACATTAATGATTTGGTTAGTAACAGTAAATGTTAATCTTGAATAGGTGAATACAACATATATTAATGATATTGGGACTGACGCCTAATACCTTGAATTCATCTGTTTGTCTTGAAGCAACAAACGCGTCTCATTCTTCTTTATCCAGGAAGTTCCACTGTTCAGTGGCTGTCTTCTTCCTCTTGTCAGCTTCGTTTATGTATTCTCGGGTGAGATTTGTCCTATAGTTCCTTAGGACTCTCCCACAGCATTTCATCATGCATTTACGATGCAGCTTTTCATCCAATTCAAATATACTCTGCAAATTAGAATTGTTATTAACTAGTATTCAAAAAATTAGTAATCTACAAAATAGAATTGCAAATTAATAATAACTCACACATAAATCCTTCCATATTACGTCTTTCTTCTCCTTAGAAACTTTATGCCAAGAATCTATCTTACAACCGCAATGGCTACGAGTAACATACCCAAGATATGAAACAAATGTATTGCGATTCACACCAGATGCATTTCCTGCATTATCAAAATCCAGAACAAGTTTGGGTCCATTGCCCTTTTGTGCTATTAACTTCTTCATCATAGTGATGCCCCTTCTCCTGTCAACTTTTTGGTGTTGCTGATCAAGTGCCTCAAGTGCTTCAGATGGTACATGTGCATCATCAACCTAAAATTTGACAAAATAAACACATTTACAAGATATAACTATAAATGGACATATAGATATAAATATATGATATATTTTTAAAACTTACATTGTGAGGTGGCGCATTGATGTCCTCACCCTCACGGTAATCATCAGCACGGTCATCAGGAGAATGCTCAGCCATCTGAAAATTCACATTCACATTGTAAAGTTCACATTGTAAAGTAATTCACATTATAAAGTAATTCACATTGTAAAGTTCACATTCACATTATAAAGTAATTCACATTGTAAAGTTCACATTCACATTGTAAAGTTCACATTCAGAAAAATAAAACATATAAAAAAATATAAACATGCCTCTAATATTGTGATTTTTTATCAATTAACAATCCTTCATTGTGATCTCCGCGCACATACAAGTCATCATTAGCTTCAATATTTGCTGGTGTTGGCAACCCAACTGAGAATGGACTGGAGTCATCATACTTATCATAGTACTGTTCTTCATCTATAGGATCTTCAATGAACTGTCTTTTACCATGAAGAACAACCGACCATTTATCATTTGCATGATCATTGATATAAAATACTTGTTTCGCATGTGATGCCAATATGAATGGTTCATCCTTCTCGCCAATCTTTTCAAAGTTCACTAAAGTGAAACTCAATTCATCCACTATAACTCCTTTGGTGTTATCAACCCAATTACATTTGAAGAGCGAAATTCTGAAATCTATGTAGTCAAACTCCCATATGTCTTCAATGACACCGTAATATGACATTTTAGCTTCACGTGGACTCTTATCCTTTGCACTTGCAAAAAACATAGTCGATGCTTGAAGGGTGACCCCACTGTTTTGGACGACACTCTTATCATCTTGGCGCTTTGTGTAATATGTGAATCTATTAATGTCATACCCTTCATAAGACATAACAGTCAATTTTGGTTTAAAGGCGAGGCATTTGATAGTTTCAGTAATATCATCTGGTGTTTGAGATAGTTGATGTAAGACTTTATTTTCAAACCACTTAATAAATGTCTTGTTATGCTCTCTAGCAAGCCACATTGTATTGGCTCGAGGATATTGTCTCTTGATGAAATTGGTATGTTCCTCGATATAAACGTTCACTTCGTCCATGTTGTGTAAAATATACAAGTGACCTTGTTCCAACTGCTCACGGCTGATTACTTTCACACGTGATCCCAAAATTCCTTTGCCAAATTGCTCGTCAATATTCTTGTCATTATCAGGAGTGTCATTACCACTGAGAAAGTCATTGCAAAAATCCATAACCTCTCTCGCCACATAACCCTCGATAATACTCCCTTCAGGCCGATAACGGTTTCGAACATCACTTTTAAAAATGCTTATGTATCGTTCAAAGGGATACATCCAATGCAAGAAAACTGGTCCCAACATTTTCACTTCCCTATTCAAGTGGACAACAAGATGTACCATGATATCAAAGAACGACGGAGGAAAATACATCTCAAGCTGACATAGGGTAACAACCACTTCTCTTTGCAATTTATCGAGAGTATCAGGGTCAATAAATTTGCTGCACAGACTGCTGAAAAAGAAACAAAGTCTGGTGATTGCAAACCTTACATGCTTCGGCAATATAGATCTAATTGCCACAGGCAATATTTGTTGCATTAGAGTGTGACAATCATGAGATTTAAGACCTATCAACTTCATATCTTTCATTGATACCAATCTACGGATGTTGGATGAGTAACCCTGTGGCACCTTAACATTTACCAAACATTCACAAAAAGCTTTCTTCTCCTTTCTAGACAATGTGTAACAAGCGGGAGGTAAGTATGTTCTCCGATTTCCCATTTCATGAAATTCTGTTAATTCTAACCTTATTCCCATTTCATGTAGGTCCAGTCTGGATTTTATCCCATCTTTAGTCTTACCTGGTATATTCAACAAAGTACCAATGACACTATCACAGACATTTTTCTCAACGTGCATGACATCGATACAATGCCTGACTGTCAAAGAACTCCAATAAGGAAGATCCCAAAATATTGACTTCTTCTTGAATAAAGATTTGTCACTCCGTGTGGCCATAGTACATTGTGATCTCTTACCAAACTCATTGACAAAGTCTTTTACTCTTTCATAAACAACCTCCCCTGGTATAGGTTTAGGTGCACTCTGTTCCTCATTCAATCTATTGAATGCTTTGCGCTTCCTATGATACGGATGAAATTTTATAAGAAACCTTCGATGACCGAGATATAAAGTCTTACCGCCATGTTTTCGTCTTGTTGAATCTGTGTTCTCTTCACATATAGGACACGCTTTAGCTCCTTTGACACGATATCCAAACAAATTCCCATATACTGGAAAGTCATTAATAGTGTAAAACAACATAGCATGAAAACGAAATGTCTCTCTTCGTGAAGCATCATAGGCCATCACACCTTCACCCCAGAGTTTCTTTAAGTCATCAATCAGAGGTTCAAGATAAGCATCGATGTCATTTCCAGGTTGTTTAGGGCCCGATATCAACAACGACAGCATTACATACTTATTTTTCATACACAGCCAGGGAGGAAGATTGTATATAACAAGCATGACTGGCCAAGTGCTATGTTGGATGCTCAATGTCCCATACGGATTCATCCCATCTGTACAAAGCCCAAGTCTTAGATTCCTGAATTCTTCACCAAATTCAGGGTACAATAGATCAATCTTCTTCCACTGTGGGAAATCAGACGCATGTCGTAGGATCCCATCATTATTTTTCTTAACATCTGCATGCCACCTCAAATTCTTCGCATCTATCGGATTGGCAAACAAGCGTTGAAACCGTGATATTATAGGTAGATACCACATCACCTTGGCAGGAGAACCAGTTTTGGACTCCCCCGAGGTCGTCAATTTATACCTTGACGCACCACATTTTGGACAATCTTTCAAATCCACATAGTCCTTTTGAAATAATACACAATCATTCGGGCATGTGTGTATCTTCTTGGCATCCATTCCCATTGGGCACAACAATTTCTTTACCTGGTATGTTGAGATTGACAGCTCGTTTCCTTCAGGAAGCATTTCTTTCAACAAAGTCAATAATGAAGTGAATCTTTTGTCGCTCCATCTATTGTTAGCTTTCAACTTATACAATCTCAACACAGTGCTAAGCTTCGTAAACTTAGTACAACCTGTGTATAACGATATCTCAGCATCATGCACAATGTTTCTAAAAATTGGAGGTGGATCGGTGTGCTCTACCCCACAACTATCCAGCATCGCATCAACGATGTCTACTGGAACTGGTTCATTCACATCTACGTCATCGTAGGCAATTTCTTCGTCCACACAAGCACTGCTATCGACATCCACTGGTTTCGGGTTTGAAATCTCTCCATGCCAGTGCCATTCTGTATAGCCTTGTATAATCCCGTTGCACATGACATGACTTTTGATTTCATCACCAGTGCTGACTTTCAAGTGGTTACCGCAATGCCTACATGGACAGTAGAACCTATCTCCAGGTTTTTTCCTATGTTCCTCGGCAAATCTAATAAACTGGTCAAGACCAGAAATAAACTCTGGGGTGCAACGATTGCAAATGGACATCCATGATCTATCCATTCTATGATCAAAGAGAAATCAAATATACATTACAACAAGATTAGGGTATAGGGTTAATAGATTATAGTTTTTGCATGGTTAATTAAAACTTTAGGCCAACAAATACATGTGTTGTCATTCTTATATATAATAAATGTGTACCACCTATCCCATTCTTGAACACCTAATCTCACTAGTAAGTGTATAATGTGTATTGGGTTTTCAAGAAAATTTCGGCAGCATTTCCCCGCTGTTCTCTAAGTACATATGTACTTAGAGAACAAACGGGGAAATGCTTTCGAAATTTTCTTGAAAACCAAATACACATTATACACTTACATCCTAAGTGAGATTAGGTGTTCAAGAACAGTCTCAAACTGGGGACTATCCAAGATTTACTCCTAATGAGTATATCTTGGACAGGTTTCTAGGCCAACAAATACATGTGATGTCATTCTTATATATAATAAATGTGTACCACCTATCCCATTCTTGAACACCTAATCTCACTAGTAAGTGTATAATGTGTATTGGGTTTTCGAGAAAATTTCAGCAGCATTTCCCTGCTGTTCTCTAAGTACATATGTACTTAGAGAACAAACGGGGAAATGCTACTGAAATTTTCTCGAAAACCCAATACACATTATACACTTACATCCTAAGTGAGATTAGGTGTTCAAGAATAGTCCCAAACCGGGGACTATCCAAGATTTGCTCCTAATAAGTAAATCTTGGATGGGTTTCTAGGCTAATGAGTACATATCCACTACATGTATTTGCTCACTTACATTGCATCACTCCCAATTAGAGCATTATTAAATAATAAATCAATAATTCAATAGTTTCAAACATACAATAATTCACAATTAGAGCGATAAGATTCACTTTGTACAAACATACATGGCATAATTCAGGCACAATAGCAGGTGTGGTCATTGACCCGATTCAACAATATAAGAATAATTTTAGAAGAGTAATGTAGCACAACATTATAGGCTATCCAATTATAATTGAGCAATATAGCACAAAATCAACCAACATGGCCGTGCTAGCACGGCCGTGTTGGTAGCACGGCCGTGCTGCATAGCACGACCGTGCGAACCTGCGATTTCACACACCTCGGCAGAGGAAGAAGAGGAGGAAGAAGAGCAGAGCAGGTACCTTCGGCGGCGTTGGCGGGGAGAGTAGTAGCAGTGAGCAGCAGGAGTAGGAGAGCAGGCCGCCGGAGCAAGATAGAAGGTCACCGGAGAAGGAGAGAAGGCCGCCAGAGCTGGGGCAGAGGGCAAGCAGCGGCGGAGGTGGGCAGAGGACCACCCAAGCGAGCATAGCAACGTGCGGCCGGAGTAAACAGCGGCGGAGGAGAAATCACCGGAAATCGCCAAACCCTGGAGTAGCAGCTGCGTGAGACAATGAATGAAACAGAGAAAGGGGAAGAGTCGGGCTTGCGGGTGTTGTTAAGTTATCAATCGGCGTCGGTTATTGAAAACAACCGACACGTAAACCTAAAGGTGTCGGTTCTACAAACCAACCGACACCTATTCTTAACTATAGTCGTCAGTTTTTACTAGAAAACCAACCGACGTCTATCTACATACACCAATTAAAAAAATTATTCTCACTTAATGACCATAGCCGTCGGTTTCTTTCTAAAATCGATGCTCATAGGGGTGTGAAAAGTTTCCCGGGAAAACGCACGAAAACCCATAAGCATCGGTTCTTTTATTACAACCGACGACCAAAATGTTCCCAATTTTTGTATCGCGAATAACCTTTCGTCGTCGGTTTGTTAGTAAATAACCGACGCCATATGTCAAATTTTGGAGGTAATTTTTTTCACACGAAATTTGGGATTTGGCGGTTAATTTTAGGCGTCGGATGTTTATTCTAGATCCGAAGCTAAATAAAAAGTGATACCCATGTCTGGCCACTCCTCTCCGATATATGTCGGTTTGTGTTTTAAACCGACACTGTAGGTTTTAGGCGTCAGTTCGTCGTTAATAACTGACGACTGGAAAGTGACTTCATAAGCCATTTTTGTAGTAGTGGAGAAGGGAGAAACTTATGTACTATAGATTAAATTCTAATGGGCCAAGATACACTGGGGACACATATACAAATAGACTCAAATAAGTTAATTAATCAAATAAATTAGACTCGCTATGTTACAATCTTATTTTAGCTTTGTTGATAGGTCTGAGGATTTAAGACAACTTTAATGTTTGTTATGCATTTATCAGTAATATATATATCTTGTGATTTGTTTTAAGTATTTTCTTGGATAACTCATAATCATGCCTTAAGTAAACCACAAGATCTGAATTTCGTTGATATAGAATTAGCACATATATGTATGTGGAAGGAGAATTAATGATATTTGAGGTAATAATTAACAAATAAATTTATTTTGAGTAATTTAACAAATTAATATTGTAGGGTTGTAGAGAATTTAATTATAAATCCAACGCAAAAAGAATGAATCAAATTGGAGTTAAAATGAGAGAGTTATGGTCTTTTTAGTAACATGTATAGATTCATGTCGACCGCCTAGAAATTTGTTGACTGCTGAGAAACCATGTCGACCGACGAGAAAGTATTGCATAGCTGCCCATGATAGTCAATCATAAAACAATCATAATTTTGTTATACATACCCATTTTCAACGATATGCAGTGCGTTAAAATTGTGATTTGATCCTCTACACTATCACATTCTTAGACTGACAAAAAGACGGCCTTGAAGGAGATTTAGAGGGAAATTTTTGGAGAAAATGTGAAGAACGATAGTAGATCAACAAACTAGCCACGAATCCTTCACGGTAAGTAGTTCTAGATAGTAGATCCCTTCTCTTTTGCCTCTTTTCTCTGTCGAGGATCTTCTATTCGACTCAATGGAGGTTATGTTCCTCCTTCTTTCTTCATCTTCTACTTCCATTTGACCGTTTTAAGGTTCTATTTCTTACTGACAATCAGTTTACAAGGAGATCTTAAGGCCTGAAGCTTGATTTAGACTCGCGTCAGCTAAGATCTAAGATTAGTTGGTGAAAAGGTTAAGACCAACAATCTTGGACGAGAGCTGTGAGTGAAAAATCACCTTCTAACCCTAATTTACAAAATACAAATTTTAATAATGGCTTTATATAAATCTTGCTCTATGATAACTGTGACGAATTTGATAAATATGTGCAGTTATTTTTAGTAGTAGAAATGCATTAGCAATCATCATTTAGTGATGTAATATCATATCCAAAGTTTCTATGCGAGTTGTTATGAACGACATGTGATTAAATGGTGTATATAGAGGCACCAAGGAAGTTGGCTTGCCCTAATTTAGAACTAGAGTCGAAGTGTGGCTTATGAGAATGGTGAAAGTTTCCAGATGATTCATGTACTTAATACGAGATGATTAATTGACAAAAATAGGATAAGCATTAGTTACAACGATGTATCTTACATAAATCAACTAAATATTTCTAGATGTTAGATGCCATGTACACAGTAGAATCCTCATAGGAGGCCTATAATGTGAGGAGGAAACATGCTTCCCAAGTAGAGGTCTCACATAGGTCGAGGTAAGTAAAGCGTACCAGTGGGGTGCAGGGGTCTTGGCTAGTAAGGGCGGACTCCTTAAATGAGAGGTTTCCAACACCAACCGGGGATGTCGGTGGTACTTGATTTTTCTGGTCATCAGGCATCTTTGGTATGTCCACTGATGTAGAGTTTTGTCAATCAGCAGACATCTCTACTAGGTTCACTGGTGCACAAAAAGCTTGAGGGCTTTGACTCCCTGTCTGAGTACCCATGTTGAGAGGAGTTGAGATATCCAGTCGCTCCGATTACTCACTGAGAGCTAAACGTGGTGATTCCATCTGTAGATGTGGTATTGAGACTACAGATTTAGGATCCCAGACATGCTTCTAAGTCTTGTACATTGACATCATAGTTTTTTGTGATACTTTGACATGTTGTGGTACACCTCATGTGGGTCCAGTGGCATAATAAATAGATTAAAAATCAAGTAAATGGATTTAGGTTATCCTTTCTATGTATTTAATGTATGCTCAACTGTTATGTTGAGTGATTTACAATTTTTAAACTACCATGATTACATGCTCATGTATTTAGTTTCTATTAATTATAAATATCAAAAATATTTTGGTTACTTGTTGATTTTCTACTCACCGAGTCAGTAGCTCATCAACCTACTGGATAATTTTTCAGATAAAAGACTAGCTCTTCCTAAAGAGACAAAAGCCAATTTTTATCAAGAGTAGAACATAAGTCCTAAAAAAGGAGTAGTTAGAATAAATAGATGGTTTATTATCCTTCTTCTGGATCCTGGGAATCAGTGAGTGAGAAACGAGAGCATTTTGTAATGAAATGTACATGATGCATATGAAATGTGAAACTCTTTCTTCTGTGTAGTAGTCGAACTCGATTGTATCCTTTAATGTTATGTTTAAATGAGATGTTATCATTTAGTTAAGTGATGTTACTACATAGCTGAGAAAAAAGAAAATTATGGATGATTTTCTTTAAGTGATTAAAAGTTGACAGATAGGCCAATCCTCTTGGTGCGCCCTAACCCAAGTTTGTGGATTCAAGTCACATCAACTTTTTGGTATCTGGGCGAGATTAAACCTAAAATGAGTTTAGGTTTGGGGTAGGGAGATAAGAGACCAATAGGACTAGGACACTTTTTTTCTTTGAATTGCAATTTTTTAAACATATGTGTTCTGTTATGAATAAGCAGATGGCATGAAGAGGATGTGGACTTGGTGAGGAACACGCTGAGAGCTACTACGACCTTGATTCCCATACAATGGCTTAATGTGGAGAAGATAGGGATGAAGAGATAAGAATGTACCATATTTTTCTGGAGACAAAATAATATATAGATGTATAAGAGGTCTTCATCTTCTAGTAAGGATCTGATGAGATCCTATGAGATGGTGAAGAAGCTTGGTGTGACTGAATTTTCTGGAACAACAGATCCAATTGTGGCAGATTTATGGCTTCGGAAGTTGGAAAAGGTCTTTTGCCTAATGGAGTTATCAAAGGATAAGTGAATCAATCACGCGGTCTTATACTTAAAGGATATGTTGGGTTGTGGTCGCGTAGAGTGGAAGATAAGAAGAGAAATACAATGATGACATGGATGGACTTTGTGGATGAGTTTCACCTTAAGTATTTTCCTTCTACCTTACTAAGTGATAAGATTAAACAGTTGGAGAATATCATACACGATAGTATGAAGATTGGTGAATACATGACATATTTCACAATGTTGGCTAATGCGACGTATCGACGCGCCACAACTGAGATTACTCAAAATCAAGCACAGGAATATCATTTAACATGCAGATTACCAGAAAACACCGGAAATTAAAATTGATTTTACAAAAGCACCACAAGCTAAAAATGTTCACATATAGGTCCATGATAGGTAATTTATATACACTCAAAACGCAAGTATACATTATCGTGGTAATATAGGCCAATGAGACCCAGATGTCGAACATATGGAAGCATGACTTCAGAAACTATTACTAACTATAATATGATCAGGTTAGGCCGAAGAAACTTGATTGTGGTTTAATTATCTAAAACAAAAAATAAATCTCAATTATTGGTTGTTGGTCTCAGTCTTAGCGAATTCCTCAGAATTTGGTTTCACCACGGTTAACATTGCACTTTAATCGTAATACATTAATAAAAATCTCTCCTAACCCTGGATTAAGAGCATGTAGCAAGAATTACCCACTCTCACAGTGTAATTCACTACCTAACCTAATACCAACCCCACTCTTGTATCGATTATGTTATTAGAAAGGTGCTTTATCGAATGCTCTGGGTAACCTCCTCACATTTTTAAACCATCTTTCTCAAAGGGTTTTATAGAACATATATTTCTATGAAGTTTTGACCATTAATTTTCCTTTTTCAGGTAATTAACAGTCCAAGTACTACCTATGGTGATCAAGCAAGGATAGTTCATTCATTCTCATAGGAATAAATCCAGAAATTAAGAGAAATTGATTGATTAATGCATAAAAGTCAAATACAATGCTTAACCGAGCTACTCTCAGGTCCTAAGGAACGTGGAAATTAGCCCCTCATGGTTTTCATAGTCAAAGACATCAAAGGAGAAAGAAAAAATGTGGAGAGTATGAAGAACCCCTAAATTAGATGGTTCAAACGATCCCTTCTTACGCACTAACTGATTTGCTACCTTCCAGCTGTAATTTCGTCTGCTAGAAGTGTCCAGATCGCTTGGAACGTGTCCTTCTTATTTGCAATCTCCTCCTCTTACTCTTGGTCATCATACAATGGAAAAAGACGAGATCCTTAGGTCTGGACGCAACTCCCCTAAGTCATAGGCATGACTTAGAGCGAGTTAAAACCTCAACCGTCAGATTAAACAAAGCCTTCAGATCTGCCTAATCCCAACCTCTCAGTACTGCCGATGTGATGTAAGTACTACCAACTCCTCTAATCGCACAACCGCCTGTCAAGTTGTCAGTACTACCGACCTAGTTGTCGATAGTACTGAGTTACTTCGATAATTCTTGAACAAAACACTATAACATTGTTGGTGGCATCAATTTTCATGTCGATAGTTGTGAGTTTTCTCGATCCTTTCTGATCCAAAATGAGCATGTGTCGGTACCACTGACTCCAAAGTCAGTAGTAATGAGCTGTATATATTTATGTTCATTCACTTGAAATGTGTGACATTTGAACATAAGCTCTGGAAATAGACTAAAGCATTCAGAAACATTGAAATTATACTCATTTGATACGTATAAGTATCACTTTCTAATAAAAGCAATTCATGCACAAATAATATGAGATTTGATCAAAAAGTGCTCAAAAATCAATATAAAATAGCCTGTGAAAATGGCAAATAAATAATGCATGAAACTCTCCTAAGCTTAAATGTTGCTCGTCCTCGAGAAACACACTCTCAGATCTATTTGAAAGAAGTTAGCAAAAGGACATAATAATATGAATATCATTTCTCAACTATCCCTACTTGGCGGTTCCAAACCGGCTTTCATTAATCACTGAACAATTATATGCTCTATAGTGACCAAAAAACATTCAAAAAAGACATCCATCCTTAGATCAATGAACACTATCAAGAGAGCAGTTAACATCATACTCAATCAGACATTTGTTTGGTGCATTATGTGATTCCCTATTCTACATTGCTCTTTCGTAACTAGCAATCTACTTGGAAGCAATTCTCCATATAAAAATTAATGAGGAGAAAAATCGTATAAGTGGCCTACCAATAAGAGCAATGGACGGTATGAAATGGGTGGTAATTGAATAATCACAAGTACATCTGAATCATTTATGCAAAATAAAACATGATGAACCTATATGGTGAAAAGAATGAGAAATGCATGAATCCTAATGCCTAATTTTTCTGAATGAATCAAACAATCTCTTCAACTAAATGAGAATGAAGTAAGAAAGCAAAAGAATACATCATGTGAATGTCACCATCTCTTTAAGAAGAGTTAAGGACATACTTTCTCTGTCTTAACTTCGAAACATTAAAAAACTTTTTTTTCATTTTTTTGGCCCATGATTCTCGCATGATGGATATTATGCTTGGACTTTACTACATATCATTCACACTTTTTTTCTTTTTTTGTGGGTATGGATGTATATCCCTGCACTCAAATTTCTAAAGAGACTGATACCCACATGATAAAGAAAGGAATGATATGGAATGCATGTAATCTACATGAAATTACTTATGCAACTAAAATGATATGCACAACAATTATTGATGCATACATGTTTTTTTTCCAGAATGCAATAAAAGCAAACTAACTATCATGTCACCTATTATGTCATGCAATGCAACAAGAGGGAATAATTTTGAGTACTTGTTCATCTTAAGGTGGTGATTCAATAATGAGTGGAGGATGGGTGGAATCATATAATTAAGAGACAAACCCTCATATGAAAATATGATATGTCCCTCTCTAATGACCTATGAATAGGGTAACCTTAGGATTTCTTTCTTAAAATTTAGTATCTCGTTAACTATTTGATCAATTTAAGCTCAAACCCCATCTTCATCCACATTTCATGAATAATTAAGATGCCCATTCATATTAAATGTCCTTAAGCTGACTTGCCCATGCACTTCCTCTAAGTGGTGTAACTCAAGAAATTTACAACTAAGCCAACACATTTTAATTAATTTTTAAATTTTTTCATTTCATTGCACACAATGAGAGCAAGAGATAATGACATGAAACATGAATTTAAATTCCACTTTTAAATTAGATAGATGTGGATCCTACAACTTTTAAAATAAAAAGCAAAATAAAATGCTAAAAATAAAACTAAGGATAGAAATAGTTCTAACTACCCCCTAAGCTTGAACTCGACTATGTCCACATAGTCAAAATTTCAACCTAAGAGGTGGAACAGTGGTATCAGATCACATGAGTAGTGGTGGATGATATGGCATGGTGGGATCAAAGGGGGGAACGTCCCCTGGAAACTTGGCGACTGTTCTGGTGGTGGTGGGGGTTGTGGATATCCACCAAAGTACCCCTGGCTACAATAGTGATCAAAGAACGACTGCTAGTATCCCTCCATTCTCTGTAGATACATGTGCATGTTTTCTTGATTGGCTAAGAGAAGTTGCTCATTCTCAAATATCACCTATTGATTGTGGTACAACCGTCCCTGCATGTCGTGGATGCATGCCAATGTTTCTGATTGCTGTTGCTGGCCATGTTGTATTTCCTACAGCGTCCTGTACATCCCCACCATAGAGTATGGATCCTCCTCATGTCATGGTGGTGGGGAAGAAGAAGAGGAGGCGGCATAATGTCGTGGGTGCTTGGATGGAACCAGCCTCTGCGTGACTGGGATGGTTGGTTCCGCCTCTTCATCATCATCATCATCATTTTTCTCCCGATGTTGGTCTTCTACTCTAGCTTCTTCTTCCTCCTCCTAGTTTGATGAGCTAACCATAGGCCACCGCATGAAGTGGATTCTCTACAAGTCAAATATGACATCTGGAAGCACCCTCTCCATATATTGTGTGCCTACTGTACAAGAAGCATATACAATAGTAAAGTGTGTGTTGACGAGGCTGGATTTCTTGAAGTGCTTGAGATCAAGCTTTTAGCTGGCCTTCAGTGGTTTGGCGGTGGAGAGCTCGAGGTTGAGATGTAGAGCAATCGGAGTGATCAACCCTCCATAATGGATTGGATTTTTCCTCCCCACCTGGCGCTTGACTCCTATCATGTGTTGAAGAAAGAAGGCATCATAGTCTAAACTTCTACTCCTAAGCTCCAGCAGCTTATACAAAAAATAGAGGTCAACCTACTGGATTTTCTCCTGCCCTTGACTAGATTTGGTGAACATGGTGTTGGTGATTAGGCGATGGAGTATGCGAGCGAAATGATGCTCGATGTCATTGATGGAGTTGGTATGACAACTGATGTGTTGGCCCTCTGGTAGATCTGACAATAACTCCCATGCCACCTTGAAGTCAAAATTTTCGTGGTAGTAGCAGTCTCCTTCGGATGGCTATCCATAGATGGCGTTGAACTGTTGCAACATCAGGGTGTAATCGGCATTGTAGAGATGGAATTTGATGATGCCACCCCTCCATCCATCCCCATGCTCGGGGATGATGCAGACCTCCAGTGATGCCAGGAATTCACAAATGAGATCTAGGTATGTCAGTCAGTCACTGAAGAAGGGATAGTCACCTACCAGCCCTTGGCACTCACAGACTGTGCACATGCTATTGGTGAAGATAGTGGAGGTGATGAACTCACATTTGCCATACCGTGTTGCACAGATCTCCCACTTTTGCAACTCCTTGTAGATTTTCTTGATGTCAGTGTTGGGATGGGCTATTTGGCACGGTTTGGGAGCTAGGTTTGGAACCCCCGCCGATGAAGAAGCCTCGTGCCTTGGTGCCATCTCTAAAACAAGAAAGAGGTTAAGAAAAGATAGCTCGGTGTAGAACTTGAATGCCCGGAGATTCTTACACATACTTGCTTGGAAGAGGAGTGGATAAGGTGTGAAGAGAAATGATTCACACTCCTTCCTTTTATAATTGTGCATGCCTCTCTACTGTCATGTCGGTACTACAAATGATGTGTCGGTAGTACTGACTTTTCATTGCAAATCCACATGATCGGTGGTATCAAGGGTCTCAGTTTTCTATTTTTTATGATGCATATTGTCTATCGTCGGTAGTACCGACTCTTCATCGGTAGTACTGACATGCCCACGGATCGGTATTACTGATCGTTCGATGTGGTTGATCTCACTTTCTTGTTGTCACTCCCATGAATTGCTGACATCAGGGGTCGGTAGTACTGACTAGTTCAAATTTAGTAGGTGCTTCTGAGCGGGAACTCAGTGTCTTGAACTTGGGGTGCATTTTTCGTCGGTACTACTAAAGACGTGTCGGTAGTATCGAGTCCTTACCAGTTACTCGACCCTCTTCTCTGTAGAAATTCGATGCTACCGGCATAGGTGTCGGTAGTACTGAGTTAATTTGCTCAATTTACATGAATTCCCTATGATCTCATTGGTACTACCGAGATGGCAGTCGGTAGTACTAAATTTTACAGTCGACTCCATCTTTTTCCCTATAACCTCGTCAGTAGTACCAACATAATATCAGTAGTACCAATTGATATTCAACCTGCACACTAGACCAAATGGATCAAGGTATATTTTTTATACCAAACTGACTAAAAATGGAAATTACAGCTACAAAACTACAAAGTATAATGTAAAGAACACATAAGATGGTTGAGTTGCCTCCCAACAAGCGCCCTTGTTTTACGTCATAGGCTCAACGATCCTAAACCCATGAGATTAGTGAAGATCCACGAGCTTCAACTCATCCTCCTTCCTCATGAAATCTCCCCCAAAGTAATGCTTAAGATGTTGGCCATCGACAAGAAATGGCTCAGCCCCATTACTAATCCCCACATATCCATGAGGGAAAGCTTTAATCACCTCAAAGGGTCCACTCCATCTAGACCTCAACTTACCAAGATGTAGCTTCAACTAGAATTAAATAAAAGGACCTTCTGTCCTTGAGTGAATATCCTATGCAAACTATGGTGATCATGAAATTGCTTAGTCCTCTACTTATAAATTCTTAACCTCTCATATGCATCAAACCATCCAATTCATTCAACTCTAACAATCTCTTTTTTCCTGCAATGGCCAAATTATAGTTTAATTTCCTCAGAGCCCACTTGGCCTTATGCTCTAGCTCTACAGGTAGATGACAAGCCCCCCATAAACCAACCTAAAAGGAGTAGTACGTATATGTGTTTTATTGGGGGTCATATACGCCCAAAGAGCATCATTGATCAACATGCTCCAGTTAGTCCTATTGGTTGAAAGTGTCTTTTTTAAAATCTTCTTAATATCCCTATTAGACACTTCAACTTGTCCTTGAGTTTGGGGGTGATATGGAGTACCTACCCTATGTTTCACCCCATATTTTCTCAAAAGTGCCCCAAACTTTCTATTGGTGAAATGAGAGCCACAGTCATTGATCATCAACCTGGACACCCCAAACCTACAGAAGATGTGTTCCTTCACAAATCTACATACCACCTGGGCGTCACTGGTGCAGGTTGGAATTGCTTCCACCCACTTAGATACATAGTCAACAACAAGTCATATATAAATATTAGAATTTGAAGACACAAAAGGGCCCATGAAGTCTATACCCCATAAGTCAAACACCTCAATTTCTTGAAAGACATTTAGAGGCATTTCATGTCTTTTTGAAATATTACATGCACATTGACACGCATCACATTGACAAACATAATTGAATGTATCTTTAAAAATGGTTGGCCCATAAAAAACCACATTCTAAAACTTAAGTTGCAGTCCTAGAACTAGCATGATGACCTCGTGTACGTAAAGAATGGCAGTGTGTCAAGATACTCTGGAGTTCACAATCCGGCACACACTTCCTCAAAATACCATCCCTACACTGCCTAATCAAGATGGGACCATCCCATATATAATATTGTAAGGAGTGGAAGAATCTTTTCTTCTCCTAATATCCCCAATCTCTTGGCAACTCTCCACATGCCAAATAGTTCACAATGCTTGCGAACCATGGGTCTTTTCTTGTCATAGCAAAGAGTTGCTCATCAAGGAACTCTTCCACAATGGGTATGCCAATTTCCTTTTCATCCATCCATTCAAGCCTAGAAATATGATCTGCCACCACATTCACAGTGCTAGCTTTATCCTCGGTTTCTATATCAAATTCCTACAATAATTAGATCCACCTGATTAACTTGGGCTTGGCATCTTTTTTCTGCAGTAAGTATTTAATGGATGCATGATCAGTCCACACTATCAGCTTAGCCCCTATCAAGTACTAATGGTATTTCTCAAAAGAGAGAATGACCGCCAACAATTCCTTTTTAGTTGTTGTATAATTCAGTTGGGCATCATTTAAAGTTTTAGACACATAATGGATGACAACAAGGACTTTATCTCGATGTTGGCCTAAAACAACCGCTATTGCATAATTTGATGTGTCACATATCAACTCAAAAGGTTGACTCCAATCTGGATCTTGGACAATGGGTGCGGAGACCAGCTTCTCCTTCAAAACATCACTTATCAAATTTAAAGTCAACATCCTTTTCCAATAACTCAGAGAGCGGTTTAGCAATCTTAGAAAAATCTTTAATAAAGCGATGGTAAAATCCAGTGTATCCTAAAAATATCCTTACTCCCTTCACTAATGATGGTGGAGGTAGTTTGGAGATCACCTCTATTTTGACTGGGTCTACCTTGATTACTCTATTGGACACCTTGTGTCCCAGGACAATTCCTTCACTCACCATCATGTGATATTTTTCCCAATTCAAAACAAGATGAGTGTCCTTGAATCTTTGCAAAACTTTATCTATATTGTCAAGGAAATCATCAAAGGACTCCTTGTACACTGAAAAAATCATCCATAAACACTTCCAGACATCGCTCTACCATATCGGAAAAAATAGCAAGCATGCATTGCTGGAAAGTGGTCGGTTCATTGCAAAGACCTGATGGCATATAGTGATACACAAATGTGACATAAGGACAAGTGAAAGTTGATTTCTCTTGATCATGTGGCTCAATGGAAATCTGTTTGTATCCCACATAACTGTCAAGGAAACAAAAATGAGAGAGGAAGGCGATCCGCTCTAAAATCTAGTCAATAAAAGGGAGTGAAAAGTGATATTTTAACGTGGCGGTGTTCAATCATCTATAGTCTATGCAAACATGCCACCCAGTCACTAGTCTAGTAGAAATCATCTCATCATTGGAGCTACTAGTGACTGTTATACCCCCCTTTTTAGGAACCACCTGGGTTGGACTAACCCAGTTTGAATAAGAGATATCATATATAATACCTACAGATAAAAGTTTTACTACCTCTTTTTTCACTACCTCAGTCATGATGGGGTTGATTCGACGTTGAGGTTTCACTATGACTTTGGCTCCTTCCTCCAGTCTAATCTTGTGTTCATAGAAACTAGGGGAGATCCCCTTAATGTATGCCACAGACCAACCAAATGCATCATGATGGTTCTTTAAAACCCCAAGTAGTTGCTCCTCTTCTCGAATGCTTAGTGAAGCTGACATTATGACTGGAATTTTCTCTTTGCGGCCAAGAAAATGTACTTCAAATGAGGTGGCAATGGCTTCAACTCCAAATATGGGGGACTCAACAAAGACGGGACCAATGGTGGTGGGGGTGGTCCCAGATCCTCAAAATGTCTGGTATAGTAGCATGGTAAGGTCTTGAGAAGTAAGACACAGTCCTTCAAAGAATAGTGTATGGTATAATCTTCTACCAGATTCATGAAACATGCCTCTAAAGCCAGTTGTGGATATGCTTGATCAAGAGAAGTAGAGGTTGGCTCCTCAATTGTCGTTAGGAAAAAGTCCTCTTCTTTATCATCAGGATGTTGCACCACCTTTATTAAAGATACATCCTTTGTGTTGTCTAAGATGTCCACCGCTAGTGTACCTTTGTGGACTTGTGTCATCACATGTACCATCTCAAGAAATGGCTTCCTCAGAAATAATGACACATTTTCTTGGACCTGCTGCAACATATGACACTATGCTTTATCTTTGGAAGTATGTGTAGGTTTGGGCATCACAATTTTAAATCTCTCTTCTCTATTGCCCAATGTCAGTCTTCCTCTGCCCATTTCTAGGATCATATCAGCTATGACTTGGAATGGCCTCCCCGGTAATAGCTCATTGCCTTGCCCATCTTGCATCTCCATGACAACAAAGTTGGTTGGAAATACAAACCTATCCTCCTTGATAAGAACATCCTCACAAATACCATAAGGCCTTACCACTGAGTTGTCTGCCAGTTGAATAATCATATTGCTCTTTCTGGACTCCTGTAGACATAGCTTCTTGAAAGTGGTCAAGGGCATAAGATTGATGATAACCCCTGAGTTACATAAAGCCTCTCCAAATCTCATCCTCCCAATAAAACAAGATATATTAAAACAACCCAAATCCTATCTTTTTAGTGGCAATGTACCTAGAATAAAAGCACTGACTTGATCCTTCAAGACGACCACCTTAGAATCATCTGTACTCTTCTTCTTGTTGATCATATCTTTTAGAAATTTTCCATATGAAGGGATCTGCTCGATTGCATCAATCAATGGAATATTGACATATAATTTTTGAAGCTGTAGAAATTTTTGAAATTGTTGATCAACCTATGTTGCTTTCAAACTATTTGGAAAGGGTACCAACTTTACCACTTTCTTTTGATGAGGTGGTATATATATCCTTTTTCTTGTTTCCTCTGTATCATCAACCTCTTCCTTAGCTATCTTTTCCAGTTCCGTTGTATCTACAATCACTGCCTTGTCTTTAGCACATGTGGCCACTGTGAAGTAAAACTACCTTGACCTACTGATTTCTAGATGGTACATTAGTGTTTGCTGGAAACCCTTGCTATCCTGGCTTCCTCAACAAAGCCACTTGTGATGCTATTTGAGAAATTTGTGTTTCTATATAGTGGATTTGCACTCTTGGTTCTAAAGTTCTCTTTGATTCTATCCGATGAGAACTTCATTTTGACTTACCAACTTCCCCAGCATCTCCTCAATGTGGTCAATTTTACTGGGACCCCTGTCTTTCTATTGACCACCAACCTATTGTGGCTTATTCTGTTGTGCCTGGGACTGGTCTTGCTAAAAATTATTGGGATCCTTCCAGGAGAACTTAGGATCCTTCCTCCAAGAGTAATCATTATTCTTGTATTGTTATTGTCGTCATGCAAACTTGCATCCCTCATCTTACCCTTCTAAAGAATTTCCATCTTTCGTAGACAACTTTTTAGAAATCAAGTCCAACTTCTCCTTTAGTACCAAAATAAACTTGGACTCCCCGACACTTTTAAGGGTTGCAGAGTGCTCTCTCTCATCTCTCCATGTCTGATTCTTGGACATGTTCTTTAGAATTTCATGACAGTGGGTTGGCTTGTTGTTAAGGAAGAAGCCCACTCCTACGCTATCAAGTATGGTCCTTTCACCCTTGTGCAGACCATAGTAGAAAATCTTTTCTTGACCTAACAAATCAATGCCATGGTGAGGGACCTTTGGAAACATGTTCTGGAATCTCTCCCATGCCTCAGAATATGACTCATCATCTTGTTGTCTGGAGTTGTGGATTTTCTTGACTAGGTCATTTGTCTTCTGGGGTGGAAAGTACTACTCAAAGAAAGCATCAATCATTTGTTCCCAAGTTTCAATGCACTCATTGTCAAGATTATGAAACCAAGAGTTAGCACTGTCCGCCAATGATGATGGGAATAACTTCAAGTATATGACAGTCATCGACACCCTATCTATCTTGATCATATCACAACTTTTGAAAAAGTTACTAATATGCATCATTGGATCTTCAGAGTTGTGCCCATGAAAGGCATGTGATTTGACTAATGACACCAACACTAGATCAATCTTGTAGCTGCCGGCATTGATGGCTTGCCTCTTGATTGGCCTGTTTTAAGCAGTAGACGAAGATGATTTGATTCTTTCCCAAATCATCTATTCTTCTGCTTGGTCACCCATTGATGCTGGGTCAGGTTCTTCCAATGGCTCTTGTTCTTCTAGTGGAGGTATAGGTGGTGGAGTTTGACTAAATTTGTCCATTGATCTTCCGTACTCCCATCCTATGTGTAGGAGCTCTGCTTGACATAAGACTGGTGGGGACAACTTTCCGTAGTCATGGGCTCATATATGCACCATGTACTAGTACCTAAAAATAGTGAAATTGGTTGTGAGAGCACGATACTAATGGTAAAAACAATAAGAATATTTAAAATTCAGCTTTGAATGAATAAAAAAATAAAAAGGGTTGGCCTAGAATGTATGATTACAACACTCATAGTGCTGAAGTTACCATTTCCCCAACAACGATGCCAAAAACTTGATATGTATTTTCTATACACTCAAAATGCAAGTATATGCTATTGTAGTAATATAGTCCAATGAGGCCCGGATGTCAAACACAGGGAAACATGACTTTAGAAACTATTACTAACTGTAATATGATCAACTTAGGTCGAAGAAACTTGATTGATTGGTTTATTTATCTAAAATAGAAAATAAATCTAAATTATTGGTTGTTGTTCTCAGTCTTAGTGAATTCCTCAGGATATTGGTTTCACCACGGTTAATATTGCACTTTCATCTTAATACATTAATGAAAATCTCTCCTCATCATGGATTAAGAGCCTGTAGTGAGAATTACCTGCTCTCATAGTGTAATTCACTACCTAACCTAATACCAACCCCACTCTCGTATCGATTGTGTTATTAGATAGGTGCTTTATTGAATGCTTTGGGTAATCTCCTCACATTTTTAAACCACCTTTCTCAAAGGGTTTTATAGAAAATGTACTTCTATGAAGTTCCAACCATGAATTTTCCTTTTTCAAGCAATTAACAGTCCAAGCACTACCTATGGTGATCAACTATGGATAGTTCATGAATTCTCATAGAAATAAATATAGAAATTAAGAGAAACTAATTAACTAATGCATAAGAGTCAAACACAATGCATAACCTGGCTACTCCATGGTCCTAAGGAATGTGGGGATTGGCCCCTCATGGTTTACATAGTTAAAGACATCAAATAAGAAAGAAAAAATGTGGAGAAGATGAAGAACCCCTGAAGTAGACAGTTCAAACAATCCCTTCTCATGCACTTGTCAATTTGCTACCTTCTGAATGTAATTCCGTCCGCTAGAAGTGTCTGAATCGCTCAGAATGTGTCCTTCTTCTTTGCTATCTCCTCCTCTTTCTCACGGTCATCATAAAATGGAAAAAGATTAGATCCTTAGGTGAGTTAAAACCTCAACTGTTAGATTAAACAAAGCCTTCATATCTTCCTGATTCTGACCTGTCGGTACTACCGTCAGGATGTCAGTACTATCGACTCCTCTAATCGGGCAGAAACATGTCAAGGTGTCAGTACTACAGACCTGGTTGTTGATAGTACCGAGTTTCTTCAATGATAACTGTAACATTGTTGGTGGTATCGACTTGCATGTCGATAGTATCAAGTCTTCTTGATCCTTTCTAATCCAAACTGAGCATGTTTTGGTACCACTGACTCTAAAGTTGGTAGTACCGAGTTGTATCAATTCTTGTTCATTCACCTGAAATACATAAAATCGGAACATAAGCTCTGGAAACAGACTTAATCATCCAGAAACATTGAAATTATACTCATTTGATGCAGATAAGTATCACAGGATAATAAAAGCAAATCATGCACAAATAATATGAGTTTTGACTAAAAAGTGCACAAAAATAATAATAAATAGCATGTGGAAACAACAAATAAATAGTGCATCAGTCCACAAACACACCACATGTAACTCATAACATATATCATGGTGCTTACATCACTATTCTCAAACATTCTTGTCATCATCCTGGTACATGAGATATTTGTTCCACATATGCATACACACACACACACTGTATCTATACAACCAACGACACATAAGACAAAACCTCATATCGGTAACATATCCACATAACACATTGAGAACACCCCCAAAGACCTAAGTGTACAGGGATGACTCTAGGACTTTATCACCAAAAGACTAACATCACATCCAAACTTACCATCTAATGCTATTTCTATTGTTCTTCCTCAGTTGTACGACCTCTACCTCTTTGTGGACAACCATGCAAAAGATGTAGAAAACCCACAAGGTGAGATCCATATCTCAGCAGGAGATATAACTCTCCACCAACACTATTATTTACACATTTACATGATAAGAAAGAATAAGAAATAAATCTATTAATAGATTCAACTAAATGATATGTGCAAGGTAGTTATTATCATCTAAGCAGTTAAGGTAACTACAACTAAATAGTAGATCAACTTATCTCTTTAGAAGGAATATGAAGCACATGTATATTTTCTACTAACAAAACTATACAAAAGCAAGGCAAGGCTTCAACCAATGTTATACACATTTAACCCTATGCAAATATGCTACACCTGGGTTACATCTTTTATTAATTTCCTATGGATTTGAGCCGTACCACCCAAATCCAACTGACCACTTCTAATTTGAAATTAGTGCAATACAAGGTCATTGGAAGATCTGGAATCCACGACCTCTCCAACACCTCTTGGTCAGTACACGAGAACAATGCAGTGACATAACATATGTGTCATCTACAAACAACAACATATAGTCAAGCTAAAAACTCCTAGCCCACCTTGGTACATGTCACATCGCTAGAGGATTGACTCACACATGGCCGTCCCATAAAAAGGCATATGAAGTTGCACTTTTGCCATCACATATATCATATATCACAAATCTCGAGACATGATCTGAAGCTCACACATGTCCATAGTCATCCTCCATATCACATATGATTGTGGATGTAAGGATATTCACTCAAAATTTGCCCCCTCATATTCAACAATGTGCGCTTTGAGTTAAACTTGTTTCACCAATTCAACAATTAGAACTGACATTGGAAAGGATCTATGGCACATCACAACTACATGATTAAGATTTCACTTTATTAGTTATGCCAATTGGGTGAATTAAGGCTTTAGCACACAATTGGACATACAAACCCTAATTCATTCTAGAAAGCATAACTATGAAACAACTTTAGAAGATATAACATAGATAAAGTATGAACCGATCACATCATCTCATGGTACTTATGTCACTGCATTCACAAGGCCATCACCATTACCTCATCACAATGGATCATAAACTCATAATGGGATATCAATTCCTCAATCACAATTCTAGAGGTTATTACCTCAAATCATGCACAAAGCACCTACCAGGTCATCAGAACCAATCACATAATCCTTGCATGTACAACGTCACATTTTGCTTCAACATTGCTCATAATCATATTCCTATATAATATAGGATTCACCATAGCATTCACATAGCTATAACATTCATGTTCATATCACCTACAAGTTTAGGGATTTATAAATAGGAGATAGAAAACATCATAACATGATGACCACTTCAAGAGAAAGAAGCAAACACATCGCATGACCCAACATTAGGGTTAGGGTTCCTTATATGTCTGATTAGAGTTTTGTAGCTTTATTCAATCACCAAGCCCTAGGTACACCATCTCCCACTTTTTTGGAGCATAATAGGGCTAAGGAACATGATTAGGGTTTAACAAGAAATCATTTAGACAACACTATACATGAATCATTACTTGCTTACTCATACACATGTGTTGACTATATGTTCATGTATGTGTCTTGACCATCCATCACATAGGTGTCTCAACCAATCATGAAACAAGTGTCTCGACCACCCTCAAGAAAAGTTCTCAAACACCTTCATCCAAGATGTCTTGATTGCAACAAGACTAGGTGTATTGACTGTGACACTGTAAGGAGTGGGACCACCACTCCCTACTAAAATTTTTGTAAGAATAAAACATCCATTCCAAACACACTCAAAGGTATGCTGGAATAGGTGTAACATTTTCAAATTTCAATAAATGGTATTCAAAACAACCAAAGTATAGTAGTGGAATAAAAATGTTGACTATATTCAATTTATCACAAGGTTATTACAAAAGTACATCATAATATCCCATAAGGGTTTATATGTATGATACAACATAAGGATCTAAGTAGAGGGAAATCTAAACCATAAGAACTTTGTCTCCAAGCTTTAACTCCTTAAGATAGTCCAAAACTTCATGCATTATCATCCAAGTCCTTCACCTAGGGTTGGAAGCATACCCCAGCAAGAAGAGAAAATAGATGACATCAGCATAGGCTGGTATGTGCATGCTAAATAGGAAATTGAGCAATATATGGAATAAAAGACATCAAATATAAAAGGCTTCCCATAGAAAGGATAAGGACCACCCAAGTGGGTATCAAGAGAAAAGGAATTGAAATCATATGATAACAAAAGAATACTTGCCATTAATAGAACATAAAGATTGTGCCACACAAGCACATGTAAAGAATTAGGGCACACACCCCATATCATCAACCTGCATGCATGTGAGATAAACATAGCCCTAGAACAATATAAATATAAAGGCGGAAGGGTCTCATAAACTTGAAACCTGATAGAGAAAGGAATATTGTCAATCTCCCAAATATATAAAACATGGGCCAAGAATCTCACATCTTACCCTGGGTATGAGGTTCCTTTCCATGCCAGAAGAGCAGGAAATATCACATTTGCTTGGCAGGAAATAACACATTTGCCATAAAAACCAATGCAATTACACTACTCTAGTGCTATTGAATCACATAGACTGTTAAATGTAGAGGAAAGTAGAAAGTATAGTCACAATATATAAACTAGTCACCACATAAGTGACCAACATATACATCCACCTCATAAGTGGGCAAAAGACATCACATGTCATCTTTTAGAGTTCCATCATGAACAAAGCATAAGATAAGAGTTCAAAATAATATCCATGATCACATGGTCAATACCAAATAAGGTAGTTCACACGAGCCATGATTTTCAAAAGAAAAGACATCATGTATAGGCTAATTTCCATAGGACAAAGAGAATGAATAAGCACAGGTGAATTGCTCAACATAGAAGAATAGGGGATACATCATACCTCAACTTCAGAGTTTAAACAGTCCAAGTCAATCATAGATCCAAGCCTAGGCCTCCAAAGAACCTCTAGGGAAGGTGGAAAGGTACAATAAGTAAGGTTTCCAAGCTTAGAGAGGTTGGTTTCTTCAACAAAGCTCTTATCTCGATCAAGAAGCACCTTCTCCATTTTAGAGGTGAAAAACCCTAACAAAAGAACATGGAGATGAGATGTTTATGGGTTATAGGTGGGGTTTCACCATGCAAGGCCATGGTTCCAACCTGGAGGAAGGTGGAAGGAAGAATAAAAACATGAAAATAGGTAAGGAAAGGAGGATACTTACTAGTTTTGGTCAAAATCACCAAGGAGGAGCTTAAGAAATTTTAAATAGAGAAATTTGGAACCCTAAGAGCCTTATTCACCAAGGTAGGAACCTCCTTATACCTTGGGATACCACATTCATGGAAAAATAGAGTAGGAATGATGATCTAAGCTAGAGGGAATAAAGGAGTGCAAGAGATTTTGAATTGGGAGTTGGGAAGGGGTAGATATGGCTATATAAAGAAAGAGGTCAAGTATGAGGTGTCTATGAGACTTTCCATCTGTCATGTATAAGGGTGTCCATGGACATACAAGACTTTATGGATAAGGAATAAGTCAAGAATGAGGTGTCAAGTTAATTTCCATGTGTCCCATGCTAAGGGTGCCTATGGACATGCAAACCTTTATGGATAAGGAAGAAGTCAAGCATGAGGTGTCCATGGAGCTTTCCATGTGTCCTTAGCCTAGGGATTTCATGGCCATGTAAGAGAACAACTCATAGAGGCTTCTTGAATATAAAATGTCAGTTTATGGACACTTATAGGCCATCCCAACCAACATCCAATCAAAGAAATAACCCCATTGGTTGATAGCTTCTAAAGATAAGCTCATTTATAAAGAGAGTAATCCCTAAAATGCCCTTGGAAAGAAATACCTCCAAACCAAGGTGCAACTAGGTGCCCTATGGTTCAAAAAATTGAGAATGGTAAGGGAATATATAAGTATTATAATGCATGTGACAATTTGCAAAGAAAACCTCCCAATTGGGTAACTTGCAGAAAAGTCCAGAATGTACCTAAAATTGCATAACTTGCGCAAACAACATCCAAATTGGACCAAACTTTATCCACACATTATATTTGATGTGTTTAATATGAATTTGCCATTATTTACATATTTTGAAGTTATATAATCACATTATTCATTACTTATGTGTTTTCTCATTTTCTCTCTCCTAAACTTATCCTAATATTTCAAGGTTGTCCAAATAAGATGAAATTTGACATGTAGGCTAATTTTTGATATTTAGATTTCGAATTTGAAGTTTGTTTTTACTTTTGAGACTTATTTTTATGAGATATGTCATATTTCCCATTAATGACCCATTATCTAAATATTACCACCAAAATGAGTTATGTGGCATATTTTATATATCCATTATAAACCTAAGATCAATGTTAGAACATTAGGTTACATTAAGGTGATCTATACATGCATTATCTCATTGGGATCATACTAAACATATATTTAGGTCTAACCTTAAACCTTATTTGGCTAAGTCCAAAGTGTTAACTTCCAGGGTAGGGTCCGAGATCTAGTATGTTACAGACACATCATGTGTCTCGACACCACATAGATTAGGGTTTTGACCAAGCTAAAAGCACATGTCTCAACCTCAACCAAAAAAATGTCTCAAACACTTCCAAAGGAAAGCATCTCAAACCGATATAGAAGTAGGTGTCTCGGCCTACACAAGGACATGGTGTCTCGACCGAAACTGAAGCATATGTCTCGACCAAACAAAGCAACATCTTGACCATCACCACAAAGTGTCTCGACCCAAGCAAAAACATGGGGTAGTGACCACCAAGGTTAGGATAACACCAAGGAAAAAGACCAGCATCAAAACAAGGATTAACCAAGATCAAAATAGAAGATTACATCAAAGAAAACCATCATCTTCAAGGAGGAAAACCTCACACCATAATCGGTCACCAAAAACCCTAAAACCGTGTGTCATGAAATCACCATGGAAGAACCTCATGCAAGAGGGATAAACCACATTTAACACTCCAAAATAGAATATAAACTCCATATTACATCATGGTGCATGAATCTCATGCAAGAGATCAAAACCAAGATTGAAAGATAGGAAGAAAGCCACCATTTCACAACCATCTCCAAAATCGGGTACCAAAAATGACCACCATGGATGATACATGGTCAATGGCTGAGAAAAAGAGAAGAAGGTGGGGTAGATGATCAAAGGAAAATGTCATCAAAGAAAGGCATACACTTACCAAGATTGAAGATGACCAAGAATCACCACATGCAAGGGATTTCGATCACCAAAGCTCCAAAGATCGGTCCTTTTTGCTCCCCAAAGCTCCAAGGATGAACAAGAAAGGAAGGAGAAGGTAAAGGATAAAAAAGGACCAATTGCATGGAGAGAAGAGGGTTTATATACTTTAAGGAGGAGAGAAGTAGGTGGGTTATGAGGTGTCAACACGTAAAGGCACCAAAGGGACACTTGTCCACCCAAGAAACACACATGAAACCACTTAAAACATGCATGCACATGATGGTGATACAACTAATGTTGGGTCTAAACCACTTAAGTCCCCAACATATTGTCTCGGTCGAGACACATCAAGGGGTCGAAACAAAGAGCATCACACAGTGGTCGAGACAAAAGACCACCAAGGTCGAGACACTTCACAAAAGGACAATTGTCTCGACCAAACCACCCCAAAACCATCATGGTCGAGACAAAACCATCTAGAGAGGGTATCTCAGTCGAGACACTCACAAGGAACATCCTCAAGGTTGAGACAAGGGTCACTACACTCAACCATGCACACATTGTCGAGATACATCAAAACCCTAGAATTCCTAATCACCTCAAGTGATGCCACCGCTCATCCAAGGCTCAAATAAAAAACCCAAAGCATCACACTCTCTCTCATGAAGCCAAGAAATAGGAGGTAAACTCTGGATTTGTCAAACTGCAAGATAACCCTCTCAAATAGGTAAATTTCAATTTGAACCAAAACATGCACATAAAGCACAAACATCATCCAAAAAAGCTCAAACTGGAAACTTAAGCTCTACACAAGATCTAAAAGCATCCCAAAGGATTAAAGAAAGGTTCTAAGCACTTAATTAGGCAAAACAAATAGGGTTACCCCAAAACCTAGGTCAGGGATCTTACAACTAATTTATGCCCGCAACCCGTGCCTGATGATGTAAAATAGTGCAGAAGATTTCAACAAGGATTAAGATCAGAAATTAGACCCAATGTATCATCCATTTGTTGGAGACAAAGAAAATTTTGAAGAATTTGTGGAACCAGCTAGATGTGTAGAAGAGTCAGTTAATGTTGATAAGTAGTTTGAGAGTAAGAAAATATCTAAAAACTTTAGTAGAGGAGGACATAGTAGTGGTTGATACAAAGGAGGTGGTGGTTTCTTTTCAAAGATAGGAAGAGGAATTGGTTGTTTTGAAAGACAAAGATCCAGTTCTTCAAGGCCCAATTCTAGTAGATGGAATACACCACCCAGGTGGGCAACTCCAACTAGATCTTTAGGATCATCATTGTTAGTGACAGGTCCACAAAGACAGGATGCGCTATGCATAACAACTGTGGTAGGATACACTCGGTACAGTGTTGGGGAGTCACTACTCAAATGTCCTATCACTATGGATAGATGGGACACATAAAAAGGGACTGGCTAAAACTTTGTCTACTTCCGAATAAGGTTCACAATTACAGTTTCAACCTCTACAGGAACATGCTCTAGCTAGAGGGGCAAGTTCTTTTGTGTCTTAAGATTCTAGAGGGGGAGAACCTAGTAGTAAAGTGGACAATGAGTACAATATGATAGAGGGAGAGCTACATGACACTTCTTTTCCATCACACCATCTGAAGGTGTAGTCTTGCCTAGATTTGTGACATATGAGATGCTTCTCTTTAATAATATTTTTGTTACAATATTGATAAATCCTGGTGTGATAAATTCTTTCATTCAAAGATCGATAGTTAGTGGACTAAATCGTTTAACCCAAGATTTATTTTATGAGTTGTGGTTAAGAATTTCATTAGGCGAATCCTCAGTTTTAACAAAATTTTGTCCTGGATGTCTGTTGAGTTTTAGTGGGTATACAATAGCAATTAATCTCACATCCTTAGATTTTTTTTTCAAATTGTTTTGGGTATGGATTGCCTTAAAACATATCATGCACAGTTAGCTTGTTGGAAGAAAGTAGTTTTCTTTTAGTAAGGTGGATTTTCACGTGTCTTTATCAGAGATAGAAAAGTCTAACCCCTATGTATAGCATCAACTTTTATAGCTGATAAGATGATGAGAAAGGGTGTGAGGCCTTTTAGCATGTGGTAGATGCCAGAGCAGAGAAAAGAACAATCAATATAGTGGATGTTCCAGTATTATGTGAGTTTTTAGATGTCTTTCCTGATGAGATATAGACTTTGAGATGTAGATTTTACCTGGTAGTCCCCCAATAGAGTTACCCACCTATAGAATGGAACCTACAGAGTTATAAGAATTAAAAACTCAATTATAGAAGTTACTAGATAAGGGATTTATTCAACCTAGTCCATCACCTTGGGAAGCACCAGTACTGTTTGTGAAGAAGAATGATGGAACCATGCAGTTATGCATATAATACATGCAATTAAATAACATAATCATTAAGAATAAATATCCTCAACGTAAAATTTATAACTTGTTTGATCAACTACGTGAAGCAACAATCTTTTCAAATATAGACCTCAAATAATGATATCATCAGTTAAGAATGAAGGCGTATGATATACCAAAGTCTACATTCAGAACAAGATATGGACATTATGAGTTTGTGATTATGTCTTTTGGACTAATGAATACCCCTACAACTTTATGGACATGAGATATAGGATTTTCAAACCATATCTATATCAATTCATAGTATGATTTATAGATGATATTCTTATATATTCCATAAATAGAGAACAACATGAGCAACATATGAGGATAGCCCTGCAGTCATTAAGGAAAAATTATCTTTATGCTAAGTTCAACAAATGTGAATTTTAGTTGGCTGAAGTATCTTTTTTTAGACATGTCATATCCAGAGGAGTCGGTGTTGACCCTAAGAAAGTGGAATCTTTTCTTTAGTGGGGGAAACCTACGACTCATACTGAGATCAGAACATTTTTGAGGTTAACTAGATATTACAAGAGGTTTATAAGAAACTTAAGTGCAAGAAAATCACCTATTAAATGCTTAAAAAGGAAGAATCTTGTGAGAAAAATTTTCAAACATTAAAGAAGAAGTTAACCACATCACCGATTTTAATTTTACTAAAGGCAAATAAAGGATATGTGGTGTTCAGTGATGCATCTTGAAGAGAAATATGATGTGTTCTTATGCCATAAGGAAAAGTGGTAGCTTACGCTTCTAGATAGCTTAAGAATAATGAAGAAAATTATCCCACACATGATCTTGATTTGGCAGTAGTAGTACATGCCTCAAAGAGATGGCTTCATTATCTCTATGGTGAATCAAGTCAGGTCTTTACTGATCATAAGAATCTAAAGTACATTTTCACACAAAGGTATCTCAACTTGAGATAGCGCAGATGGTTGGAGCTTATAAAGG
This sequence comes from Alisma plantago-aquatica, assembly GCA_963693085.1. Classification (NCBI taxonomy): domain Eukaryota; kingdom Viridiplantae; phylum Streptophyta; class Magnoliopsida; order Alismatales; family Alismataceae; genus Alisma; species Alisma plantago-aquatica. Next base: position 254,664,933 of record OY856410.1, read on the forward strand.
ATTATGATATCATAGTTGATTACCATCCTGGAAAGGCCAATGTTGTGGTAGATGCTCTGAGTAGGAAGTCAATGTCGTCTGCAGAAATATTTTCTATGGCATGTGTAAAAAGAGACTTGTTACTTAAGATGAGAGAAATGAATTTGGATATGAATATGTCTAATCAAGGTGGACTGATTGCACAAATGCATATTAGACCTACATTTTATGATCATAAATAGAGTGACATGGAATTGCATTAGATCATGATCTGACATAAAGAAAGAGGACATATTTCATGTATTTAGATGATGGGGTTTTTGTACCAACATGATAGATTGTCTCAGATGACACTAAGTTAAAGAAATAGATTCTTGAGGAAAATCACTCTTCTATGTATGTTATGCGTCCAAGAAACACAAAGATGTATAGAAACTAGGAATTGTATTGGTGGTCAGGTATGAAGGAGGATGCTCCTGAGTATGTATCCAGATGTTGTGTATGTCAATAGATTAAGGTTGAACATCAAAAACCAATAGGTACTCTACAATTGCTTCCTATTCTGAATGGAAGTGGGAGCATATCACTATGGATTTTGTGGTTAGATTACCTAGGGCACCATGTGGTTTTGACTCTATATGGGTGATAGTAGATAGGTTAACAAAGTATTCTCACTTTCTACAAGTTAAGACAACTTAGATACACCAAAGTTAGCCAAATTCTATGTAGATGAGATAGTCAGATTGCATGGGATACCGTCTATAATATTAGATAGAGACCCCAAATTCACATACAGGTTCTAGAATCAGTTGTGGTGTTCTTGGGGAACAAAGGTGAAATTTAGCACAACATTCTCCTAGATGGACAGTCAAAGTGGACAATTCAGACCCTAGATAATATGTTGAGAGAAGTGTGCTTTGCAGTTCAGTGGCAATTGGGATGATCATCTTAGTCTAATGGAGTTTTCCTATAACAATAGTTACCATTCCAGTTTAGTCTTGGCCCTTATGAAGCATTGTATGGGAGAAATTGTAGCTCTCCTATTTGTTGGTATGAAGTTGGAGAAAGACCAATTCTAGGTTTAGAGTTGGTGAAAGAAATAACTAAAAATCTATCTGTGATCAGATAGCAGTTGAAGGATGCACATGATACACAGAAAAGCTATGTAGAGAAAATTCATAGACCACTTCAGTTTGAGGTTGGAGACAAGGTTTATTTGAAAGTCTCACCATATAAATGTGTGATGTGGTTTGGGAAGTGAGGCAAACTAACTCCTAGATACATGGGTCCTTTTCAATTCATTAGGAGAATTGGACCAGTTGCATATAAACTTGATTTGCTTTCAGAGTTATCCAACTTACATGATGTGTTTTATGTATCTACGATGAAGAAGTGTCATCCTGGTACAGAAAACATTATAGAACCAGACCCTATACATTTAAGAGAGGATATCTCCTATGTTGAAGGGTCAATCTAAATTCTAGATTGCATAATTTGGAAGCTGAAAAAGAGGGAGATACCCCCAGTGGAAGTGCTTCGGAGGAAACATGGTATATAAGAAGTTATTTGGGAAGTAGAGTCGGAGATGTGTAACAAGTATCCTTTCCTTTTTTAAGAATTTCAAGACAAATTTTTTATTAGAGGGGGAGAATTTTTACAACCCTCTTCTAGCTTTGCTAGTAATACTAGGGATTTAAGATAACCTTAATACTTGTTAATACTTGTTATGCTTTTATCAAGAATATATTTACCTTGATATTTATCTTAACCTTAGTTATCTTAAGTATTTGTTTGGATAACTCATAATCATGACTTAAGTATACAGCAAGATCAGCGTTTTAGTTGATATAGAATCAGCCCATACATATATGTGGGAGGAGAATCAATGATACTTGAGGAAATAATTAACAAATAATTTTTTATTTGAGAATTCTATCAAACTAATATTATAGGATTGTAAATAATTCAATTATGAATTCAACGCAAAAAGAATGAACCAAATCAAAGTTAAAGTGAGAGACTTATGGCCTTTTTAGTAAAATGTATACATTCTTGTTGACCGCAGAGAAACCCGTTGACTGCCAAAAAAAATCGTTGACCGCCGAGAAACCCGCTGACCACTGAGAAAATTGGTTGACTGCTGATAAACTCGTTGACCACTGTAAAACCTATTGATCGATGAGAAAGTGTGGTGCAGTCGTCCAGGACAGCCAGTCGTAATGAACATAACTTTTGCTATTAATATACATTTTCAACCAAATAAAGTGCTTTTGAACCATAATTTGATCCTCTGCACTATCAAACTCTTAGACTAATGAAAATATGACCTGGAAGGCAATTTAGAGGGTGAATTATAGAGAAAACATGAAGAACGGAGGAAGATCGATGAACTAGCAACATATTCTTCGTGGTAAATAGTTCTAGATAGTAGATCCCTTCTCTTATGCCTCTTTATTCCATCAAAGATCTTCTATTTGACTCACTATAGGTTTTGTTCTTCCTTCTTTCTTCATATTCTATCTCCAACCGACTGTTCTAAGTATATTTTTTTTTGCTAACAATCAGTTTAGAATGAGATCATGAGGTCTGAAGCTTTATTCAGACTTGTGTGGGCTATGATCTAAGCTTAGTTGGAGAAAAGGTTAAGACAATAATCTTAGACGAGATATGTGAGTAGAAAATCATATTCTGACCTGAACTTATAGCATATAAATTCAAATAATGGCTTTTTAGTATATAAATCTTTCGCTGTGATAACTCCAATAATTTTGATAAATCTGTGAAGTGATTTTTAGTAGTAGAAATGGATTATTAATCATAATTTAGTGATGCAATATCATATTAAAAGTTTCTATGCAAGTTTCTGTGAGCAACATGTGATGTAATGGTGTAAATAGATGCACTAGGGAAATCAGGTTGCCATAATTCCGAACAAAAGAGTCAAACTGTGGCTTATAAGAACGTTGAATGTTGTCAGATGATTCATGTGCTTAATATGAGATTATTAATTGAGAAAAATAAGATAATAGTTAGTTACGAGATGGATCTTATTGAATCAACTAAATTTCACTAGACGTTAGATGCCCTGAACACTGTAGAATCCTCACAGGAAGCCTGCGCTATGAGGAGGAAACGTGCTTCCCGATAGGAGGTCTCACGTAGGTAGAGGTAAGATGGAGTGTACCAATGGGGTGTATGGGTATAATACATTAAGGGTGAACTCATTAAATGAGTGGTATCCAATACCAATAAGGGATATCAATGGTACCTGAGTTTTCTGGTCAGTGGACATCTTTGGTAGGTCAACTGATGTAGAGTTGTGTTGATCAGTGGAGATCTTTGGTAGGTTCACTGGTGCATAAAAACCCTAAGGGCTTTGACTCTCCTCCCGAGTACCCAGGTTGAGAGGAGGAGTTGAGATATCAGATCTCTCTAATTAGCTGCTAAGAGCCAGACGTGGCTATGCCAGCTGCATATTTGGCATTGAGACTACAAACTTAGGATCTCAGGCTTTCTTCTAAGTCTTGTACAGTGAGATCATAGTTTTCTACAATACTTTTTCATGTTGTGATACACCTCATATGGGTCCAGTGGCATAATAAATGGATTAAAATCAAGTAAATGGATTTAGTTTATCGTTTCTCTATATTTAATGTATGTTCAACTACCATGTTGAGTGATTTATAGTTTGTAAACTGCCATGCTTACATGCTCTTGTATTAAAGTTCTATTAATTATAAATATCAAAAATATCTTGGTTACTTTTTCGTTTTCTGCTCACTGAGCAATAGCTTATCAACGTACTAAACATTTTATTAGGTAAAGGACTAGCTCTTCCCTAAGATACATAAGTCAATTTTTATCAAGAGTAGAATAGAGGTCATGAAAAAGGAGTAGTTAGAATAGATTAACAGTATGTAATCCTTCCTCTAGATCCTGGGAATGAATGAGTGAGAAAAGAAAGTAGTTTGTAATGAAATTTACATGATGTATATTAAATGTGTTCTATGTAATAGTCGAACTTTGTTGTATCCTTTAATGCTATGTTTAAATGAGGCGTTATTGTTTAGATAAGTGAGGCTACTATATATATAAGAAAAGAATAAGTTATGGATGATTTTTTTTGAAGTGATTAAAAGTCATGGATAGGATAGTCGTCTTGGTGGGCCCTAACCCAGGTTAGTGGGTTTAGGTCACGTCATCTAGTACTCCCTCAAGATGAAGCTTGGGAAAATCCCAAATCATTTTGCAAATAGAGAAATAGACTATAGATAAAGAAGTACATTAAATTATAAACCAAGCCCTTACAAGAAAATTTCTCCCCCTCAAGATTACAATAAAGCATTCATCACTCAAATACTCAAATATCCTCCTCAAGCAGATAATCCATAAGTAGGTGTGAAAGCAGTTTGAATATAAAGCATGTCGTAAGCCACCAAAGCTTCTTGATCAAAGAGATGTGGCAACTAGAGTAGCAGTAAACTACAACAACAAGGTGTCAGAGTATTCATCACAGTCACTATCATCACAGTCCATAGAGCATTGTTTCATAGTAAAAACGTTCAGAGAGTACGGATTCACAAGTCTAGAGAGTATTGGTTCATAGTAGGAAAGTCCAGAGAGTGATGGTTCACAGTTCAAAAAGTCAATGTGCACAAGGCACGAACAATGTCAACATACAAATAAAGCATGAACAATAAGTAGAAACTATATTCAATTTAGTTGGATAGAAGACCATCATCTTGAATAAGCAAGCAGTCTACATGAATCTCTAGATACTAAGTTCTCTAATAAGCATATAGCAGTGAAAGACTTTCATATGCAAATACCAATACTAGAAGTTCAGAAGTCTTTAAGAAGTGCATAAAGCTCAAAAAACATATACAGAGCACCAAGAATATACTCATATATAGAAATAGACTTTTATCTCTTCATTTCATCTCTCCTTTATTTCTTCACCTCACACCAACCGTGAAATGAACCAAGAGTGGTTGGGGTGGACAATGAAAAGAAATACTTCAGTAAATAAATAGTTCATAGCACTATCGGGGGGTTTGGGAGGCGTTACCCTTTAATTAAAGGTCTTGGTTCCCCTTAGCGTACATGAGTCAAGGGGAGACTACCCCTGACAAGGTTCTAAAGGTACAACCCCAAAAAACAAGTCAACAATGATTTTTAAAGAGAATTCAAGCACACATCTTCATAGAGATTAATACTAGGAAGATAAAATCCAACAATAAGAAACTCAAGTCTAGTTCTCCAATGGGGATGCCATATTGGTACTTTGTCCAGGGGCCACTACAAGTTGAATGCATGATAACACAAAATCTATTGCATCCAATCAATGATGGATGAGATGGGGCACCCTTCATTCTGCTTTTGCGTCAGGTTACCCAAATCAATGAAGTTCTATTGGTTTAGGTTTTCACAGTTCTCCAAATCAAAGCCAAAAAAACATCAAGTGAAGCACCAAAGGATCATACACATATTAAACCTCCTAGACATTATTCTTCTCTATCATGATGGGATGTATCTCATCGCCTGGTATTTGTTTTTTTCATTGAACAAGCCATAGTTCACATAATTTCTACCTATTTCTCTCATAAAGAAAAGGTTGTTCTAAAAAAAGCATTCATGTTCCTCATTGGACAAGAATGCTAACACAATGTGATGTCTGGACCACCCGAGGTGGATGCAAAAAGATCCAGTGTTGATGGGGTCATTTGTCAGGATGTCCTGAACTAAATCCCGACCACTCAAAATGATAGTTTCTAGCGGATGGATGGATTAAAACTAGGGGCATTTTTGGGATGGCGATAGTATATTTTTGGCACTAGGAATTCAAAAAGACATCTGAAAACACTCCCCATGCATACAAACACAATTTTAGTCTCTCACTCACTCCCACTCCCTCTCATGTTCTCTTTCTCTTATTTTCCCTCTCTGTACGAAACCTACATTCGGTCGCGCTTTTGGGCTGGGATGACATCTAGACCTATCACTACCATATCTGAGTTGGATCATTGGTGTGATCACTTTTTTTGGATTTAGGTCCATCAACATCAATTTCAACCTTGCCAAACAGTCTTTGACACCTCAAGCAACATCATCCTCCCAATTATGTTATTGTTACTCTATTATGCAACTATCCCCATCTTGTTCACTTCTCCCCACCCTGTTCTCTTAAAAATATGCTATTTCATTCATTTTACGTGTACTATAACTGTATTTCTTTAGAAGTTGGATTTTGCTGAAAGGAAGCTCTTTTATTCATAGTGTCGCTAGTTACATCTGTAAAGGCACTAGTACAGAAACAACGTTCAACGTCGCTTTTAGAGGCATCAATTTTTTCGTAAAATCGACACTACTCACATTAAACGTCGGTTAATAAGGACATCCGATGTCTATATTTGAAGACCAGCCAGACACGGGTATCGCTTTTCATTCAGTGTCGGTTGAAGAAAAGCAACCGACGCCTAAGTAGCCCGCGAAATCCAATTTTTTCGAGCAAAAAAAAACCGCGCCAAAGTATCAGATACAACGTCGGTGTTTTAGCTAATAACCGACGTTGAATGAAGATAAAATTTGTGCCAAAAGTTCAAATATGGGCGTCAATTGTCTTATAATAACCGACGTTATAAGTGTGCGCGCGCCGTCCCCGCAAATTTTTTTTACACCCTTATTACATCAGTTTTTTATGGAAACCGACGCGGTTAGGCTGTAGCGTCGGTCATTTAAAAAACCGACGCTTATGTTTAACTTAACAGAACCAACACGAGTGACTCTTCCCCTTTCTCTGTTTCATTCCCGATTCTTCTCAGTTAGGTCCGACGATTTCTTGCTCATCGCCTCTAGTTGCTTCCTTCGGTCGTTGCTCGGTGCTGCCGCCGGTCGTTGCTCCTCTCCTCTCCTCGCCGCCGCCCCTACCGGTAGCTGCTTCAGTGCTCTCCTCGCCGCCGCCAGCTTCCCACCGGTCTCTGCTCCTGGTGGTCGCCCACTAGCTGTTCTCCTCCGCCGATCAAGGTAACCCTTCGATCGTCCGCCTTTTTTCCTCCACCGCTGGCTTTCTCTGCCGCCGCCGACCTGGACCTAACCCAGGCGGAGCCTAAGCAGGTGCTAGGGCACGCCTAGGGTCCCAAGCCCAGGTGCCCTGCCTAGCTAGGCCTCTGGGCGGATGCTTGGGCGGCGCCAGGGCATGCCTAGGCTGCTGCTAGGGTTTGGATTCATCTACTGGATTGAACGCTAGATCAACCTATACAAAGGATGCCCAAAAAATGCACTGATTTCACCAAGTCACCCCAAAAGCCATTGAAAAATATTCTGATTGTGTTTATTTATGTACTGATTTCACCAAGCTAGTGGAATTTTTTTAAGTTATTTACTGATTGTGTTTATTTATGTACTGATTTTTTTATGATTTATTCATCTACTTATTTGTATTTTTCATCAACTTATTTGTATTTTTTAGTCTACTGTTTTTTATTTAGTTATCTACTCATTTGAATTTATTTGTGTACTGCTTTTGAAATTATATAATCATATAGTGATGTAACTTTATCACATACTCATTATGAACCATTAGATCTAGATCTTAGGGTATCTCTACCGTCCTAACTATGAAATTGGTAACTTGTTTCCTTTTTGAGTATATCGACAATGTTAATCACCTAACTTGAAGAACTAGGATATGAATGATGAAACTAGGATTGTAGGTATAAGAATGACAACACATGTATTTGTTGGCCTAGAAACCCGTCCAAGATTTACTCATTAGGAGTAAATCTTAGATAGTCCCCAGTTTGGGACTGTTCTTGAACACCTAATCTCACTTTGGATGTAAGTGTATAATGTGTATTGGGTTTTTGAGAAAATTTTAGTAGCATTTCCCCGTTTGTTCTCTAAGTACATATGTACTTAGAGAACAACAGGGAAATGCTACCGAAATTTTCTCGAAAACCCAATACACATTATACACTTACTAGTGAGATTAGGTGTTCAAGAATGGGATAGGTGGTACACATTTATTATATATAAGAATGAAAACACATGTATTTGTTGGCCTAGAAACCCGTCCAAGATTTACTCATTAGGAGTAAATCTTGGATAGTCCCCGGTTTGGGACTGTTCTTGAACACCTAATCTCACTTAGGATGTAAGTGTATAATGTGTATTGGGTTTTCGAGAAAATTTTGGTAGCATTTCCCCGTTTGTTCTCTAAGTACATATGTACTTAGAGAACAGCAGGGAAATGCTGCCGAAATTTTCTCGAAAACCCAATACACATTATACACTTACTAGTGAGATTAGGTGTTCGAGAATGGGATAGGTGGTACACATTTATTATATATAAGAACGACAACACATGTATTTGTTGGCCGAAGTTTTAACCATGCAAAAACTCTAATCTGTTAACCCTAGACCCTAATCTTGTTGTAATATATACTTGTTTTCTCTTTGATCATAGAATGGATAGATCATGGATGTCCATTCGCAATCGTTGCACCCCAGAGTTTATTTCTGGTCTTGACCAGTTTATTAGATTTGCCAAGAAACATAGGAAACAACCTGGAGATAGGTTCTACTGTCCATGTAGGCATTGCGGTAACAACTTGAAAGTCAGCACTGGTGACGAAATCAAAAGTCATGTCATGTGCAACGGGATTGCACAAGGCTATACAGAATGGCACTGGCATGGAGAGATTTCAAACCCGAAACCAGTGGATGTCGATAGTAGTGCTTGTGTGGAAGAAGAAATTGCCTACGATGATGTAGATGTGAATGAACCAGTTCCAGTAGACATCGTTGATGCGATGCTGGATAGTTGTGAAGTAGAGCACACTGATCCACCTCCCATTTTTAGAAACATTGTGCACGATGCTGAGATATCATTATACACAGGTTGTACTAAGTTTACGAAGCTTAGCGCTGTGTTGAGATTGTATAAGCTGAAAGCTAACAATAGATGGAGCGACAAAAGCTTCACGTCATTGTTGTCTTTGTTGAAAGAAATGCTTCCTGAAGGAAACAAGCTGCCAATCTCAACATACCAGGTAAAGAAATTGTTGTGCCCAATGGGAATGGATGCCAAGAAGATACACGCATGCCCGAATGATTGTGTATTATTTCAAAAGGACTATGTGGATTTGAAAGATTGTCCAAAATGTGGTGCGTCACGGTATAAATTGATGACTTCGGGGGAGTCCAAAACTGGTTCTCCTGTCAAGGTGATGTGGTATCTACCTATAATATCACAGTTTCAACGCTTGTTTGCCAATCCAATAGATGCGAAGAATTTGAGGTGGCATGCAGATGTTAAGAAAAATAATGATGGGATCCTACGACATGCGTCTGATTCCCCACAGTGGAAGAAGATTGATCTATTGTACCCTGAATTTGGTGAAGAAGTCAGGAATCTAAGACTTGGGCTTTGTACAGACGGGCATGTTTATACAATGTTTTTTTATATGTTTTATTTTTCTGAATGTGAACTTTACAATGTGAATGTGAACTTTACAATGTGAATGTGAACTTTACAATGTGAATTTTACAATGTGAATTACTTTATAATGTGAACTTTATAATGTGAATGTGAACTTTACAATGTGAATTACTTTATAATGTGAACTTTACAATGTAAACTTTACAATGTGAATGTGAATTTTCAGATGGTTGAGCATTCTCCTGATGACCGTGCTGATGATTAGCGTGAGGGTGATGACATCAATGCGCCGCCTCACAATGTAAGTTTTAAAAATATATCATATATTTATATCTATATGTCCATTTATAGTTATATCTTGTAAATGTGTTTATTTTGTCAAATTTTAGGTTGATGAATGCACATGTACCATCTAAAACACTTGAGGCACTTGATCAACAACACCAAAAAGTTGACAGGAGAAGGGGCATCACTATGATGAAGAAGTTAATAGCGCAAAAGGGCAATGGACCCAAACTTGTTGTGGATTTTGATAATGCAGGAAATGCATCTGGTGTGAATCGAATTCATTTGTTTCATATCTTGGGTATGTTACTCGTAGCCATTGCGGTTGTAAGATAGATTCTTGGCATACAGTTTCTAAGGAGAAGAAAGACGTAATATGGAAGGATTTATGTGTGAGTTATTATTAATTTGCAATTATATTTTGTAGATTACTAATTTTTTGGATACTAGTTAATAGCAATTCTAATTTGCAGAGTATATTTGAATTGGATGAAAAGCTGCATCGTAAATGCATGATGCAACGTTGTGGGAGAGTCCTAAGGAACTATAGGACAAATCTCACCAGAGAATACATAAAAGAAGCTGACAAGAGGAAGAAGACAGTCACTGAATAGTGGAACTTCCTGGACAAAGAAGAATGGGACGCGTTTGTTGCTTCAAGACAAACAAATGAATTCAAGGTATTAGGCGTCAGTCCCAATCTCATTAATATATGTTGTATTCACCTATTCAAGATTAACATTTACTGTTACTAACCAAATCATTAATGTGCATACTAACTAGGCCCTCAATGAGGCACAAAGATCAAGGCGTGCACTGAATGTGCATGACCACACAATGGGTCCAAAGGGGTATGCAGGCATTCGCCAAAAACTACAGTCTGAGGCTACTGCTCAGTCTGCTGCTACTCAGGAGTCCTCCACTGTAGGTAGCATACCTCTACCTCACCATGATATCTGGATAGCTGGGAGGAAAAATAAGAAGGGAGAAATAAGGAAGCCCGCAACTACTGAGGCGGCTGCAAAAATGGTAAAATACAACTCTTACATCAATCGTTCAAATATTGATTATTTGTGGTGTTTACTTAATTACAAATTTTTGTTTTGGCGATTAGCGGGAGCTGCACGAGCTGAGGAAACAAGGCAAGTTCATCCCTGAGGGCACAAGGGATGAATTGATAGTTGCTCTGGGTAACCGAGAGCATCCTGGACGTGTTAGGGCTGCAGGCGCTGGTGTGGGCATCAAATCTTTTTTTGGGCCATCCCAGCGCAAACATGTCCCAAAAGTGGGACTTTCACAAGAAGAGGTAACATATTCTTTCTTTATAGTGTTACTGTAAAAAGAGAATTCAATAATTATAAGCTAACGTTTCTTTTATCCATGTATAGGTAGATAAGCTAGTTGATAGGAAACTAGAAGAAGCACTGAAAAAGTGGCAGGCATCTCAGACTGCCACTCAGCAGACAATACCTATCATAACATCCCGCTCTACTCGTACTGTAGAGGTTGGGAGTAATCCTATAGACCCACCACCTAGCACATCCAGTGTAAGTATTTTTATGACATAGTAACTAGTTTTTTAATTCAAGATGATATGTTTTTAAGTTGATATGTATATATGTATATACCATTCTTTACACAAAAAATTGTAGGGGTTGAAGCCATGCCGTCTAAAAGTTAATGAATATGTCGTTGCAGAGGCGTCGACTTATCCATCCCTACTAGGGGAAATGTTTCACGGGTCTCCATTACCAGCTGGTTGGATTCGTGTGAGCCCGGTACATATATTCCCCAAGTGGATGGATCTTCCATTGCCATATGCCCACCCAGATTGTGAAACACTTGGTGAGGCTTTAGGCGGAGTGATATTGTGGCTAAAAGCGGATGTCATCTTTAATGAAATTGTATGGTAAATTTACATTACGTTAAATTGTTAGTGTGTGTATATGATGTCAGTTGATATGAAATTATTATATATATATACAGGTTAAAAAGAAGACACCCACAATATCTAGGCCTCCACTTCCACCTCCTACATTACCCAGTTGGGTTCCACAGGACCTAACTGTCCCTTTATGTCCTAACTGTAGGGGTATGGCAATATGGTTAGGCGAACATGATATAAACTGCCCTATAACTATTTCTATAGATTCAGATGCTGCAGGTCAATCATACGAAAGCAAACTATTTATACAAGATATTTTGGAGTTGTTTCGATATGATTGGCTAAATACATCTGTGATAGAGCTATGGATAAGGTGAGATCTTCTTTATACATCCATATACCTTGTGTAGGATCTGGTGATCTGGTTTCTTATTTATTAATGCATGCGTAATTAATACATATTTTGCAGCTACTTAGACAAGATATGTGCAGATTTTGCATTTGAACATGTAGAATTTTTGATTCCATCTTTGATTAATCTAGTAGCTAAAGACCCTCCGTCAGTTCAACAATACTGCTGTGAGGATTTTTCAATTTTTGCTCAAAAAAAGAAGACGATGATAATGGCTCCATTCAATGTAGAGTAAGTTTACTTTGCTTATTAAGAAAATTACATTTTTATTGTGGATTTTGAGTTATTAATTTTTAACTTTTTTTACCTCTAGTGGTATGCATTGGGAGTTACTGGTTATTGTCCCCGAGACGTTCACTGTCTATTATCTAGATCCTAAGGGGAGTAAATTGAATACAAAATATGGACACATAATGAAAATGGCATTATTCCGGTGAGAAATATTTTATTTTCATATCCGTTAACATATGTTATTACATTACTATTTAATTATACAATGTACTATTTTACATTAACATGTAGGGGTTTTGATGAGTTCAAAAAGGCTGGAGGAAAGGTCCCCACGAAAAAGAACCAACCAATAATTTGGAAGAACGTGAAAGTAAGTTCCCGACTGCAATATATGTATATATTATTTATGTGAACAATGCTTAATTAGTTGTATTTTTTAATGTTTTGTATGTTTGAATTTATAGTGTGCCACACAAGATAACAGATGGGCATGTGGATACTACGTGATGCGATTTATGCACATGATTATCAAATATGCCGCAATGGACATCGATTGTATTGCTGAGGTATTATATAGTCTCATTAGATAATATGAAATATATTAATCTTATTTATAGTTCATTAATTATATATATACATCATTCTCTTTACATGTGTTTACAACTGACCACACTACAGGAAATGCCTTACCAGATGTACATGCTCCCTATACGACGGGAGAATTAAATGAAGTAAGAGAAGAATGGGCAACAACCATACAAGTAGTGGGGGATTTAAGATATAATTGGGATGTTGATAGTGAATAATGACTAAAGAATGATATTTTGTAAATGAATTTCTGAATTATAATATATGTGTGAATGTTTCTACATGTCTGGATGTTTCTACATGTGTCTGAGTGAAAATGAATGAAACTGTTGGTTGCTATATGAATGTTTCTATATGTGAATGTGAAAATGAATGGAACTACAGATTGCTAGCTACATGAATGTTTCTAAATGTGTGAAAATCAAATGGAACTACAGATTGCATTGCTAAATGTGTGAATATCTTTCTTGTTAATTTTGCAGGTTTGTGTCCTGTTGTTGGCTGATATCAATGGATGTCGTAAAACCTACAGTTCATAACTGAACTGCAGGTTTCTCATCCTGCGACCAGCCATACAGCAGGTCTGCAGACTGACAGAAAAAAAACAAAAAATAGGCATCGGTTATTTGTATAAAACCAACGCCACATCGTTACAGTGTCGGTTTTTATCTAATAACCGACGTCTATGTACTTAACACCACGGCTGTGTTGGGAGTGATATGACGTCGGTTTTTATCTAATAACCGATGCTAATAGTGCCCAACATGGCGCCCTTTCTGTGGCGCGAAGGTATATGGCATCGGTTTCTTATCTAAAAACCGACACTTATAGTGCCCTGCTGGCGCGTTTTCGGTGGCGCGCGAAGGGTTGTGGCGTCGGTTTTTGAACCGACGCATAACAGCTGGACTTTTAGCGTCGCCCACATAGGTGTCGCTTAGAAACCGACACTAAAGGCCTTAAATAACCGACACTAAAGGTCGTTTATGTACTAGTGAGGAGTGATTTTTAGTATCATATATATCGTTCTTTTTTCATTTTCTCTAGATCATAACCCCTCATGGAGTATATTTAGAAGAAAATTTATCATGAGTGGCTACAAATGGATGATGGAGATGGAGATGGACATGGATCTAAAGGAACTTCAAGAAGATTCATTTGTTGGTTTGCCATCATCACCACACCAAGATATCCAATAGAGAAATTATGTCTGTAGTAAGTCTTTGTTTGACCTAGATCTGAATGAGATGGGTGAGATGGGTTCTCAAGAACATGGCTGCAAGTAATATCACAAGAAGAACCATTGGTTTATAATTATTGGCTTCCTCACTTAGAGAATCCAAAATAAATCGGGTTTGAAATTATGATTCCTCACAAATCTACAGAGCTCCCACATATCTATATTGCATAGACAATACTGATATGGAGTCATAGGATGTTGAGTGGACTCAAATAGATCTAAATAAGACCTATGCTGCTTTTGAAATCATTAGAGAGGAGATTGGTTTTGAAGATATTCATATAAATGTCTCAGATGGTTAGTCCATAAACTGCCATTGTTTGATGTTTCATTAGTTGTTCAATCATGTGTTAGTCCCTTGCTCCATTCTATAGATAATTTATAAATATTGTCATTGCCTTTTTTTCTTATTCATCTTTCTCTTTCTCCCCCTCTTTGATCCTCCTCTCTTGATCCTTGTTTCTCCTTCTCCTAAAAAATGTTACTTTTATCATGCTCTATATTTGTCTTTCTCTTTCTTCCCCTATTTGATCCTCTTCTCATCCGACTTGTTCCTTTTCTCCTAACATTATTACTTTTTCCTGCTATGTATTTGTCTTTCCATTTCCCCCCTCTTTGATCCTCTTCTCTTCCTCCTTGTTCCTTTCTCGTTATAATTGTTACTTTTATCCTTCTCTATATTTGTCTTTCCCTTCCCCCTCTTTAATCATCTTCTCTTTCTCCTTATTCATTTTCTCACAATAGATGTTACTTTTGTCCTGCTCTTTATTGTATTTTCCTTTCTCCTCCTATTTGATCCTCTTCTCTTCCTGTTTATTCCTTTTATCCTCATAAATGTTACTTTTGTCTTTCTCTACATTCATCTTTTCCCTCCTTCACTTATGTGATCCTCTTCTCTTCCTCCCTGTTCTTTTTCTCCTAATAAATGTTATTTTTGTCCCGCTTTGTGTTTGTCTTTCACTTTTGGTCCCTCTTTGATCCTCTTCTCTTCCTCCTTGTTCCTTTTCTCCTGATAATTGTTACTTTTTTCCTACTCCATATTTTCCCCCTTTCTCCCCCTCTTTGATCCTCTTCTCTTTCTCCTTGTTCATTTCTCATGATAATTGTTACTTTTGTCTTGATCCATATTCAGATTTCCCTTTCTTCACCTCTTTAGTCCTCTTCTCATCCTCCTTGTTCCCTTTCTCTTGATAAATGTTACTTTTGTCCTGCTTTGTATCCATCTTTCCCTTTCTCCCCCTCTCTGATCCTCTTCTCTTCCTCCTTGTTCCTTTTCTCATGATAAATGTTACTTTTCTCCTACTTCATATTCATCTTCCCCTCTTTTGATCGTCTTCTCTTCATCCTTGTTCTTTTTCCCATGCTCTTTGTTCCTCTTCTACCTATCCTTGTTTCTCTTTTCCCTGACCTTGTTTCTTTTTTCATGTTTCTTATACATCTTTCATTTTTTCCCAATCAATGATCATGTTATCCTCATCCTCCTTCCTCCTATCATGATCCTTGTTCCTTTTCTCATGTTTCATATTTGTTTTTCCTTTTCTCATGCTTATTGTTCCTTTTCTCACTCTCCCTAGTCTAGTATATTGTTCGTCACCTTCCATTCTTTAATACACCCATTAATAATTTTACAGTGTTCCTTCATTCCTTCCACATGTGTTCCATTAATCTTGTTGTCTTTCATTATCTCAGATGAACTTGATAAGTAGGATTACTGGAAAAACCTTGAATATAGCTCTACACATGAAGCACATTATTTCTATAATGATCATACTCATGAGAAAGGATTTGCCACCCAGTTTTATTGGGAGAAGACGTGTAGAGGCAAGAATACATATCATCAAACAATTCATTTTATGAAATATGTATGCAATATACAAGGATATTGAAACCGGAGTATATTGAATTGCACTAGTTCTAAAGCAATAAAAAATTAATAGATTCCTAAATAGGGACTCAGAGAAACCATAGAGAAGAAAGTATTGGGTGCAAAGCGCATGTTAATCTAAAGCTTGATTTCCAGCTTTATCTCTATAAGATAAGTAGTTGATTTGTTGACCATAAACATGCATTTCACCTATAGGAATATGTACACCTTCTTAGATCCAATCGTATTGTTTCATACGTGCAAGGAGCTGTAGCAAAGATCAATAAAGATGTTGGTGTGCTATTAAGAGATTCCTATGGCACAATGTCATTGGTTTCCGGTGGGTGTGAGAGCATTGGATTTCTTTGACTAGATTTAAAGAACCAATTGAGGTGGAGGGATAAAAGACAATCATAGTTGGTGAGGCTAATGCTTTGCAAGAGTACTTACATAATGAAGAATACAACAACCCATCATTTTACTACAAGATTGAGGTTGATAATGAAGAGAGAATTGCAAACATCTTCTGGGACAATGGAAGGATGAAGCTTGATTATCAATTATTTGGTGACACAATTCTTTTGATACGGTTTTTCAGACAAACAAGCGTTTTCAACCATTAGGTACATCATAGAATTATGTGTTCCAATGTTGGATATCTTATGTTCCAGTGTTGCACATCTTGTGTTCCAGTATTTGATATCTTGTGTTCCATTATTGAACTTTTTAGTATTCAATATCTTGTGTTCCAGTGCTCGATATCTTGTGTTCCTATATTTGATATCTTGTGTTCTAGTATTCGACATCTTGTATTCTAGTGTTTATATCTTGTGTTCTAGTATTTGGCATTTGTGTTCCAATATTCTAATATATTTGTTACTGTATTTAACTATATTTGTTCCAATATTGAACCATGTTTGTTCCATTATTCTAAACTGACATGTTAGTTTTCTATGCAACTTTATTTTTTGGTTTTAACCACCACCGTCATGGTGTCATATTTGGTGCAGTCCTCCTCTATGATGAAACAATTGAGTCCTTTGAATGGTTATTCAACATTTATCTTAAATGCATGTCTAGAAAAGGCACATTTAACTATTTTCACATATCAAGACACCACAATGGCTATGGCTATAAGAAAAGTTCTCCCTGATACATTACATGCACTATGTACATGGCATATATAAAAAAATGCTTAGAAGAACCTCAATCAATTGTTTACTCCTGTTTTGTGCATCCATCTTACTCTCCCCATGTATGGTGTTGCAAATGAATATGAATTTAATTTTAATTGGACAAAGATGACTGAAGAATGTTTTTCCTATTGGGATGCATTGTTGGATTTAGAGAATATATGTCTATCGAAAACAATGCTCTTCTTCTTGGGTAAAGCAACATTTTATTTCTTTAAAAAAATTGACCCAGCTCGGTGTATAATGAAATGGTGTTATGAGGCTATTCCTCCAACCAAATAACAACTTGGTTTAGTTCTTCACACACTTTAATAGAATGATTATAAGCAGTAGGAGTAACAAAAAAGAGCAAGAGTTTCAAGCTGCTGATCAAGTTACGAACAATAGCTTTTCCTACAACTCAATTGCAAAAAATGCCATTGAGGTTTATACGCATAATATGTTTGCAATCTTTGAATCAAAATTCAAAAAATAAATGATGGAGTATGTAATTAAGTTCACACTAGATAATAACATTGAATGTTAAAATTCATACATTTTTCCAAAAGTGATAATGATAATAGAGTATATAAGGGGATTGTGTTAGTCCAACCAGATGATATGAAGTTTGAATGTTCCTATCATATGTAAAGAAGCATGGAAATGATCTATAGACACATTCTCAAAGTTTTGTATGTTCTAGGATCTTTTGTAGAACAAAATTTGTGAACAATTCCCCCAAAATACATAGCCTATCATTTGACGAAGCTTGCTAAGAGTGGTATTAGTATACTTGATTCCAGTGTCGTTGTCAATAAACCATCCAAATATGGGGAACAATTCCAACATCTATGCCACAAAATGGTTCAACTTGACACATTATTTTGCATGGATGATGATGTGTGCCAAATGGTAAACAATAAGATTAATTTTTTATGCTATAAGGTTAACTTACTAAGGGGCAACTGAAAGGAAAATGATGATCCAGTTCTTGTTCCACATTGCACTGTAGTTGAAGATGTACCAACTCCTCCAAGTGAGTTTAAAGGGAAGTCAATAAAGGTTCATTTAGGGCCAAACTGGTCAAGAAAAAGATTGAAAACTATTCTGGAGAATGCGAGACAGACTGTAGGGTAGAGGATGCGTCGTCAAAGAGATAGAGAGACCATTGAAGGAGCAATGCCTAATATTAACTTGGGACTTGATGAACGTTACAATAGTCCAATAGTTATATGACTTGTGTTCCAGTATTGAATCAGGGGGCCTATTGTTGTATCATATTTTTCCATTATTCAGTCATATGTGATATAGTATTGAATCATATGTGTTCTAGTATTCAATCTTGTGTTCCAATATTGTATGATATTTGTTCCATTATTCACACACATGAAATAGATAGTTTGAAGGAGGAGGAGAAAAGGAAAAAGGATGGTATAAAGGAACATAAATGAGGGGTAAACAAATATCAAGTGGGAGAAAAGGAAGAGGGAGTGGGAGTAAATATATGAAGAGGAGAGATTGAAAACAACTGTAGTAGGAAAAAAGGAACAAGGAAGATGACAACATGAAAAAAAATTGGGGTAAAGGAACTGGGAGAGGGAGAAAAGGCACAAGGAGTGGGAGTGAAGGAAGGAAAAAGGACGATGACAAAATGAGAAAGAATGGGGAGTAAAGGAATAGGGAGTAGGAGAAAAGGCACCGAGAGTGGGAGTAAAGGAAGGAATTGGAGAAATTGAAAACAACCAAATAGCGGGAGAAAAGGAACAAGGATGATGAAAAAAGAAACAAGAATGGAGAGTAAAGGAACATGGGGAGGGAGAAAAGGCATATGTAGTTGGAGTAAACGAAGGACAAGCATGATGACAAAAGGAACAATAACATGATGTAAAGGAACATAGCATGGGAGAAAAGTGTGACAACTTGGATTTATCTCTCTTCTATTGGATCCATTTATCTCTCATTAAGTGCCCTTCTTACTCAGTTGGATATCAATTTCAAGGTTCACATGTGGTGACACTCCAATTTGATCACCTTGATGACTAATTTCATATGATGTAGCTCTAATTTGAGAAATTGGACTAAGTTTCATGCTATATCATATCACCTCATTAATCCAAATTTGAACCTCATCCCTATTATATTATTATCTCCTTTGTATTTCACATTAAGAGGTCTCAATCAGCTTTCCAACAATGCAAGAATCACCTGAATCGGATCTCTAGAGCTCAAGTTATGAAGTAATGAAACTTGGAGCAAATTACATGTTTTCTAATCGATTTGTGTTATTTTGAGCCTAATTGGGCCCAAATTGGGGTCGTGTCCCAACATACACCACTAATAAGGGGAAAACCCTAGCGCTCCCCTTTTTTGGCCGTTGGATCATGGGACCAGGGAATCTAATAGTCTAGGACTTATCACCTTTATCTGTACGGTGGACCGACACTATTGGCGATGCACCACCCCTAATAAGCACTCCTTTTACTCTGTTTTTTACTCCCTCTCTCTTTCCAACTTCTTTGTCCTTGGTTCTGACCCTCTGGCTTGCTCCCCGCCTTATTTTTCTTCTCCTTTCTCTACCTCATCCTGGAGTGCCACTGTGGGTCCTCCCTCTAGATCCTGCCTCCTCGAGCCATTCCAGGAAGCCCTTAGGGTAGGGATGAGTCTTCTGGGTCCATCCGAGCATGGGCGGCACCCTTTTTTATCCCAGGTCCCCTTAACTCCCACCTAGAATCATGTGTCGGCGAGCTTCAAAGCTGGTAGCCATGGTGGATGAGATAGAGAGGGACATCAGTCGAATGCATCAAGCTGCTGCATTGAGACCTAACTCAGTCGGTCTAAGTGAAGGAACTAAGAATTTTTTGCACTGAGGTGGATGAACCAACCTGAACTAGTGGGCCATGCCCTAGGACAATCAAGTATGCACACCCCTTTTGACCATAAGATAAACAATCAACAACCACATGCCTTCATTACATCAAAGGGTAACACCCCCTGCTTAGACTATGTTTTTGATATTAGATGTTGTATAGTTTTGATGTAAATATTCTATAAATCATAGCTTCCATTTCCTTTGGACAAAATATACAAACCTATATACCAAACTGATTAGATCGACAAGACCTACACAATGAACATACTTTTAAACTCTAAATCCTCTTACTATTCTTTTATTTTTTTGAATATGCAATGTTTGACCATGTTTACTTCATTTAATGCATGTTTGTGATAAGATTTGACCTTTGATGCACCTCTACCTATCTAAACAATCATATATGTACCACTTATGTACTTTTCAACTAATTTAGGGTCCTAAACCTCTATTTCTCACGAGTGACTCTAATTGCACATATATGACCTTTTGGACCTAAATGATATACTTTGCCCTAATTTGTTACACTTAGCATCAAATGTTAATCTAATATCATCATGACATGAAAATCAATAGCATTAGGCCACCTTATGGTGCATATATTCACTTGTTCCCCTATTTGCTATGTTTGTCTCTATGGCACCTAATGCATTTATGTACCCCTAATATGTGAATGTTGATTATACCTTGAAGAAAATGAGATGTTTGACCTAATTTGTGCATTAAATGCATTTCTATTCCCGACACAAGCAACTTCATGACGTTTAGAGGCCCCAATGCCCAAGACTCACTCTATGTCTTTATATGATGTTACATGTAGCTCTATGTCCACTACTAGTATACATACCTTGGTTGCTTTGCTTGTGCCCTAATCTTAATGTGAACCTTATTATTCTCTCTCCTGTCTAATTATAGGTGACTCTATTAGTCTTGTGTTCCCTACTTTGGATGTCCACCTAAATATTATGGTTACCCCTTATTGGCATGTGAAGTATGTTGATGTTGGAAAGTATATTGATATGATGATACCAAGTTGGGACAATGATACCTATACCCTAAGGGACATCTACCCAACTTTGTTAGTGCTTCTTATTTCCTAATATTATTGATATAAATCATGCTTTATGATTGGACCCCTTATTTGATTATCCTATACCTTGTTTATATTTAATGAGTCTTTTGAACCTTAAAATGTCCATGAGGAACATGAATCTTGTAATGATCATATAAAATGCATGGGACCTCCAAACAACATGAAACTTGAAACACACCTTCTTAATGACCTCTAAATCAATAAAAGACTATCAAATGTTCTAATAATAAAGTTGGAACTTAACTTGGACAAAACCCTAAAATGAATCTACTTAGGGTTAATGATGAGAATCTAATGCATGCATGTAATCTTATGCTTAATCAGGTGTTGTTTGTGGATAGATGGTCAAGGATGAGTTCGGTTATGAAATCTATGAATCACGTATGGGATTTAAATAGTTATATGACTATGCCTTTCTTGCTTGCAAACTAATGCATATGTATGCTTGTTTATTTGCTCAACTATTACCATGTAGTATCCTAGTATTGTACTCGATGTTTTCCTCATTGTTGTTTTCACTAGTACAGATCTGACATTTAATGTCACTTTCACTGACGTTGGTTCCTTACAAAAATGACTCCAATCTACTAACAAAGTCAGTTCTTCACACCAATTGTCATCATATGTGAAGTCCTATCTATATCATCATTTTTCAAAAGAAACCAACGAGTAGGTGTTTTTGCACCATGTCCCCACAGAAATATTTCCCCCCCAATTTACTTCTTTTTCATTAGTGTGTTGTGCTTAACCGATGACTATATCCCTAATCTGAGGATAATTTTTTTTATTTAGATATGTAGTTAGTTGTTAGTTTCTCAGACGTAACCGATGACTATGACCTTGAACCGGTGTCTATTTTTTGTTTGGTTTAGGAGTTAGTCATCAGTTTTTTTTCACAACCGACGACTATACCCCTAACTCAAGGGCAACTTTTTTTGTTTGGATATGTAGTTAGTCAACAGTTTTCACAGACATAACCGACGACTATGGCCCTAAGCCGATGTCTATTTTTGTTTAGATTAAAAGTTAGTCATTGGTTTAATTTATTTAACCGATGACTAATTACTTACTTATTGGTTTTTCTAAACAATCGATGACAATGTCCCACTTAATACCACCCGTGAAATTTCTTTCCCCCAATCTCTGTATCATAGCGCTTGATTTTTTGCTAGCTCCGATGATTTCAACCTCCCCTTTGTTGCTCTTGCTCTGCTTGCCACCACTGCTAGTTGCCGCCACCACCATGAGCTACTCTGCCACTATAGTCCTATTGTTGTTGCTATCCTATTGTGTCATCTCGCTGATGACTACATCTAGATTGCTCCTTCCTACTCCTACCGCTACTGCTCCACCTTGCTCTACTCTACTCTGTCGCTCCAGCCTGCTAGCTCCAACCACCGCCGTTCTAGCTTCACCTTCGTCGCTCAAGCCTGCTCCAGCTTATTGTAGCCATGACCACCTCCACCTCCACCTCCAGCCGCTACAACCAACAACTATCGACAGTCATAGGATAATCTCCAACGCTAGCAATCGTAAGTCAAACATTAAATATAATAAGTTCTATTTCATAAGAAATTGACTTTTTACTGCATGTTTGTATGTTTCGACCAGTTAATATAAATCCATTAGAATATTTAGGATTAGGCTAGGCTTCTGACACTTGAGATGCTTTTTTTATAAAACCTATGACAAACTTTGATTTTATCTTTTAGAACATTGGTTACATTTTCCACTTTTATTTATGTGATTGCGGATTTATATTTTGTGATGCCTAAAGTACATGTATACACACATTTATGCATTGAAATGTAAGCATATATATATATATATATATATATATATATATATTAATGATGCATGAATGAGCTAACCCAAATGGAAGAATGAATTGAATTAAATAATGTTACAAAAAACCTAGGATATGAATGATGAAACTATGATTATAGGTATAGGAATGACAACATATATACATTTCTGACGCTGGCCTAGAAACCCATCTAAGATTTACTCATTGGGAGTAAATCTTAGATAGTCCCCGATGATGGACTATTCTTGAACACTAAATCTCAATTAGGATGTAATTATATAATTTATATTAGGTTATCAAAATGTTTCGTCATCACTTCCCTATATTTTCTCTAAGTACATATGTTGGTGGACGCTTGCCCATCTACATCAGAGTACTTAGAGAACTGCAGGGAAATGCTACCAAAATTTTCTTGAAAACCAAATACACATTATACACTTAGTAGCTAGATTAGGTGTTCATGAATGGGATAGGTGCGAATCGGCAATTCCCAATGAAGGGACCCATGTTCGACTCTAGCTGCGTAAGACTTGGGGTAAAACAAGACCCCACATTATTGAGCGCACTGTAGTGCCCCCATGTACGTGGTTGGTTCCAGGGTTTACCCTTGGCTGGATGGGGTCCAATAGTGGCCAATCTCAAGAGGGGTTCCTTGTTATAAAAAAAGAACGGGATAGGTGGTACACACATTCATTACTGAACCCTAAATCCTACTCTTAAACCCTAATCTTTAAACCCTAAACCCTAAACCCTAATCTGTAAATCATAAAACCTAATCTTTAAACCCTAAACCCTAATCTTTAAACCATAAATCCTAATTTATAAACCCTTATACCTAAATCTAAAACAATAAATCATAATATATCTATAATTCCTTAACCTAATCTGTAAACCCTAAACCCTAATAAATCTTTTGTCTTTGATCATAGAATGGATAGATCATGTATGCCCATTCTAAATCGCTGCACTCCAAAGTTTATTACTAGTCTTGACCAATATATAAGATTTGCTGAGGAACATAGGAAACAACCTAGAGATAGGTTATGTTGTCCATGTAGGCATTGTAGTAACAACTTGAAAGTCAAAACTAGTGACAAAATTAAAAGTTATGTCATGTGCAACGGGATTGTATAGGACTATACATAATGCTACTGGCATGGAGATATTCCAAACTTGAGATTAGTAGATGTTGATAGCAATACTGGTGTTGAAGAAGAAATTTCTACCGCTCATGTAGATGTGAATGGACCGATTCCAATAGACATGGTTGATGCAATGCTAGATAGTTGTGGGGTAGGGCACACCGATCCATCTTCCTTATTTAGGAACAATATGCATGATGTTGATAGACCTCTATACATAGGTTGTACTAAGTTTACGAATGTAAGTGTTGTGTTGAGATTGTATAATCTTAAGACTAACAATAGATGGAGCAACAAAAGCTTCACGTCATTGTTGTCTTTGTTGAAATAAATTCTTCCCAATGGCAACGAGATTCCAGTCTCAACATACGAATTAAAGAAAATGTTATGCCCAATGGGAATGAAGGCTAAGAAGATACATTCATGCCCGAATGATTGTGTGTTATTTCAAAAGGACTATGTTAATTTGAAAGATTGTCCTAAATGTAGGGCGTCAAGGTATAAAATGATGACTTCGAGGAAGTCCAAAACTAGATCTCCTGCCAAGGTGATGTGGTATCTACTTATAATACCATGGTTTCAATGCTTGTTAGCTAATCTAAGGGATGCGGAGAATTTCAATTGGCATGCAAAGGTTAAGAAAAATATTGATGGGATCCTAGGACATGCATCTGATTCCCCATAGTGGAAGACAATTGATTCATTGTACTCTAAATTTGGTGAAGAAGATAGGAATCTAAGACTTGGGCTTTGTACTAATGGTATGTATCCATATGGCATATTGAGCAACCAACATAGAACTTGGCATGTTATGCTTGTTATATATGGTCTTCCTCCCTGGTTGTGTATAAAAAATAAGTATGTTATACTGTCATTGTTGATATCGGGCCCTAAACAACCTAGAAATGGTATCGACGTTTATCTTGAACCTCCAATTGATGACTTAAAAAACTCTGGGGTGAAGGTGTGATGACCTATGATGTTTCATGTAGAGAGACATTTTGTTTGTATGCTATGTTGTTTTGCACTATTAATGACTTTCCATCATATGAGAATTTGTTTGGACACAGTGTAAAAAGATCCAAAGCATGCCCTATATGTGAAGAGAACATTGATTCAATGTGACTAAAACATGGTTTCAAGACCATATATCTTGGTCATCGAAGGTTTCTTCCAAAAGTCCATCCTTGTCAAAGGTTGCGCAAAGCGTTCAACAGATCGAATGAGGAACTGAGTTCCCCTAAACCTATACCAGGGGATGTTGTTTATGAAAGAGTGAAAGACTTTGTCAATGAATTCGATAAGACAGATCAAAATGTACCATTCCCACACAGAGTGACAAATCTTTATTCAAGAAGAGGTCAATATTATGGGATCTTCCTTGTTGGAGTTCTTTGATAGTTAGGCATTGTATCGATGTCAAGCATGTTGAGAAAAATGTTTGTGATTGCATCATTGGTACTCTATTGAATATACCATGTAAGACTAAATATGGCATCACATCTAGAATGGACCTACGTGAAATGGGAATAAGGAAAAAATTAACATAAGTAGTTAGGAATGATCAAAAAACATATTTACCTTCTACTTGTTACATGTTGTCTAGAAAGGAGAAGAAAACTTTTTGTGAGTGCTTGCATAATGTTAATGTACCATAGGTATACTCTTCCAATATCCATGGACTGGTATCAATGAAGGATATGAAGAAGTATCAATGAAGGATATGAAGCTGACATGTCTTAAATTGCATGATTGTCAAATTCTAATGCAACAAATATTACTTGTGGCAATTTGATCTATACTGCTAAAGCATGCAAGATTTGCAATCACTATACTTTGTTTCTTCTTCAACACTTAATGCAATAAAGTTATTGATCCTAAGAATCTTGATAAGTTACAAAGATAAGTGGTCGTTACCCTATGCCAGCTGGAGTTGTATTTCCCTCCTTCATTATTTGATATCATGGTACATCTTGTTGTCCATTTGACTAGGGAAGTGAAAATGTTGGGACCAATTTTCTTGCATTGGATGTATCTTTTTTAATGGTACATGGGTGTTTTTAAAGGTGATGTTCGAAACCATTATCAGCCTAAAGGGAGTATAATTGAGGGTTATGTGGCGAGGGAGGTTATGGAATTTTGTAGTGACTTCTTGAGTTGTAATGAAGCTCCTGTAAATGATAAGAATATTGAGTACTATTCTGACAAAGGGACTTTAGGAGAATGAGTGCAAATAATCAATCGTGAGTTGTGGGAATAAGCTCACTTGTATATCACAACATCGACGAAGTGAGTGTTTATATCACCGAACATACCAATTTCATCAAGAAACAATATCCTCAAGCCAATTCAATGTGGCTTGCTAGAGAGAGTAATAATACATTTATTAGGTAGCTTGAAGATAAAGTCTTATGTCAACTATCTCAAACACCAAATAATGTTCCTAAAAATATCAAATGCCTCACCTTGAAACCAAAAATGAATCTTATGTCTTATGAAGGGTTTGACATAATTGGGTTATCATATTACACAAAGCGTCAAGATGATAAGAGCGTCGTCCAAAACAACGGGGTCACCCTTCAAGCGTCTTCATTGTTTTTTTTTCGAGTGTGAAGGATAAGAGTCCACATGAAGCTAAAATGTCATATTACAGTGTCATTGAAGACATATGGGAGTTTGACTATGTAGATTTCAAAATTATGGTCTTTAAGTGTAATTGGGTTGATAACACCAAAGGAGTTGTAGTGGATGAATTAGGATTCACAGTAGTGAATTTTGAAAAGATTGGCGAGAAGGGTGAACCATTCATAATGGCATCACAAGAGTTGTAGTCAATGAATTGGGTTTCACATTAGTGAATTTTGAAAAGATTGGCGAGAAGGGTGAACCATTTATAATGGAATCATAGAAGTTGTGATGGATGAATTGAGTTTCACATTACTCCCGTGACTATTGAGTTCTCTACTACTACTAAACATCTACTTCACCATGATATATGGATACTTGGGAGGAAACCCAAATCTGGAGAAATAACCAACCCCACAACTGCTGAGGCAGATGCAAAAATGGTAAAATTCAACTCTAAGGGAAATTAGTATTGATGATTGTTATATTTTACTTACGAATTACTATCGATGATGATTGGTGGGAGCTCCACGAGTAAAGGAAACAAGGCAAGTTCATACCTGAGGGAATAAGGGATGAATTGATAGTTGCTCTAGGTAAACCAGAGCATCCTGCACGTGTTGGAGTTGTAGGCGCTGGTGTGGGTATAAGAGCGTTCTTTGGGCCATCAGAGTGCAAATTTGTAAAGAAAGGGGGATTCTCAAAAGAGGAGGTAAAAGAGTTAATTCCAAAGGGAATTCAGGAAACAATGAGCCAGTGGAAGGCTTCTCAGTCAGCTACTCAGATAGTACCAGATGTGCCTCCCCGCTCTTCATACAAGGTGGACCCCCTACAACAAAGCTGGTTAGGAGTAATCATGTGGACCCAACTCCTAGCACATCTGCTTTAAGTATTTTTTTATGACATAGTAATCTTTTCAAGATGATATGTTTAAGTATATATATAACACTCTATGCAAATTTGTAGGGGTTGAGGCCATGCCATCTAAAATTACAAGAATATGCCATTGATGTGGGCAAGGCTTACCCACCCCTTGTAGGTTCCATGCTTCATGGTGCTCCATTACCCACTGATGCGGTTTGTATGTGCCCGAGTCTTGTCTACGAAGCTTGAAAGAAGTGTCCACTGCCATATGACCACCCTAACGCTGAGATGATAGGTGAAGCAGAAGGTGGTGTGGTCACATGGCCCAAAGCATGAGATATCTATATTGATCATGATGTATGGTAAATTTACATTATGTTTGTATCTGTATATATGTGTCAATTGATATGAAATTATATATATGCAGGACATTGAGCCTAAGAAACCCCTTAGAGCTCATCCTCCTCCACCTCCACCTCCACCTCCTCCTCAATCACTTGGTTGGCTTACATGACCTATTCGACTCGATAGGTCCTCAGTGCAGGGGTATGGCATTATTTATAGGAAAACATGAAGAAGATTCACATATGATGGTTTCTATTAAGGATGGCATTGTAGGTCAATGTTATGATACTAGTCTATTTCTACAAGATGTTTTAGAGTTGTTTCATTTTGCTTGGTTGAATACATTTGTGATACAACTTTGGATATGGTGAGATCTTATATAGATATATACCTCATTTTATATATGGTTATTTGTTTTCTTATATTTTAATGCATACATGATATGTGTTTTGCAGCCACTTACATAGGGTATGTACAGAGTTTTCAATGACCCATGTGGGATCTCTAGTTCCATCCTTGATTAGATGTGTAATTAAAGACCATGAATTTGTTACCCTATACTGCTCTACCACATTTAAATATTTTGGTAAAAAGAAAAAGAGTGTGATATTAGCTCCATAAAATGTTGGGTAAGATTGCTTATAATTTTGACTTAAGAAATTGCATTTCATTGTGGATTTTCAGTTTTTTTTTACCTTCTTATCACTCAGGAATAACCATTGAGTCTTATTGGTTGTTGTCCTCACGATGCTAACTATTTATCATCTATATCTTAATGGTGACAAAATAGATAATGGGGGATACAATAAGAAAAAGCATTATTCAAAGCGAGTAATTTTTTATATTTATATCCCTTAACATATATATTACATGACTATTTACTTATGTCAATTCAATGTGTTACATTAATGTATAGGGATATAAAATGTTTCAAAAAAGTTGGAGGAAAGTGAAATGAACATTCTCAAACTGACAAACAAATCATTACTAATTAAGCAGGATAATCATAAACATCGAATTAACAACAAAAAAATCACTGAAATTTAAAACCATTTTGCACATAGATCCATCTTCTAGAAAACTTTAACATAAAGAATCGAAGCCTTATATACACATTATACATTCAGTGTTCTGTCTCTTCTCGAGGATAACAAGTACTAGCCACTTTGCTTTAATACACACAATAACAACATAAAATCCTCGAGATAAGCAACCCAAAATCTCAAGTCTCTCTTGAAAACTGTTAAGACTATCTCCCAAGGACCTAAGAGTACAAAGAATACACATAGGACTTCTGTCTATAGGACACTACAGACAACGTACTCAACCTGAGATACAATTATGATCCTTGCTGATACACTCCTTCTTCTGCAACCCAATTCTTAGTCCCTCATCCGCATCTTACCTAAAAATTGTAGATCCCACGGGGTGAGACTATTGTCCCAATGAGAGATATAACTCTCTACCAACAATATTATTATCAAAGGAAATAATATAAAACTAGACAGAATTATAAAACATCTATTTACTTGAAAAGAAATATAAAGAACATGTATAACGTCTATCTTATCAAGATGTATGAAAGTATTAATTCATCAACCATTGTTTCTAACAAAAATTATATCAATTGCCACAAAGAAAAGCATAAATACATTTATCAAATACTTTCATATTCACTGAGACACATAAATCACTTAGAATCTCAATTTTACATCACTATCATACTTGGGTATTCAAACCCCTAATTCATCAAAGAGTATCGTCATCACTTAGCAGATGATCATTATCCCTAGATCATCAGACCCAGATATTTGTTCACATATATAGTCCACACAGTTGATTGAGTCTATAGCACATAGCCACATAAATCTTACTTAGCCATGCTTATTACTTAAGGATACTTGCATGATTATCATATCATGTTACCAACCATCTCAACATATGATTCTAACCATGAATTACTAAGGAACACATCCTCCCTAATGAATTTGGGTTATAATTAACCAATTAGGGTTTTAAGATTTCATTAGCAATAACCATGCCCTAACTCATACTCCACTCATCTCAGGAGTATTAGTGTATGCTAATCACATACTAATCTTTCAAGTCTTAGTTTCTCTCTCATCCTCACTAGGATGTAAATTACTTAGTTCACATCTTTAAGGTTTACAACATTATCAATATCAAATGAGTTAAACTCATTGTACCTCAATATTACATAGATCATATTTATCACTTAGTTAATCTTAATAATTGAGGACATGCCTACTATGTCAAGTAGCATGATTGATAATGTCATTCTATTGTATTTGAAGATACATATATCATTTTGTCAAGTATTCAATTTGATCATGTGGTATAACACATCCTCATATTGGGTATAGGGCATATCCCCCATCACCATATCGTTCATCCACTTAGGTTACCATATCGTGTACCCACTTAGGTTACCATATCGTGTACCCACTTAGGTTACCATATCGTGTACCCACTTAAGTTACCATGCCGTGCATCCACTTAAGTTACCATATCGTGCATCCACTTACGTTACCATATCGTGCATCCACTTAAGTTACCATATCGTGCATCCACTTAAGTTACCATATCGTGCACCATCTTGGGTCACCATATCGGCCATGCATGTTGGGCACCATATCAGCCATGCATGTTGGGCACCCATCCTCATTCTAGGGTTTTACACATATCAGACACAAGGTTTGTTTCACCCTTGTGCTAAGTACAAGTGATGGATAAGGATCCTACATATCGTCCATAAGATCTACTATGACTTACCTACATATCGGGCAAGTCTCCATATTAGGTTCCATATCGGTTTTCCCAAGTCTCTAACCCATGTCAGATTATAAGATCTCCAACCCATATCGGGTTGTTCAAGAGTGATCAACTCATATCGGGTATCCAATGATGATGTCATCGTCATCAACCTCAAGATCATTAATCTTATTCAAAACTATGGATAACAATCCTAATTACATTTTAGAACCCATGATTACATCAATTGATCATAGGAAACCCTAATTTGCAAATAATCAACAATTTGAACAACATTAAAGAAAGGATAAATAATATTG
Organism: Alisma plantago-aquatica; assembly: GCA_963693085.1. Taxonomy (NCBI): domain Eukaryota; kingdom Viridiplantae; phylum Streptophyta; class Magnoliopsida; order Alismatales; family Alismataceae; genus Alisma; species Alisma plantago-aquatica. The sequence goes on from OY856410.1 coordinate 254,695,862, forward strand.
AATGGTTGAAGTTATATAACCCGCCTTTCAAAGAGCTTACAAGCTTCAAGCTTCACTTCCTCACGTCCCAAGGTTGAAGGTGGACCTTCTCCAAGCTCCAAGACTTGGGCTCCAAGATTTTGCACGATATCCTTCATCATCTTGGGCGATATCACCTTATTTGGTTGCTTCAACCTTTCTTGGCCGATATCTCTCCTCCTTGTCCGATACCACTCAACCCTATTCACTATGGGTGACACAAGAGGGGGTGTTTCATGATATAAGAGAAAAGGACACTTGCTTGATCCGAAAATCTTGCCAACAAATGAAGGTCAAGGTATTTATACTTGAGGTTTATAGAAAAGAGTGTCATAGGTGTCACTAGCTCAAGGTGCTTCATGCCACCTAACCATGCAAGGTCGACACATGATCTTGCATGCATGCCACTATTATTTTTCCATGAAAAATAATAAAGAAAAGATAAGGGGGCGACCCTTGAGTTGCCTCCTAGGGCAAGCTCTCTTCGACTAACTTATTATTTTATTCAACTCCATCATTTCCAAGGAAGGTTGCAAATCGATGCCTTTTCTTTTTATTTGAAGTACCTTGCCCGTTATGGGTCAAACCAAGGCTCCATAACATGATATAATGCTCTCCTTATGGCTCTATGGCCGATAGGGGCTCCTTTCCTTAGTCCATAATTGATATGGCTCATGTGTATAACTTCAACTTATGTATTTTCTTGTTTTCTTTATTATAAAGAGTAATAACACTTCAAGATGCTTCAATCATGTTGTCTCCTTCTTTCTCTTTCCTCTGGATAACACTAGGTAAGAGTAAAAACAATCTTGAGGTGATAAATTACATATTAGCACTGCATTTTGTATATATTGCAAATTGTACTATAATTAATGCACCAAGCACTTAGCATTATTTACACAAGTTCTCACTTAGGGTTTAGGCTTTGTACAAGCCATCACTTAGCATCATATTCTCTTTCATGACATACAAAACACTTAGAATATATTAAACATGTAACATTTGCAACATAACCTTTATCTTGGGTAAATTGTACTTTTCACTTAGGTTATTATATAATGCACACATAGTTTGCATATAAGCTCAATTTTGAGAATAAACTTCACAAAGGCCTAAATTACTTTTCCCAAAACATAAGAACAAGTGGTAAGAAGCTTGCTTAAGCATAACATCTAGGGTTAGGCCATAACATAAGTCAGGGGTGTTACAATTATAAACCCCTAACAAGGATTTCGTCCCCAAAATCCCAGAAAAAGGGAGACAATTGTTGTTCATGCATCATATCACAAAGTGTCCACATAAAATCTTGATTTCATGGAGATACTACTAAACTTTGACCAGTAAAAGATCCTTTCACACATGATTATCATAGAATCTGTTATACTCAACTATCCTTCCCAGACCAGAGTTACATTCTGTCCTTCATTTGAGGCTACAAGTCTAATCATACTTCTATTGTACCAATCTAATCTGTTGGTTCAACACTAGCTTTCTTATGACTTATATCAACCATTCCGCTAGCTATTTATTTTCTTGTCATAAGGAGAGGCTACTTGTCAAAGAAGAACTTATCTCAGAGGTATCTCTATAGATTAGGTATAAGTTCCCTCAACAAATCTTGATAGGGATATTGTTAAGGAATCATTTTTAGCTTGATAAGCTTTTCTTAAAACGAATCTTCAATTGTTCCTTCAATTAGTACCTCCTTATCGATGTTATATTTATGCAGAGCATAAACCCCTAACATATGATCTCCATACTATAGTTATCTCAAGGTTGACCCTTCTAAGTTACCAATCATTATTCATTTTATCAAAAGTTATATTCTTAATCTCTCATATCATCCGACACATATTGGGTACCAAAATTCCTCATCTTGGTATTCTTCACATGTGTTGAAAACTCATCACATCCTAATCATTTCCATCTCCTCATTACTAATACCAAAGTTAAACATACAGAAGGATCTTTATTTAACCTAAGATATTATATATATATATATATATATATATATATATTACACATATCTTAATTTTGGAACTAAAGTCCCAAGCAAACTGATAGTTTTCTAAATTCCCATCAAATGAACGATCCTAACTCATGCACATCAAGTGTCATAAAACTCACTTGATTTCCATGTTCATGAAAGGAAGGAACATAAAGGAACATACCCCCATCATTACCCAAGGTTGTTCATCAAAGAGGAAACATATATTTAGATGAGGAAGTCCACTTAGCAACCTCTATTAGTTAGGGAAGTCCACTTAGCAATCCCTATCTTGTTAGGAAAGTCCACTTAGCAATCCTTTCTTAGTTAGGGAAGTCCACTTAGCAATCCTTGTTTGGTTGGGAAAGTTCACTTAACAATCCTTTATTAGTTAGGGAAGTCCACTTAGCAATCCCTATGTATTTGGGAAAGTTCACTTAGCAATCCCTATGTATTTGGGAAAGTTCACTTAGCAATCCCTATGTATTTGGGAAAGTTAACTTAGCAATCCCAATGTATTTAGGAAAGTTCACTTAGCAATTCCCTATTTTGTTTCATTCCTATCTTTGTTTTTGTCTAACATGTTTATGAACATTCTATAATTTCATCACATTTCCCATTTCCATATTATGGAAATGATCCTTACTATTCACACAGACTTTATTGTATAGGGATCATCTCCCTAATTCTCCTTCCTCTTATCACGCGGATTATACTTTTTACTTCCTCATACACACTGATTGATCTGAGATTATCTCTGATTCCAATTTAATGCACTTAGGATGTGATGAAAACACTTATGCCATATTTCCAGTCTTATTAGGCTTACTAGATCATTTCAAAAAGACTACTTGATCAGAGTAATTAGAGAGATAACAATCTATTCCTTATTTTTCATATTATCAAAGCATAGGACTTAGCATCCCTGGATTTTCTCCAAGCATCACCTCTATGCCTCATTCTCTTTCACACAAATTAGAATAATTATAAAGCATTTAAAAGAATACTGAACAAAATATAAATTCTAGCTTTCATCATTTCTCCCATGTGTTCCCATAGGGCAAACAATAGAGAAGTCAATAACAGCAATCCCCCTTATGTTTATCAGATAAAATCAAAAGAAGGCATATCAAAATGGAAAAGCTATATCTGGCTGTTACCCCTCATGGTCATCTACCGCTTCATGTTGACTTAACACATAGAGTCTAGTTGTTTCATGTCGTTGCTTTTGCCCTTTTACCCTATTGGGCCGTGACTTACATACGTCTTGCTGAGTCTTCCTCAGTTGTTGGGTCATTTCCTCCATTCTTTTAAACAAAAGGGGTTCATTATGCTCAACATGTCTGTATCTATAACATGTTTTGTCCTCATACAATGGTCTTATCGGTCTTATTACCGATGTAAAAGCTAAGTTAGAATTTCTTATAAGAGGAAGGTTAGGACTTTTGCCTTTTCTTAGTGACTACCATTCTAGAGAACAAAGCATTTATTGCACTGGTGGCACCAAAAACTATGGTCTTTTAGAACAACTAGACAACTATATCTAGAATTATAGAGACTTCTCCTTGATTCTTATCTTATTGCCCCTCCTTAGGTACTACTATCATAGATGTACTATCTATCTTAACTTATGGTAGACTCTATTTCCTAGCCATATGTTAATTCTTCCCACATTTTCCATTGTTCCAACATGACTATGTCATTCAGGAACCCTTTCAGAACCCAAAGTTTCTGCATTGAGGACTGGTAACGTAAGTTGTAATGCTAGTATCCACTCTACTATATACATCATTGTTGTCCTAACCTGCCCAACAAGAGCATAAAAAAAAGGATTCTCTATCCTGATTGGGTCAAGATGGGAATTCTTAGGCACTCTTTCTTCCCTTGTTTGATTCCTTACACCCATTCTTGGTGCAAACAACATTGTTCTCAGCAATGTATTCTTCGTGTTCTGCAGTCATTCATAAACTTCCCCATTTCTTCATAAGCAGAAGTCACTATAGGGTATACTAGAGGACACTAACACAGACTCAACATCTTAGTCCTATGTCTCTGTAGACTCAGCGAACCTTATGCTCTAATACCAGACTTGAAACGACTGCTCTCAAACCGACAAACAAATCATTACTAATTAAGCGGAATAATCATAAACAACAGATTACCAACAAAAAAAATCACTAAATTTAAAGCCTTTTTGCACATAGATCCATCTTCCAGAAAACTTTTACACAAAGAACCAAAGCCTTATATACACACTATACATTCAGTGTTTTGTCTCTTCTCGAGGATAACAAGTACTCGTTGCTTTGCTTTAATACACACAGTAACAACATAAAATCCTCGAGATAAGCAACCCAAAATCTCAAGTCGCTCATGAAATCCATTAAGACTATATCACAAGGACCTGAGAGTACAGAGACGACACATAGGACTTCTATCTACAAGACATTACAGACAGCATACTCAACCTGAGATACAATTATGTTCCTTGCTGATACACTCTTTCTTCTGTAGCCCAATTCTTAGTCCCTCATCCGCGTCTTACCTAAAAATTGTAGATCCCACGGGGTGAGACTATTGTCCCAGTGAGAGATATAACTCTCTGCCAATAATATTATTATCAAAGGAAATAATATAATATTGGAGAGAATTATAAAACATCTATTTACTTGAAAAGAAATATGAAGAACATGTATAACGTCTATCTTATCAAGATGTATGAAAGTTTTAATTCATAAACCATTGTTTCTAACAAACATTATATCAATTGCTACAAAGAAAAACATAATTGCATTATCAAATACTTTCATATTCACTGAGACACATAAATCACTTAGAATCTCAATCTTACATCACTATCATACTTGGGTATTCAAACCCCTAATTCGTCACTGAGTATTGTTGTCACTTAGTAGATGATCATTATCCCTAGATCATCAGACCCAAGTATTTGTTCACATATTCCACATAGTTGATTGAGTCCATAGCACATAGACACATAGCTCTTACTAAGCCATGCTTATTACTTAAGGATACTTGCATGATTATCATATCATGTTATCAACCATCTCAACATATGATTCTAACCATGAAGTAGTAAGGAACACATACTCCCTAATGAATTTGGGTTATAATTAACCAATTAGGGTTTTAAGATTTCATTATCAATGACCATGCCCTAACTCATACTCCATTCATCTTAGGATTATTAGTGTAAGATAATCACATACTTATCTTTCAAGTCTTAGTTTCTCTCTCATCCTCACTAGGATGTAAATTACTTAGTTCACATTTTTAAGCTTTACAACCTTATCAATATCAAATGAGTTAAACTCATTATACCTCAATATTAAAAAGATCATATTTATCACTTAGTTAATATTAATAATTTAGGACATTCCTACTATGTCAAGTAGCATGATTGATAATGTCATTCTATTGTATTTGAAGATACATATATCATTTTGTCAAGTGTTCAATTTGATCATGTGGTATAACCACATACTCATATAGGGTATAGGGAATATCCCCTATCACCATATCGTGCATACACTTAGGTTACCATATCGTGTACCCACTTAGGTTACCATATCGTGTACCCACTTAGGTTACCATATCGTGCATCCACTTAAGTTACCATATCGTGCATCCACTTAAGTTACCATATCGTGCATCCACTTAAGTTACCATATCGTGCATCCACTTAAGTTACCATATCGTGCACCATCTTGGGGAACCATATCGGCCATGCATGTTGGGCACCATATCGGCCATGCATGTTGGGCACCATATCGGCCATGCATATTGGGCACCATATCGGCCATGCATATTGGGCACCCATCCTCATTCTAGGGTTTTACACATATCAGGCACAAGGTGTTGTTTCACCCTTGTGCTAAGTACAAGTGATGGATAAGGATCCTTCATATCATCTATAAGACCTACTATGACTTACCTACATATCGATCAAGTCTCCATATTAGGTTCCATATCAGCTTTCCCAAGTCTCTAACCCATGTCGGATTACAAGATCTCCAACCCATATCAGGTTGCTTAAGAGTGATCAACTCATATCGGGTATCCAATGATGATGTCATCATCATCAACCTCAAGAACATTAATCTTATTCAAAACTATGGATAACAATCCTAATTACATTTTAGAACCCATGATTACATCAATTGATCATAGGAAACCCTAATTTGCAAATAATCAACAATTTGAACAACATTAAAGAAAGGATAAATAATGTTGAAGGGTTGAAGTTATATAACCCACCTTTCAAAGAGCTTCTAAGCTTCAAGCTTCACTTCCTCACGTCCCAATGTTGAAGGTGGACCTTCTCCAATCTCCAAGACTTGGGCTCCAAGCTTTTGTACGATATCCTTCATCATCTTGGGCGATATCACCTTAATTGGTTGCTTCAACCTTCCTTGGCCGATATCTCTCATCCTTGGCCGATACCACTCAACCCTCTTCACTATGGGCGACACAAGAGGGGGTGTTGCATGATACAAGAGAAAAGGACACTTGTTTGATCTGAAAATCTTGCCAACAAATGAAGGTCAAGGTATTTATACTTGAGGTTTATAGAAAAGAGTGTCATAGGTGTCACTAGCTCAAGGTGCTTCATGCCACCTAACCATGCAAGGTCTACACATGCTCTTGCATGCATGCCATTATTATTTTTCCATGCAAAATAATAGAGAAAAGATAAGGGGGCAGCCCTTGAGTTGCCTCCTAGGTTAAGCTCTCTTCCACTAACTTATTATTTTATTCAACTCCATCATTTCCAAGGCAAGTTGCAAATAGATGCTTTTTTTTTGAAGTACCTTGCATGCTATGGGTCAAACCAAGGCTCCAAAAAATGATAGAATTCTCTCCTTATGGCTCTATGGCCGATAGGGGCTCCTTTCCTTAGTCCACAATCGATATGGCTCATGTGTATAACTTCAACTTTTGTATTTTCTTGTTTTCTTTATTATAAAGAGTAATAACACTTCAAGATGCTTCAATCATGTTGCCTCCTTATTTCTCTTTCCTCTGGATAATACTAGGTAATAGTAAAAACAATTTAGAGGTGATAAATTACATATTAACCCAACATTTTGTACATATTGCAAATTGTACAATAATTAATGCACCAAGCACTTAGCTTTATTTACACAAGTTCTCACTTAGGGTTTAGGCTTTGCACAAGCCACCACTTAGCATCATATTCTCTTTCATGACATACAAGACACTTAGAATATATTCAACATGTAACATTTGCAACATAACCTATAATGCACACATAGTTTGCATATAAGCTCAATTTTGAGAATAAACTTCACAAAGGCATTAATTACATTTCCCAAAAGATTAGAACAAGTTGTAAGTAGCTTGCTTAAGAAAAACATCTAGGGTTAGGCCATAACCCAGGTCAGGGGTGTTACAATTATAAACCCCTAACAAGGATTTCGTCCCTAAAATCCCAGAAAAAGGGAGACAGTTGCTGTTCATGCATCATATCACAAAGTGTCCAAATAACATCTTGATGTCACAGAGATACTACCGAACTCTAACCAACACAAGATCCTTTCACACAACATTAACATAGAATATGTTATACTCAACTGTCCTTCCCGGACCAGAGTTACATTCTGTCCTTCATTTGAGGCTACAAGTCTAATCATACTTCATTTGTACCAGTCTAATCTGTTTGTTCAACACTGGCTTTCTTATGACTTATATCAACAATTCCGCTAGCTATTTATTTTCTTGTCAGAAGGAGAGGCTACTTGTCAAAGAAGAACTTATCTCGTAGGTATCTCTAGAGATTAGGTATAAGTTCCCTCAACAAATCTAGATAGGGATATTTTTAAGGAATCATTTGTAGCTTGATAAGCTTTCCTTAAAATGACTCTACAGTTGTTACTTCAATTAGTACCTCCTTATCGATGTTATGTTTATGTGGAGCATAAACCCCTAACATATGATCTCCATACTATAGTTATCTCAAGATTGGCCCTTCTAAGTTACCAATCATTACTCATTTTATCAAAAGTTATATTCTTAATCTCTCATATCATCTGACACATCTTGGGTACTAGAATTTCTCATCTTGGTATTCTTCACATGTGTTGAAAACTCATCACATCCTAATCATTTCCATCTCCTCATTACTAATACCAAAGTTAAACATACAGAAGGATCTTTCTTTAACCTAAGATATTATATATATATATATTACACATATCTTAATTTTGGAACTAAAGTCCCAAACGAACTGATACTTTTCTAAATTCCCATCAAATGAACGATCCTAACTCATGCACATCAAGTGTCATACAACTCACTTGATTGCCATTTTCATGAAATGAAGGAATATGAAGGAACATACCGCCATCATTACCCAAGGTTGTTCATCAAAGAGGAAACATATATTTAGCTGAGGAAGTCCACTTGATTGCCATTTTCATGAAATGTTCCTCAATATTCACACAGACGTTATTGTATAGGGATCATCTCCCTAATTCTCCTTCCTCTTATCATGAGGATTATACTTTTTACTTCCTCATACACACCGATTGATCTGAGATTATCTCAGATTCCAATTTACTACACTTAGGATGTGATGAAAACACTTATGCCATATTTCCAGTCTTGTTAGGCTTACTAGATTGTTTCAAAATGACTACTTGATCAGAGTAATAAGAGAGATAACAATCTATTCATTACTTTTCATATTATCAAAGCATAGGACTTAGCATCCCTGGATTTTCTCCAAGCATCACCTCTATTCCTCATTCTCTTTCACACAGACAAAAATAATTATAAATCATTTAAAAGAATACTGAACAAAATATAAATTCTAGCTTTCATTATTTCTCCCATGTGTTCCCATAGGGAAAACAATAGAGAAGTCCATAACAACAATCCCCTTATGTTTATAAGATAAAATCAAGAGAAGGCATATCAAGATGGAAATGCTCTATCTGGCTGTTACCCCTCACGGTCATCTACCGCTTCATGTTGACTTAACACATAGATTCTAGTTGTTTCATGTCATTGCTTTTTCCCTTTTACCCTATTGGGTTGTGACTTTCATACGTCCTACCGAGTCTTCCTTGGTTTTTGGGTCATTTCCTCCCTTCTTTTAAACAAAAAGGGTTCAATATGCGCAACATGTCTGTATCTATAACATGTTTTGTCCTCGTACCATAGTCTTATCGGTCTTATTACCGATGTAAAAGCTAAGTCAGAAGTTCTTACAAGTGGAAGGTTAGGACTTTTGCCTTTTCTTAGTGACTACCATTCCAGAGCACTAAGCATTTATTGCACTGGTGGCACCAAAAACTATGGTATTTTAGAACTACTAGACAACTATTTCTAGAATTGTAGAGACTACTCCTTGATTCTCAGCTTATTGCCCCTCCTGAGGTACTACTATCATAGATGTACTATTCGTCTTAACTTATGGTAGAGTCTATTTCCTCACCATATGTTAATTCTTCCCACATTTTCCATTGTTCCAACATGACTATGGCATTCGGGAACCATTTCAGAACCCAAGGTTTCTACATTGAGGACTGGTAACTTAAGTTGTAATGCTAGTATCCAATCTACTATATACATCACAGTTGTCCTAACCTACCCAACAAGAGCATAAAAAGCATGATTCTCTATCCTGATTGGGTCAAGATGGGAATTCTCAGGCACTCGTTCTTCCCTTGCTTGATCCCTTACACCCATTCCTAGTGCAAACAACATTGTTCTAAGCAATGTATTCTTCGTGTTCTCCAGTCATTCATAAACTTCTCCCTTTCTTCATAAGCAGAAGTCACTATAGGGTATACTGGAGGACACTAACACAAACTCAACACCTTAGTCCTATGTCTCTGTAGACTCAGCGAACCTTAAGCTCTATACCAGACTTGAAATGACCGTTCTCAAACTGACAAATAAATCGTTACTAATTAAGTAGAATAATCATAAACAACGGATTAACAACAAAAAAAATCACTAAAATTTAAAACCATTTTGCACATAGATCCATCTTCCAAAAAACTTTTACATAAAGAGCTGAAGCCTTATATACACATTATTCATTCAATGTTCTATCTCTTCTGGAGGATAACAAGTACTAGCTGCTTTGCTTTAATACACATAGTAACAACATAAAACCATCGAGATAAGCAACCCAAAATCTCAAGTCGCTCATGAAAACCATTAAGACTATCTCCCAAGGACCTGAGAGTACATAGATGACACATAGGACTTCTATCTACAGGACATTACAGACAACGTACTCAACCTGAGATACAATTATGATCCTTGCTGATACACTCCTTTTTTTGCAGCCCAATTCTTAGTCCCTCGTCCGTGTCTTGCCTAAAAATTGTGGATCCCACAGGGTGAGACTATTGTCCCAGTGAAAGATATAACTCTCTGCCAACAATATTACTATCAGAGGAAATAATATAAAACTGGACATAATTATAAAACATCTATTTACTTGAAAAGAAATATATAGAACATGTATAACTTTTATCTGATCAAGATATATTAAAGTATTAATTCATCAACCATTATTTCCAACAAACATTATATCAATTTCTAAAAAGAAAAGCATAATTGCATTTATCAAATACTTTCATATTCAATGAGACACATAAATCACTTAGAATCTCAATCTTACATCACTATCATACTTGGGTATTCAAACCCCTAATTCATCACTGAGTATTGTCATCACTTAGTAGATGATCATTATCCCTAGATAATCAGACCCATATATTTGTTCACATAGTCCACATAGTTGATTGAGTCTATAGCACATAGCCACACAGCTCTTACTTAGCCATGATTATTACTTAAGGATGCATGATTATCATATCATGTTATCAACCATCTCAACATATGATTCTAACCATGAAGTACTAAGGAACACATCCTCCCTAATGAATTTGGGTTATAATTAACCAATTAGGGTTTTAAGATTTCATTAGCAATGACTATGCCCTAACTCATACTCCACTCATCTCAGGAGTATTAGTGTATGCTAATCACATACTTATCTTTCAAGTCTTAGTTTCTCTCTCATCCTCACTAGGATGTAAATTACTTGGTTCACATCTTTAAGGTTTACAACCTTATCAATATCAAATGATTTAAACTCATTGTACCTCAATATTGCATAGATCATATTTATCACTTAGTTAATCTTAATAATTGAGGACATGCCTACTATGTCAAGTAGCATGATTGATAATGTCATTCTATTGTATTTGAAGATATATATATCATTTTGTCAAGTATTCAATTTGATCATGTGGTATAACCACATCCTCATATTGGGTATCAGGCATATCCCCTATCACCATATCGTGCATCCAATTAGGTTACCATATCATGTACCCACTTAGGTTACCATATCGTGTACCCACTTAGGTTACCATATCGTGCATCCACTTAAGTTACCATATCATGCATACACTTAAGTTACCATATCATGCACCATCTTGGGTCACCATATCAGCCATGCATGTTGGGCACCATATTGGCTATGTATGTTGGGCACCATATCAGCCATGCATATTGGCCACCATATTGGCCATGCATATTGGGTACCCATCCTCATTCTAGGGTTTTACACATATCGAGCACAAGGTGTTGTTTCACCCTTACGATAAGTATATGTGACGGATAAGGATCCTTCATATCATCCTAAGACCTACTATGACTTACCTACATATCGGGAAAGTCTCCATATTGGGTTCCATATCGATTTTCCCAAGTCTCTAACCCATGTCGGATTACAAGATCTCCAACCCATATCGGGTTGTTCAAGAGTGATCAACTAATATCGGGTATCCAATGATGATTTCATCATCATCAACCTCAAGATCATTAATCTTATTCAAAACTATGGATAACAATCCTAATTACATTTTGGAACCCATGATTACATCAATTGATCATAGGAAACCCTAATTTGCAAATAATCAACAATTTGAACAACATTAAAGAAAGGATAAATAATATTGAAGGGTTTAAGTTATATAACCCACCTTTCAAAGAGATTCCAAGATTCAAGCTTCACTTCCTCACGTCCCAAGGTTGAAGGTGGAACTTCTCCAAGCTCCAAGACTTGGGCTCCAAGCTTTTGCAGGATATCCTTCATTATCTTGGGCGATATCACCTTAATTGGTTGCTTCAACCTTCCTTGACCGATATCTCTCCTCCTTGGCCAATACCACTCAACCCTCTTCACTATGGGAGACACAAGAGGGGGTGTTGCATGATACAAGAGAAAATGACACTTGCTTGATCCGAAAATCTTGCCAACAAATGAAGGTCAAGGTATTTATACTTGAGGTATATAGAAAAGAGTGTCATAGGTGTCACTAGTTCAAGGTGCTTCATGCCACCTAACCATGCAAGGTCAACACATGCTCTTACATGCATGCCACTATTATTTTTCCATGTAAAAAAATAAAGAATAGATAAGGGGGTGGCCCTTGAGTTGCCTTCTAGGGCAAGCTCTCTTCTACTAACTTATTATTTTATTCATCTCCATCATTTCCAAGGCAAGTTGCAAATCGATGAATTTTCTTTTTCTTTTAAGTACCTTGCCCATTATGGGTCAAAACAAGGATACACAAACTGATAGAATGCTCTCCTTTTAGCTCTATGGCCGATAGGGGCTCCTTTCCTTAGTCCACAATCGATATGGCTCATGTGTATAACTTCAACTTTTGTATTTTCTTGTTTTCTTTATTATAAAGAGTAATAACACTTCAAGATGCTTCAATCATGTTGCCTCCTTATTTCTCTTTCCTCTGGATAATACTAGGTAATAGTAAAAACAATTTAGAGGTGATAAATTACATATTAACCCAACATTTTGTACATATTGCAAATTGTACAATAATTAATGCACCAAGCACTTAGCTTTATTTACACAAGTTCTCACTTAGGGTTTAGGCTTTGCACAAGCCACCACTTAGCATCATATTCTCTTTCATGACATACAAGACACTTAGAATATATTCAACATGTAACATTTGCAACATAACCTATAATGCACACATAGTTTGCATATAAGCTCAATTTTGAGAATAAACTTCACAAAGGCATTAATTACATTTCCCAAAAGATTAGAACAAGTTGTAAGTAGCTTTCTTAAGCAAAACATCTAGGGTTAGGCCATAACCCAGGTCAGGGGTGTTACAATTATAAACCCCTAACAAGGATTTCGTCCCTAAAATCCCAGAAAAAGGGAGACAGTTGTTGTTCATGCATCATATCACAAAGTGTCCAAATAACATCTTGATGTCACAGAGATACTACTGAACTTTAACCAACACAAGATCCTTTCACACAACATTATCATAGAATATGTTATACTCAACTGTCCTTCCCGGACCAGAGTTACATTCTGTCCTTCATTTGAGGCTACAAGTCTAATCATACTTCATTTGTACCAGTCTAATCTGTTTGTTCAACACTGGCTTTCTTATGACTTATATCAACAATTCCGCTAGCTATTTATTTTCTTGTCAGAAGGAGAGGCTACTTGTCAAAGAAAAACTTATCTCGTAGGTATCTCTAGAGATTAGGTATAAGTTCCCTCAACAAATCTAGATAGGGATATTTTTAAGGAATCATTTGTAGCTTGATAAGCTTTCCTTAAAATGACTCTACAGTTGTTACTTCAATTAGTACCTCCTTATCGATGTTATGTTTATGTGGAGCATAAACCCCTAACATATGATCTCCATACTATAGTTATCTCAAGATTGGCCCTTCTAAGTTACCAATCATTACTCATTTTATCGAAAGTTATATTCTTAATCTCTCATATCATCTGACACATCTTGGGTACTAGAATTCCTCATCTTGGTATTCTTCACATGTGTTGAAAACTCATCACATCCTAATCATTTCCATCTCCTCATTACTAATACCAAATTTAAACATACAGAAGGATCTTTCTTTAACCTAAGATATTATATATATATATTACACATATCTTAATTTTGGAACTAAAGTCCCAAACGAACTGATACTTTTCTAAATTCCCATCAAATGAATGATCCTAACTCATGCACATCAAGTGTCATACAACTCACTTGATTGCCATTTTCATGAAATGAAGGAATATGAAGGAACATACCGCCATCATTACCCAAGGTTGTTCATCAAAGAGGAAACATATATTTAGCTGAGGAAGTCCACTTAGCAACCTATATTAGTCAGGGAAGTCCACTTAGCAATCCCTATATAGTTAGGAAAGTCCACTTAGCAATCCTTTATTAGTTAGGGAAGTCCACTTAGCAATCCCTGTTTGGTTGGGAAAGTTCACATAGAAATCCTTTATAAGTTAGGGAAGTCCACTTAGCAATCCATGTTTGGTTGGGAAAGTTCACTTAGCAATCCCTATGTATTTGGGAAAGTTCACTTAGCAATTACCTATTTTGTTTCATTCCTTTCTTTGTTTTTGTCTAACATGTTTATGAACATTCTATAATTTCATCACATTTCCCATCTCCATATTATGGAAATGATCCTTAATATTCACACAGACTTTATTGTATAGGGATCATCTCCCTAATTCTCCTTCCTCTTATCATGAGGATTATACTTTTTACTTCCTCATACACACCGATTGATCTGAGATTATCTCAGATTCCAATTTACTACACTTAGGATGTGATGAAAACACTTATGCCATATTTCCAATCTTGTTAGACTTACTAGATTGTTTCAAAATGACTACTTGATCAGAGTAATAAGAGAGATAACAATCTATTCCTTACTTTTCATATTATCAAAGCATAGGATTTGCATCCTTGGATTTTCTCCAAGCATCACCTCTATTCCTCATTCTCTTTCACACAGACAAAAATAATTATAAATCATTTAAAAGAATACTGAACAAAATATAAATTCTAGCTTTCATTATTTCTCCCATGTGTTCCCATAGGGAAAACAATAGAGAAGTCAATAACAACAATCCCCCTTATGTTTATCAGATAAAATCAAGAGAAGGCATATCAAGATGGAAATGCTCTATCTGGCTGTTACCCCTCACGGTCATCTACCGCTTCATGTTGACTTAACACATAGATTCTAGTTGTTTCATGTCATTGCTTTTTCCCTTTTACCCTATTGGGTTGTGACTTTCATACGTCCTACCGAGTCTTCCTTGGTTGTTGGGTCATTTCCTCCCTTCTTTTAAACAAAAGGGGTTCAGTATGCGCAACATGTCTGTATCTATAACATGTTTTGTCCTCGTACCATAGTCTTATCGGTCTTATTACCGATGTAAAAGCTAAGTCAGAAGTTCTTACAAGTGGAAGGTTAGGACTTTTGCCTTTTCTTAGTGACTACCATTCCAGAGCACTAAGCATTTATTGCACTGGTGGCACCAAAAACTATGGTATTTTAGAACTACTAGACAACTATTTCTAGAATTGTAGAGACTACTCCTTGATTCTCAGCTTATTGCCCCTCCTGAGGTACTACTATCATAGATGTACTATCCGTCTTAACTTATGGTAGAGTCTATTTCCTCGCCATATGTTAATTCTTCCCACATTTTCCATTGTTCCAACATGACTATGTCATTCGGGAACCATTTTAGAACCCAAGGTTTCTACATTGAGGACTGGTAACTTAAGTTGTAATGCTAGTATCCAATCTACTATATACATCACAGTTGTCCTAACCTACCCAACAAGAGCATAAAAAGCATGATTCTCTATCCTGATTGGGTCAAGATGGGAATTCTCAGGCACTCGTTCTTCCCTTGCTTGATCCCTTACACCCATTCCTAGTGCAAACAACATTGTTCTAAGCAATGTATTCTTCGTGTTCTCCAGTCATTCATAAACTTCCCCCTTTCTTCATAAGCAGAAGTCACTATAGGGTATACTGGAGGACACTAACACAGACTCAACACCTTAGTCCTATGTCTCAGTAGACTCAGCGAACCTTAAGCTCTATACCAGACTTGAAATGACCGTTCTCAAACCGACAAATAAATCGTTACTAATTAAGTAGAATAATCATAAACAACGGATTAACAACAAAAAAAATCACTAAAATTTAAAACCATTTTGCACATAGATCCATCTTCCAAAAAACTTTTACATAAAGAGCTGAAGCCTTATATACACATTATTCATTCAGTGTTCTATCTCTTCTGGAGGATAACAAGTACTAGCTGCTTTGCTTTAATACACATAGTAACAACATAAAACCATCGAGATAAGCAACCCAAAATCTCAAGTCGCTCATGAAAACCATTAAGACTATCTCCCAAGGACCTGAGAGTACATAGATGACACATAGGACTTCTATCTATAGGACATTACAGACAATGTACTCAACCTGAGATACAATTATGATCCTTGCTGATACACTCCTTTTTTTGCAGCCCAATTCTTAGTCCCTCGTCCGTGTCTTGCCTAAAAATTGTGGATCCCACAGGGTGAGACTATTGTCCCAGTGAAAGATATAACTCTCTGCCAACAATATTACTATCAGAGGAAATAATATAAAACTGGACATAATTATAAAACATCTATTTACTTGAAAAGAAATATATAGAACATGTATAACGTTTATCTGATCAAGATGTATTAAAGTATTAATTCATCAACCATTATTTCCAACAAACATTATATCAATTTCTAAAAAGAAAAGCATAATTGCATTTATCAAATACTTTCATATTCAATGAGACACATAAATCACTTAGAATCTCAATCTTACATCACTATCATACTTGGGTATTCAAACCCCTAATTCATCACTGAGTATCGTCATCACTTAGTAGATGATCATTATCCCTAGATAATCAGACCCATATATTTGTTCACATAGTCCACATAGTTGATTGAGTCTATAGCACATAGCCACACAATTCTTACTTAGCCATGATAATTACTTAAGGATGCATGATTATCATATCATGTTATCAACCATCTCAACATATGATTCTAACCATGAAGTACTAAGGAACACATCCTCCCTAATGAATTTGGGTTATAATTAACCAATTAGGGTCTTAAGATTTCATTAGCAATGACTATGCCCTAACTCATACTCCACTCATCTTAGGAGTATTAGTGTATGCTAATCACATACTTATCTTTCAAGTCTTAGTTTCTCTCTCATCCTCACTAGGATGTAAATTACTTAGTTCACATCTTTAAGGTTTACAACCGTATCAATATCAAACGATTTAAACTCATTGTACCTCAATATTGCATAGATCATATTTATCACTTAGTTAATCTTAATAATTGAGGACATGCCTACTATGTCAAGTAGCATGATTGATAATGTCATTCTATTGTATTTGAAGATATATATATCATTTTGTCAAGTATTCAATTTGATCATGTGGTATAACCACATCCTCATATTGGGTATCAGGCATATCCCCTATCACCATATCGTGCATCCAGTTAGGTTACCATATCATGTACCCACTTAGGTTACCATATCGTGTACCCACTTAGGTTACCATATCGTGCATCCACTTAAGTTACCATATCATGCATACACTTAAGTTACCATATCATGCACCATCTTGGGTCACCATATCAGCCATGCATGTTGGGCACCATATCGGCTATGCATGTTGGGCACCATATCAGCCATGCATATTGGCCACCATATTGGCCATGCATATTGGGTACCCATCCTCATTCTAGGGTTTTACACATATCGAGCACAAGGTGTTGTTTCACCCTTATGATAAGTATATGTGATGGATAAGGATCCTTCATATCATCCATAAGACCTACTATGACTTACCTACATATCGGGAAAGTCTCCATATTGGGTTCCATATCGATTTTCCCAAGTCTCTAACCCATGTCGGATTACAAGATCTCCAACCCATATCGGGTTGTTCAAGAGTGATCAACTAATATCGGGTATCCAATGATGATTTCATCATCATCAAACTCAAGATCATTAATCTTATTCAAAACTATGGATAACAATCCTAATTACATTTTGGAACCCATGATTACATCAATTGATCATAGGAAACCCTAATTTGCAAATAATCAACAATTTGAACAACATTAAAGAAAGGATAAATAATATTGAAGGGTTTAAGTTATATAACCCACCTTTCAAAGAGATTCCAAGATTCAAGCTTCACTTCCTCACGTCCCAAGGTTGAAGGTGGAACTTCTCCAAGCTCCAAGACTTGGGCTCCAAGCTTTTGCAGGATATCCTTCATTATCTTGGGCGATATCACCTTAATTGGTTGCTTCAACCTTCCTTGACCGATATCTCTCCTCCTTGGCCAATACCACTCAACCCTCTTCACTATGGGAGACACAAGAGGGGGTGTTGCATGATACAAGAGAAAAGGACACTTGCTTGATCCGAAAATCTTGCCAACAAATGAAGGTCAAGGTATTTATACTTGAAGTATATATAAAAGAGTGTCATAGGTGTCACTAGTTCAAGGTGCTTCATGCCACCTAACCATGCAAGGTCAACACATGCTCTTGCATGCATGCCACTATTATTTTTCCATGTAAAAAAATAAAGAATAGATAAGGGGGTGGCCCTTGAGTTGCCTTCTAGGGCAAGCTCTCTTCTACTAACTTATTATTTTATTCATCTCCATCATTTCCAAGGCAAGTTGCAAATCGATGAATTTTCTTTTTCTTTTAAGTACCTTGCCCATTATGGGTCAAAACAAGGATACACAAACTGATAGAATGCTCTCCTTTTAGCTCTATGGCCGATAGGGGCTCCTTTCCTTAGTCCACAATCGATATGGCTCATGTGTATAACTTCAACTTATGCATTTTCTTATTTTCTTTGTTATAAAGAGTAATAACACTTCAAGATGCTTCAATCATGTTTTCTCCTTCTTTCTCTTTCCTCTGGATAACACTAGGTAAGAGTAAAAACAATCTAGAGGTGATAAATTACATATTAACCCTACATTTTGTACATATTGCAAATTGTACTATAATTAATGCACCAAGCACTTAGCATTATTTACACAAGTTCTCACTTAGGGTTTAGGCTTTGCACAAGCCACCAATTAGCATCATATTCTCTTTCATGACACACAAAACACTTAGAATATATTCAACATGTAACATTTGCAACATAACCTTTATCTTGGGTAAATTGTACTTTTCACTTAGGTTATTATATAATGCACACATAGTTTGCATATAAGCTCAATTTTGAGAATAAAATTCACAAAGGCCTTAATTAATTTTCCCAAATGATTAGAACAAGTTGTAAGCAGCTTGCTTAAGCAAAATATCTAGGGTTAGGCCATAACCCAGGTCAGGGGTGTTACAGAAAAGTGGACAAAAAAGAAAGTGATAGTTTGGGAGAATGTTGAGGTAGTTTTCTGATTCCAATGCATATTTATGCCAACTATGCTTACTTTTATTTATTAACATTTTGTATGTTGAAATTTATATTGTTATGTACAAGACAATTGTTGGACATGTGCATTCTATGTGATGCTGTATATGGACATGATTGTCATATATGCGGCAGTGGACATCGACGATATATATATATATATATATATATATATATATATATATATATATATATATATATATATATATATATATATATTCTCTTGATCATCATAAGTATATTGTCTCATTAGATAATATGAACATATCAAACTTATTAAATATATACGTCATTCTATTTGTAGATGTTTAAAATGAAAGACTTCGATACGCAAGAAAATCTAGTAGATGTACGCATGCACTATACGAGAGAACAACTAGATGAGACACTAGAATAATGGGTAGAAGCCTTCAAAAGGGAAGTGAACTTTGAATTTGATTGGGATGAAGAAGAATGCTTTTTCCAAAGTTTGATGTCATAAACTCTATTATACATGTGGTGCTTATGACTTCTTGCAACTCTAAATTTGATGCATGCATATGTGAATGATGATCTATATATATCTGTGTGTGAATGTGAAGATGAATGAATGCATATTTCTACATGTCATGAGAATGAAATTGGTATATATGTAAATGAAGTAACATGTGTGTGAATGAATGTGAAGATGAATGAATTATGATTGCACATGTAATGAAATGGAATTGGAGAATGAATAAAATTATATGTATATTATGTTTGTTATTACAAGTTCGGTGGTGTGTTGTGAATCTAAACTCATGGGATGTTGTTAATATGTATTTTATAACTTAACTACAGGTTCTGCATTCCACTGACCAGCTGGTCAATAGGCTTCAGGCCTACCATTAAAAAAAACTTAGTCTTCAGATGTATAAAAAAAACTGACACTATAGGCCTAAGTCGTCAGTTTTAGTAAAATAACCTACATTAAAAGGATAAAACCAATATAGTTGAGTTGGACAGCACGGTCTTCGGTTTGTTAGATATAATTGTCACTTTACATCAAAATTGTCGGTTATTTGGGTTGCAACCGACACTATACATCATGATAGGCGTCATCTTATTACAAATCGACGATGTAGGATCCTTTACCAGTTACAAATGTGACCTAGTATGGCTCTTTTGATGTCAGTTTTTGGCATGCAGTCGACACCTAGGATCCCTATCTGTGTTGGTTTCTTTTATCCACATAACCGACGTTGGATCTCTGGCATCAGTTTTTCCTTCCCCAAAGAACCGACTCTAGAGATAGTTTATGTAGTAGTGTTTATAACTTGCAAACATAAATTAGAACTCATTATACAATTTTCAAATAGGGTTAACTCTTGGCGAGGGCCTTGAGGTCCCCCATGTATAAAAGGGTTAGCTAATCTTGAGCACACTTACAGACTCTTCTAATGGGAAGTAGTCAAATGCCTTATGAATCCATGATGTTGTTAGTATAATTCGAGTGAAATGACATAAAATATGGGCTATCATTATGCTAAGAACTTAACTTATTTATTCTTATTCATTACTCCTACAAATATTTTCAAATTATGCAAAGCTTATGTATATGTATCTCTTATCCATGTGCTCAGCATCTCGTGTGCTTGACCCACCGTGTATCACATATTTTATAGGTTCAGAGATGGATAAAAGTTGATGGGCATGGTGAGCTATGTCATGTGTACTTTTTGTACGATCCCTAGTATACATGAGTAGACTGGTTAAATTGTACTCTCAAATATGTAATTGAAAGCTTGTAATAAACAATGTTGTTTAATATACATCTTGTTAAATGTTGAAATTATGATTGGTGATTTTATCATGTTATATGTTCAAGTATGCTAAGCTTGTTCGCTTATGCATGTTGTCATTGATATCCATTTGGTTCATGGGGTTGGGATTCTAATTTTGTGACAAAAGGCACAAGGAGTGGGAGTGAAGGAAGGAATAGGAGATATTGACAAAAAGAACAAGAATGGGAAGTAGTTTGATTCCAGTATTGAATATTGTGTTCCAATATTTTCCATGCTCTATCCTCCTCCATTCTTCCTTTTATCCTCCTTCTCGATCCCTTTCTCCTCAAGGTAGAGGAGAAATTTGAAAGAAGTTGTGTAGTAGGAGAAAAGGAACATGAATGATTACTACAAGAACAAGAATGGGGAGTAAAAGAACTAGGAGGGGAGTAAAGGAACAAGGGGTGGAATGATAACTCATCCATTCCAATATTACTCAAACACACAAATTAGTAATGATAATATAGATAAAAATACAGATGCAGATACATATACAGATAAGACACACAAACTAATAAACTAACACAACATTAGCTTTCAACTAACTAGTTTGCATTACAACACAAAACTGCTTGGAGGTACAACTGAAATCACTAGTGAATTTTGTTTCCACCGATAATCAGTCAGGTGTGTCTCGATACCACCAAGAGATTAGCTTGAATGTCTGAAGATACCATGCAAGTACCAAGGTTGATCATTAGGAAGGCTTGAAGTCCAAGCCTAGAAGGAAGAAGTGTCTTACGGTTCCCCATTAGGGAAAGGATTGGATAAAGTTTGGATTTCAAGCCCGTAAAGTTTCCTAATAGGTTAGGAATTATTGAAAATGGTTTGGATTTCAAAACAATATGGTGTCCCATTAGTTTAGGAAGGGCTGGAAAAGGTTAGAGTTATGATCAGGAATAGATGAAAACTTCTATTTTTGTAAGCTCCAATCAACCATTGTTGTGACTGCCAGAAAAAGCTTTAGAGACTTCACCATTTCATTGCATATTCGGTGGTAGAGTAGGTGGAGATTTAGTTGCAGCGGTGGTTGTGGTTGTAGCAGTGGATTAGTTGGTGATGCCATGATCTGAGATGATATTGGTAGCACCATTACCCTACATTTATAGCAGTCGACGATTCCCTTGGAAGCTAGGGTTTTGCAAGCTCACTTTCCCTTGAGCGTCTGCAGTAGTCAAAAGGTATTGGTTCAACTTTTTACAGCTTCCTGTGAGAAAAGTAAATACACCAGTGACAGCGGCAACCTGTGACTTACCACTAGCATTGGAGGTGACCATTCCAGAGAATTATAATTTTTTTTGGATTCTAGCCACCTCATTTATCATGTTTTCCTCCTCACTTTATCCTACTCCCTTGATCATGTTATCCTTCTCTACATATCCTTTTCTGCTATAAGGATGATAACTACATGAACATGAATGGGGAGAAAAGGAACAGGGAGTGGGAGAAAAGGAACAATGAAAATGACTATGAGAACAAGAATGGGGAGTAAAGGAATAGGTATCAGGAGAATATGGACAAGGATGAGGATTACAAGAACAAGAATGAGTAGAAAAGGAACATGAAGTGGGAGAAAAGGAATGAGGATAGTGACTACAAGAACAAGAATGGGGAGTAAAGGAATAGGGAGTAGGAGAAAATGAACAAGGATGATAACTACATGAACAACAATGAGGAGAAAAGGAACAGGAAGTGGGAGAAAAGGAACAATGACGATGACTACATGGACAAGAATGGGGAGTTAAGGAATATGGAGAGGGAGAAAAGGAACAAGGACAATGACTATAGGAATAAGAATGGGGAGTAAAGGAATAGGGAGTTGGAGAAAAGGAACATGTACGATGACTACATGAACAAGAACAGGGACTAAAGAATAGGGAGTGGGAAAAAAGGAACAAGGATGGTGACTAAAGGAAGAAGAATGGGGACTAAGGGAATAGGGAGTGGCAGAAAAGGAACAAGGACGATGACTACATGAACAAGATTGGGGAGTGAAGGAATAGGGAGTTGGAGAAAAGGAACATTGACAATGACTATAAGAAAGGTTTGGAGAAAAGGAACAATGAGGG
The DNA here is from genome assembly GCA_963693085.1 of Alisma plantago-aquatica. Taxonomy (NCBI): domain Eukaryota; kingdom Viridiplantae; phylum Streptophyta; class Magnoliopsida; order Alismatales; family Alismataceae; genus Alisma; species Alisma plantago-aquatica. Next base: position 254,719,147 of record OY856410.1, read on the forward strand.
AAGGAGAAAAGGAACTATAGCAACGAAGAACATGATCAAGGGAATAGGAAAAAGGGAGGAGGAGAATAGGATCAATTAGGTAAATACAACCCAAATAAACTTATAATTCCCCAGTATGGTCACCTCCAGCACCAATGGTAAGTGATAGGTTGGCGTTGGTATGACGCATTTAAAATTGCTCACAGGAAGGGGTCCAAAGTTGAACCAATACCTTCTGAAAATTGTTGACCCTCAAGTGAAGGTGAGATTGCAAAACCCTAGCTTCCAAAGGGAATCTTTGTCTGGCTATAAATTTATGGCAATGGTGGTACAAATATCATCTCAGAGCATGCAACACCACCTCATTGCCACAGCCACAACCACCTCCACAACCAAATATCCAACCTACTCCACCAATACTTTTTTCAATCCATCCTAACCTAACGGGGAGTGTGGAAGATTGGTTCGTCAAGATCGGGTGCATGCCAGGGCCTACAAGGGTCACTGACGTTGTCCAGGTAGGGAGGACACATCCTCTAGCTATTATGCAACAATCGGTAATGGGTGATGTTGTTGTTTGTCAACAATGGGGTTTTGGGATCCAAGTAGTTTTGCTTGTACTATATCTGTATCTATATATGCATAGCAGGAGAAAAGGAACAAGGACAGTGAAAATATGAACAACGATGGGGAGTAGAGGAACATGGACATTTTCAAATGTTGTGTTCCATTATCTAGTCTTTTGTTTCAAGATTGTAATTTAATAATTATTGAATCTGATGTGTTCCAATTTTACTCAAACACATGAAATCTAGTAATGATAATACATATTTGGTTCATTAGTCAATAATGTCTGTTACATCAGCTCAAGGAGGGGTAAGGAGATTTCTCTTGGTGGTCTACTTGTACAACCATCGAAAGCATGCTTTATGTCATCATATTTGATTATTTTATTAAGGCTAGAAGGATTATGGCAGTCAAAGTTTATCGAAGCGATGACTAATAGTTAGTGGTCCAAAGCTTGTAATTTTCCCTTGGGGTTTGTCCTTCCTAATGTTGCATCAATAGAATACAAAACATTCTTCTATTGAAAGGATCTAATTACTTTGGAACTGTTGCTTGTTGCGAATCACATTTCTCACAGTCTACTATCCCTCTTGTAACTTCCAGGTAGGTAGTTACTACTTTCATCAATTAATTTGCTAGTAGTTTTCTATACACTTCGTAAGAAGCTTCACTTGGCATGTTATCTAGTACTAAGAACTTCTTCTATGGAAAATTGGAAGGGATCACGTAGAAATGATCCCCACTTCCAACTAGGAAGAAACATTGCACAATAATAAGTTATATTATAAATACTATAAAATAACAGTAACATGAGGGAAATATAATTAAGTTGTGTAGTACGAGAAAAGGAACAAGGAGGATGAGTAAATAAACAAAGATGGGGAGTATAGAAATAAGAAATGGGAGAAGAAGGAAGGAGGAGAAAAGGAATAATGATGATGAGTCACATGAAACGTGATGATGTGCACATTTCATATCTACTTTTGGCACACACCCACACACAAATTCAGGTCATTTTGCCTTCCATTTAGCCTCTAATTATACTCAAATTGCCATCTTTTAGTTATTTTACTTGTTGCATGAAGTTGATTGTAGACACACACTCAAAATGTCAAATTGGAGATAGCACAACTCAAATCCGACCTTAATGGGACATCCCCTTGATTTGCAGCTGACTCGGAGTTCATTCTTGAAGAAACAACATTGCACACAACATACCTTGTTTAAGACATGATGTGTGACTTTCCAGAAGAGCTCACAAAATAAAGAACAGGACGTGTCTTATTTAAGACATAGCATGTAAGATTTCAGTAGCCTCAGTGATTGAAGTGCATATCAGCTACACGACGTGTCTTATTTAAGACACGTGTCCTCATGATCCAAGGGCCAACTCCGACTCTCTGCCAAAGTAATCGGGCTTGTATTTAATCGAACACACTGTGTACCTTATGCTCTGATTGACTTCACTGACAACCACACATCATGTCTCTCATGAAACATGTTGTGTATTTCTCGCCAACAACATTTAGTCGACAAGTTACACAAAGAGACACGACATGTCTCCTCAACAACACACCATGTTGTTATTAGTTTCTACAAAAATTAATAGCAACTTCCCCTCATTTTAAAGGAGGAGTGCATTCTTTTGAGCAGTTATCTCTTGTTACTTGCAAGCACTCTTCATCCAAGAGAAGTTCTAGAGCAGAGGAAAGTTATTTTGGGGAGGAAGAAGAGGTTTTCTTGGAAAAGAACCTTCGTTCTACTTCATTTCTTCTCCATTTCGTCTCCAAAGGTGCAACATAGTTTCTCTCCTCGTGCAAGTGTCTTGGGAGGGAGAATTGTCTGAGTTGGAGCAACTCTAAGGGTGGAATCTCATTCTCTAGCCGGAGTTCTACTTCGCCTTGGCTACACTTTTGGTTCCTTTAGCCTTTTCTTCTCTTAATCATGTAAAACGCTAAATTTATGTAATGTGTTTGTACGTCTCCATTATGTATGAGTAGAACTCTTTTCTTGGGTGTGGGAGAGTAGATCCCATGCCATTGCTCATGTGAACATGAAATTTATATCTTATGTTAATCAATTTGCTTCTCCATGAATTTCTAGATTGATTTCTTGCTTGTATGTTTGGCTGGCCACCTTTTATACATGTTTATGCTTTCTTATGTTATTCAGGAGAATATATGAGGAAGTAGGGAGTAGGATTTATGGAAACATATTATCAACCATGGGAATGGCTGGAGTATGTTGAGGGTTTTAGATTGTGTTCGAATCTAGCATAAACATGGGAATGTTATGCTATGAAGAGAACCATCTCATGCCACTAGGAGGTGCATGATGTTGACAATCTCCTTGCAAAGTTGATTGTATGTTTTAATTTTGTTGTTATGCATGATGTGATGGTGTGGTGGTGAAATTACATGCCTAAGATTCTCCAATTCTTGATATGAATTAAACCTAGCTTTTATTTTATTCTTACTTTGACATACTTGTAATCAATCTGACGTTTGTAAACCGACCTAGATTAATGAAAGTTAATGATTCTGTGCCTGACTAACCTTGCTCCTTGAGTTTGACTCGTGCCTACATTTGACCCCATACACTTGCGGGTGATATGAGAGTTGAGATATTTTCTTCTAAAACTCCAATAAGATTTTAGCACCGTTTCTGGGGAGCTATGGTAACATTAGTGAGAGTATAAGAGTTAACTAGTAATTGAGACTAAGTCATCATTTCCAAATTTCATACCATGGTACCTCTTATCTTTTGTGAATCTCACTCAATTTTTGCTTTTTAGGTTGCATGTGTCATTCTAAGAGGGGTCTACAGACATCAATCTCTCTAGACACAGAAATAGAGTGAACCTTTAGTAGCCGCAAGAGAGCAAGGAGGAGTGAGAATTCTTCAAATTTAGAGGAATCATGTCCTTCATCAACACAATCTTCACCTTCACTGCCAGCATCTCTCGATCCTCTTCAAGAATTAGAGATGGAGGACAACCGTCCACTCAAAGATTTTGTTGTGTCATCCACCATCAATATTTTTGGGGCCATAGATCATCCTGCAATAGAGGCCAACAACTTCTCCATCGGACCTAAAATTATGCATATGACCCAACAGAATTGCTTAGGGGGAACTCCTATGGAAGACTTGAATCTTCACATAGTGGACTTTCTATAGTATATGAATACCTTTAAGATAATTGGTGTTTCAGATGAAGGAGTACACTTACTCCTATTTCCATTCACTCTACGCGATCGAGCCAAGGCATGGCTCTCTTCATTGCCTAAACGATCCATCAAAAGCTGTGATGAATTTTTAAATGTTTTTCTAACCAAGTATTTTCCTCCTAGAAAAATGGCCCAGCTAAGGAACCAGATCACACACTTCAAGCAACAAGAAGGAGATACGCTCTATGAAACCTGGGAGAGGTTTAAGGATCTACAACACCTATGTCCTCACCACGGTCTTACCAACTGGTTGGTGTTGTAAACTTTCTACAATGGTTATTATACAACACCCGTATGTCCATTGATGTTGTTGCAAATGGAGCCTTGATGGACAAGACATATAGTGAAGCCTATGCCATTATTGAAGATATGGCACTCAATCATAGCCAATGGAGTTCAAAAAGGACTAATCAGCCATTATCTTCCTCCGACTCAAGTAAGAAGTCCAATGGTAAACATACTGTGAAACCCTATCCTCAGAAACCCCTAATCCAAATTGATCCTTAATACAAGTGTTTTCTATTTTACTTTATTTCCTTTCAAATTTCTTAGTTAGCATAACAAAACCCCTCTTGTTAAAAAGATCTAGATTGTTGAAGTTCAATACTCTTGCACCTAGCAATACCTTGTTCCTTGGACGACCTCAATAATACTACACACACTCGTATACTTACAGGGTAGTGTTCACATTTATAAATATTAAAACTTACACACGCAACCAACAAGTTTGGATGCTTTGTTTCCAAATACTTTTTGTGAAGATACAATTGAAGAAATTTTGTTTAGTATTATCTATATCAGCTTTGCAAAAGAGACATATAGTGGGTCTGTAGAAACCTCTTTTAATCCAGTTTTCCCCTATGAGGACTTTATGTCCTATTAACCATATGAGATGACATATTTTATTGGCTATTATATTTTTTCATAATGTATCATCGAAGGTTTTAATACATGGTTTGTTAGAAATAAGATATATGGATTTTAGTTTGTATGTTTTACCCAATTTCCAACGTATATGGTTAAGTGTATAATGTTCTAGTTGTTGACTCTAGGTCTAAATTGACCAAAGCCTTATTTTGATGATGACTAAATCATTCCATTTAATTGTGTCTAATGTCTCTACTTGACTGATTTCAGATTAGGTATAGACACACTCCAAATGCCCTAACTTACACATCTCAACTTGGAGAAAATACAAGTAAAAATCAATGCAAGTGCACTTTTGTGGAATATGATGTAAATCCATTAGAATTGTGTTGTAAATAACTTGTAATTATTGTATGACTTATGATTAAGATTAGAAAAAATTAGGAGTACTTAAATCGAATATTTAAGCACTTAAAATATCATTTTAGAAAATTCATTACAGGCACTTTATTGGTCAAGTTTCAATCTCGACCGATCCTTAATGGATTTTGAGAATGATATCGATCAGTCAAGTTTTCCATCCAGAGAACTCGATTGATGACCTCTCTGCCCAATACTGATTTAATTGGATTTGTCGAGTTGCCACCAGGACAAACTCGATTGGTGGTTTAAATTGATCTTGTCACATAGTGTGATCAATCAAGTTATCTTTATTGAAACTCGACCAAATGCACTGTACGGAAAAGTGTAGAAGCGTGTTTCTAGTCGTTGGAATGTTGCAAAACTCAAAAAAATATCCATTATAACATTCCAAACGACTAGTATTCATCCTTAAGTGTTCCCAAAGGCTTCTAGACATCCTTAACTATAAATAGGAGCCCTTGGGCTTCATTCCATGGTTATTCAAGCACTATGAAGATCTCTATTCTATAGTTGAGTGCATCCTACAACCTCCTCCTCTCTCTCTAAGCTTAATCACTTGCTACATCCATTAGATTGAGTAGGAGATTTGTAAGAGAGTTAGTGGTACATGTATATCTTGTGAGGCTCTCACTTCATCCACCTCCCAATCTCTCATTTCTACCATGAAGATGAAGATGAAGGCTCTCTCTCTCTTGGCTAAGTGTTGGTTGTTTACACCAACGAGTTTCAATCATTAAGAATGATCTTTTACTCAACTAGCTATATCCCACAAGTATACGAGAGTAGCTGTAGTCGAGGTCAAACACAAGAAGCATTGGTTAGTTAGGTGCAAGAGTTATAATTTTCAATAATCTAGATTATTTTACACAGGCTGGTTAGATTAGAACAACTAAATTACATATTTAAAACAAAACAATAAATTATCACTTAAGAAATGTTAAGATTCAGATTTGGAAGGATCTTGGACCTAGGATTTCACCAACATATCATAGCATAAAATAGGAGCATGAAATTTAAACATACTAAGCACTTGTTTTAAAGGAGAGTTGTATGTTGTACTTCACCTCTCAGTGAGAGTACAACGATCCTAACTCAATACAACACTCTCATGTATGAATTTCATTTTGGATCACAAACCTACTCCTCAACTCCATAATTTCCACTCTCATGGTAAAGAAGGAGTTTCCAAGAGAGTACCTCCTTACTCTCCCACCTATCTTCTCAGATCAAGCAAAAGAGCATAAAACATACACATAAGGTGGCCAATCATACATGTATAAAGGAAGAAACCGATACTCACAAGGTGGAAAAACAAGCAACATAGCATTTAGTACGAAATTACCATGTTCCAAACATGCTATGACATGGGAGCTACTCTCCCATATCCAAGAAAAGAAAACTACTCGTCCATAAATGTGTACAATAGGAAATGTGCAAAATTTTCAGAATTCAACATGATTTAGAGAAGGAAAAGCTAAGTAATCCCAAGGTGTAACCCAAGAAAGGTAGAATTCCAACTTGAAGACGAAATTCCACTCCTACAGCTGCTCCAAATCGGACAAACTTCCCTCCCGAGAAGATGCACAAAGTTGGGGAAGCTTGGCTGCACCTTGGAGAAGACAATGGAGAAGAAGAGAAGAAGAAATGGGCTCCTTTGGCAAGAAACCACTTCTTTTCTCCTCCAAATTACCCTCCTCTACTCTAGGCTTGCTCTGGGATGAGGGAACTAACACAAATGACCGAGCATAACCACCCATTAAGGTTCCACTTCGTTTTAAACAAAAACTCATATTTTTTAAAATGTTGAAACTGCCAGGTGCACGCTGTGCACCCAAAGTACACACCGTGCAACTTTCCAAAAACTTTTAGTTTGCTCCAGAATGCACTACGCACGGCGTGCGCTGAAGTAATGCATGCCGTGCAACTTTCCAGAAACTTTTAGTCTGCTCCAGAATGCACTGCGCACGGTGTGTGCTGAAGTAATGCACGCCGTGTAACTTTCCAGAAACATTGGTCTGCTTGACGCTCCCAGGTGCACGACGTGCACCTGGCTGTTCTGGGCTGTTGTGTATTCTGCTCATAACTTTCAGTGTGTAGGTCCGATTTATATACTATAAGAAGTGGTATTTGCGCACTTTAAAATCCCAAAACATGTAGATACTTGAGGAGTGATCCAATAAGTGATAATATGATATATTCCTCATCATTTCATTGCAAAATGTAGTACCTACAATTCAAACCATGAGACAAGTAAGAATAGTAAAAAATATAGAATCTAACATGAATGAGAGTGATAATTGAGTCAAAACAACATGGAAGTACAACTAAACATGATCCAAAAGATGATATGATTTGTGCACATCAAATCCCCTAAGCTTAAACCATTGCTTGTACTCAAGCAAAAAGAGCATAGAAACATAAATGAAAAATTGTCAAGTTCATAAATAGATCAAATGAAATGAAAGATGTGTATAAGACCAAACCAACCATGATCAACATGTTTATGCTCATAGCCATCAATTCAACTTAAACACCCAAGAAATAGATTTTTAGTTCAACAGGGGTGGTCACAATTAAATAAATCAATCAATTAAACAACACTAAGTAGAATTTGGATGACCAAGCCAAGCAATTAGTGGATGTGCAACTCAAACTCTCAACTATTAAGGATACAAATGATGAAATCTTAGTTAAAATTGACAATTTTAGCTGTACTCTCCTTCTTTCCCAAAAATAATATGACAATGGATTATGGGTTCCGATACTCAGATGCTAATGTAGGCTTATGCACATGTGGAATGTTGGTTGGGGTATTTTACCCTCTTTTAAGACATACCACCTAACTAACGTGGCCATATCGGACTTACACTAGGCTAGCATGATATGTGGGCAGTTTAGCCATCTTTTATGGGGTATAAAGATGAGATAAGTCAAAAGAAATTTTAATTTTTATAAAACATAGGAGAGTCAACTAAATTGCAACATTATCTAGATTTCATTCATTTGTTTTGAAAATTTTTCATTAAAAGAGTGGTTGAAAATACACTAAGAGCTTGGCAAGAGCATCATGTATTCCAAATGATGTTGTAAAGTTGATTTACTCACAAAAAATGAAACCATTACATGTTTTAAGAAATCAAGGATGTGAAAGATGAATGTTCAGGCTAGAAGCATAAACCAGAGTTAAGCACATGTTGATGGCCAAAATGTTTCATTTGATTAATGCATGCCTTTTACAATTTCTCCAAATGATATTTCTCATCAAAAGAGGACAATCAGTTAAGCATAGAAGTTATATCCACATATAAAAGATAAACCTCATATCATGCTAGATTTGCCACCAAAATAGCATATTTGAAAACAAAAGACTGAAATGTGAACACAAAACAAAAGCAAATGATAAGAAGCAAATAACATGAAAGGGAAAAGCTAAAAGAACTAGGTTATAATCCGGTTGCTCCCCCTAAGCTTGAAATCTGCAGTGTCCTCACTGCATAAATCAAACTAAACAGGTTGCAACTGGGTACCTCATCATGGTGGAAACATCAAAGTCCATGGAGGACCGGTGCTCTGATTTGCAGTTGGAAATTGTTGTGCTAAAGATTTATGCCTCCTTGCAAATGTCCTTGATTTGGGGCAAGCGAAAACACCTATGAGTTGCAGTAAGAATAGTCTTTTGTATACCAATACGATTTATCTTTTTGTTCTCCTTTGAAGCATCATCAAAATATGAGTTGGGAAGAGTGTTCTCATTATAAAGCAATGTGTCATCTAGAGTGTGAGGAGGAAGGACATGTGGCTTGCTTGAAGAATCAACATGTAGAGCATGTGTTGTAGCTTTCTCCCCTTTAGTTGCAACTTCACAATCATCATGGATATCAACATCATCATACTTTGAAGGATATACTTCTATGACAACACCATTCTTCAATGTCACCGGCCTGAAATACGTAGGATTCATCTCCGGTGGACTAGGCAAGAAAGCTTGTTGGGCAATTTGTTTCTCCAAGATGTGTGCATGAGTGGCAATATCATCCACCTTAGAAGAGAGTTGGCAAATGGCACCCTTCATTGATTGTCTTTGTTGATGGAACTCATCATTTTGCTGCATTTGAGTTGAAATAAATGTTGCAAGCAAGGACTCTAATCTAGAAGTTACTTGTGGTTGTTGTGGCTGAATGAAATTTGGGTTCACATTGATGTAGAAGTCCGATGGAGTGTAGCCCATTGGAGAATAAATAGAAGAAGCATAAGATGTAGAAGATGAGTGTCTAAGCAACCCACATGCATCACAAATAATATTGGCTGCTTGAAATGGCTGTGTGCTTAGCTTCTCAAACCTTTGTGATAATGTGTCTAGCTTTGCTGCAATTATGTCTATAACACCAACCGTGTGATCTTCCACTTGCATTCCAGAAGTAGTATGTGAAAAGGATGGGTGGTAGTTTGTATCCAGACTCCATTGGCAATTATTTGCTACCATATCTTCAATAATAGCATAGGCTTCTCTATAACATTTGTTCATTAGAGCTCCATTTGCAGCTGCATCAATAGACATCCTTGTATTGTAGCATAAAACATTATAGAAAGATTGTAATAGAAGACAATTGCTTAGACCATGATGTGGACAAAGATGTTGAAGATCTTTTAACCTCTCCCATGTATCATACAAGGTCTCTCCATCCCTTTGAGAATAATTGATGAGTTGACTCCTCAATTGTGTGGTCTTGCTTGGTGGTTCGTGGACTTGATTGCAGCCAAGCTTGACACCTTAGCCCAAAAATTTGAAAAGTTGATCACTCACTCAGTTCAAGCAATCGAGCAAGTATGTGAGGCATGTGGGATGTCTGGCCACAACTCTACCTCTTATTTTGCACCGAAGCTGAATGTCATTGAATCATCGGAATAAGTCAACGCCATAGGCAATTTTAATAACAAACAGGCCTACAATCCTTTTTCTAAGACCTATAACCCAGGATGGAGAGACCATACAAAATTTTCTTACAGGAACAACAATTGACAGATACAGCAGCAAGGTCAAGCTCAAGGTCAACAACCTATGAGTAACTGCCAGCCAATAAATGTCGGCTATCAACATCCACCAAGTTACAACAACAACGATAGCAAAAGGAACTTCAATCAAATTCAACAAGTGACTCCTTTGCCACAGAAATCTAGCCTGGAAAGCCTCCTTGAGACTATTTTCACCACAAAGATCCAGCAGAACGATGAGTTCTGGGCACATGGAAATCTTCTAAAGGATGCTATGACATGAAGAAAATTCTAAGAAGAGTGAGGAAAGCAACATCCCAGATCAAAGCAAACATGTAGAATTAAAACCCTGCCACCAGTTAAGGTATGCTTTCTTAGGCCCGAACTCTACTTTTTCAGTTATTATAAATGTTGAATTGAACAATGATTAAGAAGAAAAACTTATAAACGAACTTAGAAGCTATAAAGATGTGACATGTTACTCCATTGATGACCTCAAGGAAATTAGCCCATCTATATGTATGCATAGAATAGCTTTGTAAGAAAATGCTAACCATTCATAGACCCCCCCCAAGGAGACTAAACCAAAATATGATGGAAGTGTAAAAAAGTAAATCCTTAAACTTAAAGATGCCAGAATTATTTATCCAATAAGTGATAGTCCTTGGGTAAGTCCTATACATGTTGTTCCTGGAACAACAGTAATAAAAGGGGAAAATGATGAATTGATACAAACAAGAATCGTCACTGGGTGGTGAATGTGCATTGATTATAGAAAACTAAACAAAGCCACCAGGAAAGATGATTTCCCCTTACCCTTCATTGACTTAATGCTAGAAAGGCTTGCTCATCACTCCTACTTTTGCTATCTTGATGGGTATAGTGGGTTCTTTCAGATTCCCATCTACCCACCCGATCAGGAAAAGACCACTTTCACGTGCACCTATGGAACTTATGCTTATAGGCGGATGCCCTTTGGGCTTTGTAATGCCCCAACCACTTTTGAAAGGTGTGTGATGGCTATTTTCTCTAATTACATTGAAAAGATAATGGAAATATTCATGGATGATTTTAATGTGTATGAACATTCCTTTGATGATTGTTTGTTGAATCTAACTAAAGTTTTATAGAGATGTCAACAGGAACCTCGTGCTTAACTGGGAAAAGTGTCATTTTATGGTGTAGACGAGGGTTTTTCTAGGCAATGTTATTTCAAGCAGAGGAATTGAAGTGGACAAATCTAAAGTGGAAGTCACTGAAAAAATGTCAATGCCAACCAATGTGAAAGAAATTCACAGCTTTTTGAACCACACAGGTTTCTATAGAAGATTTATAAAGGACTTCTCAAAAATTGCAAAGCCTTTATGCTCCCTGCTAGCAAAATATGATGAGTTCGTGTTCGATGATGATTGTCAAGTTGCTTTTCGAAAGTTGAAAGAGGCCCTAGTTTCAACTCCCATCATCCAGCCACCGGATTGGAGTGCTCCTTTTGAAGTCATGTGTGATGCGAGTGACTATGCTATAGGAGCAGTCTTGGGACAAAGAGGAGACGACAAACTCCATGCCATACACTATTCCAGTAAGACCCTTAATGATACAAAAATCAACTATGCTACTACTGAGAAGGAGATGCTTTCCATAGTCTATGCCTTTGATAAATTTAGACAGTATCTAGTGGGTTTCAAGGTCATAGTATATACAGATCATGCTGCAATAAGGTATCTTATGAGCAAGAAAGACGGCAAACCTCACCTCATTCGTTGGATATTTCTATTACAAGAGTTTGACTTGGTAATCAATGATAAGAAAGGGACCGAGAACAATGTTGTTGACCATCTCTCACGTCTTTCTACTAGTGTTGAAGACAAGGTTCCAATCGATGACAAATTACCCATTGAGAACCTCTATGCGGTAAATTCTATTATTGTGCCATGGTTTGCTGATTTTGCAAATTATCGTGCCACCAGATGTTTTCCAGCCAACTTCACATACCAGCAAAAGAAAAAGTTCCTTCATGATGTTAAATTCTATTATTGGGACAATCCTCTATTGTTCAAGCAATGCAGAGATGGACTTATCAGGAGATGGATTCCGAATGAAGAGATTACTAGTGATTTCAGATTGTCATTCTTATCTCTACGACAGACACTTTGGATCGAACAAAACTGCAACCAAGATTCTTCAATCATGTTTCTATTGGTCAAGTCTATTCCGTGGCGTGCATGCATTTTCCAAGGCTTGTGAAAATTGCCAAAGAGCTGGGGGAATCTCAAAGAGGAATGAAATGCCATTGAACTCAATCCTAAAAATAGAAGTCTTCAACGTGTGGGGCATAGATTACATGGGCCCTTTCCCATCCCCTTGCAGTTACAAGTTCATCCTAGTAGCTTGTGATTATGTGTCCAAATGGGTGGAGGCAATCCCTACCTAAGATCCAGTTGCAAAGTCAGTGATAAAACTGTTCCAGGAGATTATTTTTCCCATATTTAAAGTTCAAAGAGCTATAATATCTGACGGTGGAAACCATTTCAATGAAAGAAACTTCAACAACCTGTGTAGCAAGTATGGAGTGAAGGATAAGGTGTCCACCCCTTATCATCCTCAAACATCAGGCCAGGTGGAGATCTCAAATAGACAATTAAAAGCAATCTTAGAAAAGATTGTCTCCAGCTCAAGGAAAAATTGGACACTAAAGCTAGACAATGCACTATGGGCGTACATGACAACTTTTAAAACTCCAATTGGAACTACTTCCTTCAAACTTGTCTATGGCAAATCATGTCACCTACCTGTAGAATTGGAGCACAAAGAATTGTGGGCAATCAAATTCCATAACTACTACTTAAAGAAAGCATGAGAGAAAAGATTTTTGCAACTCCAGGAGCTCAAAGAACTCAGAATGGACACATATGAGGATGCTAATATCTACAAAGAAAAGACGAAGAGATGGCATGACAAAATAATCAAGGTCAAAGATTTCAAAGAAGGAGACCAAGTTCTATTGTTCAACTCCAAACTCAAGCTCTTTCCAGGGAAATTGAGATCTAAGTGGTTTGGTCCGTTCTTGGTCTTGAAAGTCTTTCCATATGGGATAGTGGAGATACAAGGGAAGCAATCGACATTCAAAGTTAATGGACAAAGGTGCAAGTTGTACACTGCAGGAGCGGAGATTGATATGGGAGCCTCTTGCTCCCTTCAAGATGGTTGATCTACTAGCTGAAGAGTCTTGTTCCAGACTTTCAATGGAGGAACTTGTGGGAGTTGGCCCCACACTAGGATAGATTTCATTTACTAGTTCCAATCAAGAACATTTTCCAATTCCCAAAATAAACTTATCATGGATGAATGTAATAATGTAGACCCTTATAGATATGTATCATCATCTTTGTAGGTACAATCAAAGATGACACATTTCTACATAAATTTGCAAAGACATTGCGTGTCTAATTCTTTACATGACATTTCATCAACCACAGAGGGACGAATTATGAAGATTCTGAAAGTTACATGAGGTGTATTATTTCTCACACAGCGTGTATTATCATAGACAAGCTTGCTGGAATCTAATACGACATGTTTTTAATCAAACACGGCGTATCTGATAGACCTCTCAAAACCTTTAGGTTTTTCTATAAAATTACACAGTGTGTCCTTAATACACACTACGTGTGGTTATTAGGTAAAAGAGTGCAGATTCCAATTGGAAGGTCACATGTCGTGTCTTTATTTGTACATGGCATGTCATTATCAGGTCAAAGAATGGGAATATATATCTGAAAAAAGTACACAACGTGTTTACAATTCCACACGACATGTCTTCTGTTCAAATGAAGCTATCTTTTTGGAAACTAACACATCATGTCTTTATTTGAACATGTCATCTCAGTATCAGCGAAGGCAACATCAACCTTGACTTTTGAAATTCCACACGATGTATTGTAATTTCTACACGTCGTGTGGTCTGTAGTAAAGGCTCATTCAAAAGAAAGCAGATGATCTCTGTAAAATTACATGTGGTGTCCTTAAAAAGACACACTGTGCAAAGTGAAGGCAAAAGGGGGGTTTTAACCCTAATTCCAAGCCGTCACTCTGACTTCACCCTGTGCAGTCGTGTGATCTAACCGTGTGCGAGCCAATGACCGTGTGCACCGCCACCACCTCCTCTGGAGCAAGCTTCTTCACCATTGTTCTCCCCAGCCCAGCTCAAAAAACCTTGCTGCCGTGTAGCCAATATAAAATTCCAACCATCGCATCTGCAACACCGCACTCCACCAAAACTTCCTCGGCACTTTTCCCTCTTTTCCCCTCATTTTGTGCCGCCGTGTGAGATGGCACCAAGAAGCAAACCACCAATGTTGCCATCCAAGCTCAAGAAGCACCACCGTCGCCGCCTGCACCCAAGAAGCCGCCACTGCCATCTTCATGTTCCCTCCTTGCAAGCAAGAATAAAAGTAACGCCTCTGCCATCGTCCCTTTCTTCTTCTCCATCTACTCCCAAAGACACACCAAAAGAAATGCCACCACCATGTAAAGAAGTAGCCATCTTGAACCTCCAGCTGTGAAAAAACCCCAAGTACACGTCGTGTTCCACCAAAGACACATCGTGTAACTCCCATGTTCATGAGCCCTTTCTATCCAGAAACACACTGTGTCCTTCATTAGACACATCGTGTTCTAAGTCATTTTAGCAACATTCTAAGCAGAAATGGCGCCGTTAAAGCAAATATCCAACCACAAGCATGATGTGGCCTCTTTCTCTGCCTCCAACTACATCTCCTCCACCCATTTTAGGGTGACAATAGAGGAAGAGCCCACCTATCAGTTCCTCATCTCACGTAGAGTCCTCCCTACCCGTTTCATCTATGAAGATACCATCAAGCTCTGGGATTCAAGAATGACATTCAAGACAATCTCAAAGTCATCGACCTCGAGTTCATATGCTTTTCGGTAACAAAAACATACCCTCGCCTTGTCTATGAATTCCTTACTACTCTTAAGGTCGAGGAAGACCCAAAATATAGTCTCGAGCGTTATGCCTTTATCAGTTTCCATTTGCTAGGCCGGAGTTATAGAATCACTTTTGAGGACTTGTGTCGACTTTTAGAATGCCACTACGGGGGTGCTATATCTTTCACTCCCGCCTTTGAAAGCGATGTTTTCTGGAATGAATTAACAAATGATGAGCAATACGACGATGCTAAGGCCAGAGCTTCTGTCATTCACAACCCCATTTTCCATTACCTCCATCGTTTGCTCAGCACATGCGTCTTCGTAAAAAAAGAAACACAAGGCGTATGCGGGAGACAAGATTTATTCTTCTTATGGGGTATGGTCTATGATTTTAAAATCAATGCAGGGTTCTTCATCCTCACCTGGTTCAAGAAGAAAGAATCTGGAGACATCATGTGTGGAGCGATGATTACACTTTTAGCCACCAAGCTTGAAGTGAACCTGACGGGCCTAGAGGATACTCAAGGCAAGAACTTGGTGGACATTTAGTATGTGATCTCTACAGGACTAATCAGTAGGATTCCCAACAACAATACCAAGTTCAGATAATACTTTGTAAATGGTGACTACATAGACTTTCCTGATTGAGAAATCACCACCTTGAGCAACAAAGACAATTGGAAGGTTGATCTTAGTCACCATGATGGTGAAGCTACTACATCTTCCGATCAAGCTACTCCAGCCACTCAGCCGCATACAACAACACCGCCCTCCACTAGCACTCAGACAGGGTACTCGTGGGTGATGTCTGATGTCAGGTATCTCCATGGCTATGTTCAGTAGCGATTTGACCAACTAGATAGCCGCCTCGATCTCATGGGGCAACAGTATTATGTGATGCACGACATGGTCCAACGCATGGATATGTGGCACATCTCTTTGAACAATTATGCAATTCCTGAGCCACACCACCCTACACCTCCATCGCCACAGTCTGACCCTACTCCACAACCCATGCCGGTTGACATTCCAGAAGATGATGATCTTGTCAACCAGTTCTTCCCCACTGGTCATGGGGGAGCTGGTCCCTCCTACTGATGTCACCCATGATAGGTACTCGATTGCATTTTCTTTGAGTTTGATTGGTGCAGTGAGGACACTTTAAATTTCAAGTTTGGGGGGGGGGGTGCAATCGGCCTGTAATGTAGTTGTTTAGTCATTTTGTTGTTTTCACTTTCTAGTTCTTTAGTTTTCATCTCTAGCTTTTGTATCAATTTTTAGTTTTTGTTTCTCTCTTGGAAATTTTAGTATGATGTGAGGCTCATTCTGTGTAATGAAATGACTTGCTTCATTAGTTTGAGCTATCTTGTTCCCCCCTCATTAGAATTTTCAATTGAAGAAATTTGTAAGAGAATGCATGAATCAAATGAAATCTTATGGTCACCAATCACGTGTTTAAGTGTTAGATTTATGTTTATGGCCTGAAATTTTACCTTTTCATCCTGGATTGCCTAAGACATGTAATTGGTAACAAATTTTATGAATATGTCAACTTCACAACACTATAACATGGGATAATTTTGCAAAACTCTCATTGATTTTACAACCACCCTTTCCAGTGAAATTGTTTCAAAACAAATGAATGGAATCTAGGTGACGTTACAATGTGGTTAATCTCTTATGCTCTGAGAAAAATAAGTGAAGCCCTCCACTAATTCAACTCCACCTTAATTACCCCATAAAATATGGCTACAACCACCCACATGTCACACTAACCTAGTGTAAGTCCGATCTGGACACGACGGTTAGGTGACATATCCTAAAAGAAGGTAAAATGCCCCAACTGACACTCCTTGTGTGCATAAGCCTACATTAGTAGTTGAGTGCCAGAAACACCAATCCTACATCACATCCTTTGGGAAAGCAAGAAGAGAGAGCTAAAGTTTGCAAACATTAACTAAGATTCTATCATTTGCACCAGTAATAGCTAAAAGTTTTGTTGCACACTCACTGATTGTTTGGCCTAGTCATCCAAGTTCATATAGTTATGCCTAGTTGACCGCTTCATTTAATGTGTTACTATCCTTGCTAAACTTAATTTTATTTCTTGGATGTTTAAGCTGAAACGAGGGCTATAAGTACAAATCTGATAATTATGGTTGGCTTGACCCCTTTTATATGTTCCATTTCATTTGATCTGTATATGAGCTTTACATTTCCTTCATTTGTGTTCTATGCTCTTTTTTCTTGAGGGCAAGCAATAGTTCAAGCTTAGTGTAATTTGATGTGCGCATTTCATATCTACTTTTTGCACACATCTGCACACAAATTTAGTCCATTTTTCCTTCCATTTAGCCTCTAATTATACTCAACTTGTGATCTTTTAGTTGTTTTACTTGTTGCATGATGTTGATTGCAGACACATGCTCAAAATGTCAAGTTGGAGATAGCCCAATTCAAATCCGACCTTAATGGGACCTCCCCTCGATTTACACCTGACTCAGAGTTCATTCTTGAAGAAACATCATTGCGCACGACATGTCTTATTTAAGACACGACGTGGTACTTTCCAGAAGAGCTCACAGAATAAAGAACACGACGTGTCTTATTTAATACACGGTGTGTAAGATTTCAGCAGTATCTGCGACTGAAGTGCATAGAAGCTACACGACATGGCTTATTTAAGACACAACTTGTCCTCATGGTCTAGGGGCCAACCCTGACTCTCTACCAATGTACACATGCATGTATTTAATCGAACATGTCATGTACCTTATGCTCTGATCGACTCTAACAACAACCACACATCGTGTTTCTCATGAAACACGTCATGTATTTATTGCCAATAACAATTATTTGATAAGATATACAAAGAGACACGGCGTGTCTCCTCAACGACACGACGTGTCTCCTCAATGACACGACATATCGTTATCAGTTTCTACAGAAATTAATAGCAACCACCCCTCATTTTAAAGGAGGAGTGCAAATTTTTGGGTGGTTATCTCTCTTCATTTGCAAGCACTCTTCATCCAAAAGAAGTTCCAGAGTAGAGGAAGGCAATTTTGGGGTGAAAGAAGAGGTTTTCTTGGAAAAGAACATCCATTCTACTTCATTTCTTTTCCATTTCTTCTCCAGATGTGCATCAGAGTTTCTCTCCTCACACAAGCTTCTCAGGAGGGATAATTCTCTGAGTTGGAGCAACTCTAAGGGTGGAATCTCATCCTCTAGTCAGAGTACTACTTCCCCTTGGCTACACTTTTGGTTCCTTTAGCTTTTTCTTCTCTTAATCATGAAAAACTCTAAAATTTCTACAATGTGTTTGTACATCTCCATTATGGACGAGTAAAACTCTTTTCTTGGGTATGGGAGAGTATCTCCCATGCCATTGCTCATGTGAAAATGAAATTTATATCTTATGTTAGTCAATTTTCTTATCCATGAATGCCTACAGTGATTTCGTGCTTGTATGTTTGGTTGGCAACCTTTTATACATGTTTTATGCTTTCTTGTGTTATTCAGGAGAATAAATGAGGAAGTAGGGAGTAGGATTCATGACAATATATTATCTACCATGAGAATGGTTGGAGTATGTTGAGGGTTTTAGATTGTGTTTGAATCTAGCATAAACATGGGAATGTTATGCTATGAAGAGAACCATGTCATGCCACTAGGAGGTGCATGATGATGAAAATCTCCTTACAAAGTTGATTACATGTTTTAATTTCATTGTTATGCATGATGTGATGGTGTGGTGGTGAAATTCCATGCCTAAGATTCTCCAATTCCTAATCTAAATTAAACCTAGCTTTTATTTGCTTCTTGCTTTGAGATACTTGTAATCAATATGACTTTTGTAAACTGACCTAGATTAATGAAAGTTAATGATTCTGCGTCTGACTAACCTAGCTCCTTGAGTTGGACACTCAACAATATTTGACCTCGCACACTTGCGGGTGATAAGAGAGTTGAGATATTTTCTTCTAAAACTCCAACACGTGATAGGGAGTAAATGAAAAACACTACAAAATAACATATATATTATACTAGCACACACGTAATCACATTCAGAATGGTCCATGTTTCCCTCCTCGAAATAATCATATAGGAGGACATATTCATTTACAAAATTCTTCCTCAGGCTTGGGTTTCTTTTCACAATTAGGATTGTTCAAGTCTGATTGACAACTTTTTTATGAATAGGAAAAGATAGAATCAATGTTTAGGAAAAATGGTGCGTAGTGGGTTGTAAAGCAGCACAAGGAATAACTTACACTTATGTTGAATGGGATGTGAACACACTTGACTTTACCTAACATTATGTTCACTTCTTGTCTATTGATTGTGTGTTTACATCCTTCAATTATATTCTATACCAACCATTCTCTTGGTACGATAGTATATAGGCCATTGTCATGTAGTTTTATCATTTGGTCATATATGGGAACAGACACAGGTTTACCTTCGTGTTCAATGTAAAATTGCATACAATCTTCACAACCTCTTTGGAAGTGGGACCTATGATAGCAAGGATCGGATCTTTTCTTGTTGAGTATAATGCCCTTGGCTTCTTCGGTACTGAGATAATAATATCTTAAATATCAGTAGGTAGTGTTCTCTTAACAAGTGCATCGACATATGTTCTAATTGGGTGTTGATCTTTGACACTCGCACTTCGTCAGATGTCCAACTTCCCTACTGTCTACATTTTCATCTTCTTCTGCATGAATGTGAAAAATGACACAAGATTTTAGAAAAAATGTAACATACTATTGGAAAAATAGGCACAACATGACATACTGATTTGTTAGTATTCACAATCAAAGTTCTTCGACGGATGATAAGCGGCTTATATCCATATTCTAAACTTTACTCTTCCACCTTCTTATATACAACAACCTTCCTCTTATTTTCCTTCTCCTCATCCTCTTTCTTCTTCTCCACAACAACGATCTTCATGTTCTCCTCCACAGATGCCATGCTACTTTCCTCCTCCTACTCCTTATTATTCCTCTTCTAATCCTTCTCAATATCTTTCTCCCCCATTGTGATCGTCTTCTCCTCCTCTACAGATGTCAAGCTAATGTCCTTGCCTGCTTCTTCTTCTCCTCCTCCTTTTCGATCCCTTTGTCCCCCTCTGTGATCCTCTTTTCCTCTTTTGCAAATGTCATGCTATTGTTCTCTGCCTCCTTCCTTTTCTCCTCTGTAGATGCCATGCTACTATCCTCTGACTCCTTCCTCTACTCTTCCTTCACATATGCCATGCTGCCATTCTCCACATCCTTGATCAGCCTCGAGAGGGCAGGCAGACTTTGAATTTATAACCTGAAACCTTCAAGCACCCCCACAACTTTATTACGGGATCGAAGTATATATACGAGGTCAAAAACAGGGACATGGGGACATTTAGGACGCTTAAGATCTCTCTCTTAAGTCAGATAAGACAATTGGATAGTAGATAAAAGTGTGGAGCTAGAACTAGTCTAGCAGGTTGTCACGAAATAAAAGAAAATAAGAAAAGAAAACAAAATAGAGTCGGTTAGATTCTACTAATCAGAGAGAAGGAGTTCTTGGCTATGTAACCACAAGTTGGGCAGTCTATGCACCCGTTCTCAGGCATAGAAAACCCTCAAACACCTCAGCAAGCAACCTACATCCAAACATAGTACGTACTGTGGTATCTATTCCTGTGGGGTCATCCCACTCGCTTTCACGAAGCATGACAAAAACTCATCAATGACGTGAAACCTCTCTCGAGGATGACAAATCAGCACCCTAGAATATTCTAGATACCATATCATGTCTAGAATGTTCTGAGGCACTAGGAACAATTGTGATCTGGGCAGAACCAGGTAGTGGGCATGACCGTGCCGGGTTGGGCCCGGTCGTGCCCAATTCTACGGTTCTGCACAGATCACCTTGAACCATCCTCCTTTCAAATTTTGATTCAAAATACCCTCTTATCTATTTCTACAATGAATCTCTCGATATTGGAAGAAATAGAAGTTTAAGCAAGAAAGAGATCAACCAAACTAGCATAACCAAAAAGAGAAGATATAATAGAAACACACTAGATCTAGAATAAAACTACTTGCTTAAGGTAAAAGTACATAAATATGCCCAAAACGGGCTACATAGCCAAGAAGGAGATCAACTAGCCATGGACAAGCATAGTTGGCACCGAACAAAGATGAAAGAATATCATTTGTATAGGAACAAAGGAGAAAAGTGGAAAAAGGAGAAGAAGAGATTTCGCCCATAGAGGAGAGGTGGCTCTCGCTCCTTACCCTCCGTATAGGCTGGATCTGATCTTTTGGTAGTCCATTTTGGTCTTCTGGACTCCTTAGCCTCCTTTCTCTTTGATTCCACCCCAAACAGCAGCTTGATGGGTGTATGGAGGTGGAAGATGTCTGGGAATGGTAGGGTATGGGAAAATGGCGGTGGAAAACGGTGGTAGATGGAAGCAAATCAGAGGAACAGACATAGGATGAGCACTTCAGCCTTTTTGGATCTTAGAACTCTCTCACAGGAATCTGGGAACCAAGAATGGGTGGAACCACCCCAGGCGGAACCTCCCAAAATTTAGAACTTAGAACCCCTCTCCAGGTCATGAGGGGTGGGTATTTATAGGTGAAGGTGGAAGACGGTCGCGACACCTGCCTCAGTTGTGACCCTGATCTCAGCCTAACTGTGCCAGGCTGGGCATGGTCATGTCGAGGGTCACGGTTGACGCAGATGTCGTAGTAGAGACTGATGCCTCGGTTGAGGCAAGTCGTGCAGTGGTCGCAGTTGTGCCGCGGTCGAGGTTGACGTGCCTCGGTCGCAGCCGAGGTGGTCGGGCTGAGGTCGAAGTTCACGTGCCTTAGTTGTGGCCGTGTGTGGTCGAGGTGGTCAGGCCGTGGTCGAGGCTTATGTGCCTCAGTTGCAGTTGTGGCCTCGGCCCGATCATGCTGAGTGTCGGTCGACACAACATCTTGGCCGCGGTCGTGACATCCTCTTTGGCCACAGTCACGGCATCATGGACCACCCCCACCCCCACAGGGGGGTATTGGTGATCAAGTGGCCCACGTTGATGAACCTTCTGATTGATGAGGATGCATTTTGGTGAAGGACCGGTCATCAAAAATAGGGTCCAAGATATCAACAGTTTCTTGATATCTTAGTAAGATGCACATAGTGCACATAGTGTGATGCTTAGTCCGTCGTGGTATCGACAGATGGAAGTCTAGCCGCTGTAAAAATCATGTTTTGGGGAGAAATCTTGGAGAGTATATGTCTTTTCAGGTTTGGTGCCTGCAAGTCTTAAAATTGGCTAGTTGAGCAACTTTATCTACGAAAATATATAAAATACTAAAAGATAAGGATCTAGGATTATTTTGGGCATATTAAGGCTATAATGACACAAAACCATAACTAAATGCTTAGCATAGATGCCCAAATGTGGGTGTTATCAATCCTTCTTCCTTTTCTCCTCCACCACAGATGTCATGATACAATCCTCCTCCTCCTCCTTCTTCTCCTTCTCTATAGATGCCATGCTACTGTAACGACCCCGCCTCCCGATAACCCCCAATTAAGGGAGACCAACAGGTCGGTGCCGTTATCCAATTAACAGGATCAAAGGTTCGAAAAATAATCAATAACAATTAACAAATTTTACTAACTAAACTGAAAACTGGTATAAAATAAAACTTTGCATACCTTTTTCAAAACTGGGATATCTACATCTATCCACATCAGGATTCTACTCTAACTAATCCTCCTTTGTACTTTAACTCTTAATTAATTTCACATATGCCACTTTACTGTTTGTCCTTTTCAAGCTTGTACCTAAAATACCGACAAACAAAACGTCAGTCAGCATATCGGAATATGTCGGTATGTGGGGACAACTACAAGTTTTCACATATGGATAACAACCTAATTATCACAATCAAGTTAATTAACAAGCCAATTCACACTTTTTAGTATAACATTCTCCACCGCTTTTGCCCTAACCCTGGCATACCCACCTTAGGGTTTCTTTTGCCAATGACTTAAGCCCACCTTCTCAATCCCGAGCTTGGTGCCTGGGGTTCACCACTCATGGTGCCCACTTGTCATGCAATATCATAGGCCACCTTCTCATTCCCGAACTTGGTGCCTGGGGTCACCACTCATGGTTCCCATGGGTCTACCCTCCTGGGCCTGACCATTGGCATCATCCATCAGGGTGGCATGTAGGTGTGAGAATACACACTTCTTTATAATTGTGATAACCATAGTGACTTTATAATTTTTGCAAGTATGGACATCCAACTATTTAGCTTGCATTCAATGCGAGGAAACATTCGAAAAACCCTCGGGAAACTAATGCGATTAACCATAATTAACCACATACCTGATTTGCAGATTTAATAAGCTAATAACAATTCCAAGCAAGCAAATCATCCAAGAAGCAGTTCAACAATCTCATAATTCCTAAAAAGCATACATAATCTATTTCCTACACTTTACTAAGAATATATCTATTTAATTGACTTGGATTCACCTTCTAGGGTTTCTAATCCGAATTAGGGTTTCATTAGGGTTCTTTTGATATTTTTACAACTTTCCTCATTTATACCCTAGAACAGCAGTTCTAAGTGCAAAACCCTAATTACTCACATATTCACATTAGAGCCTTTTATCATCTTAGGTTCCTTCCGGATTAACAACTTAGAGTTCATTATGATCTAATCCACATATGAACGTTATTTATCATTAATTCTACCTTTTATCCACTAGAAAACCCTATTTTCTACATTAAGGGTATTTATCCACAATTAGGAACTTTTATACTCGAAATAGCTTAGAACCATGAAAACTCAGTTCTATAATTATATTTTCGGATTTAACCCATTAAAACCCATATTTCCCAAATTAGGGTTTCTAAACATAATCATGTACATAAAACCCTAAAACAAGCATGAAACTACCTTTTTCAAAATTAACTCTCCCTTGTATTCTTAATAGGTTAATATTTCTCAGAATTAGGGTTCCAAGCCAAATTAACCCAAAAAGAGTCATTAAATCCGAGTTCCATATCAACTTTAGGGTTTTACCACAATTTAATACATCAAAGGTGATAACTTGGTGTATTTTTGAAATTTCAAGCAATATCAGGTTCCAATTATATTTTTATTGGATTCTTCACGTTTTCCAGATCAACTTTCATGTATGGATCACCTTCATCCGATATTTCTACCAGTAGATACATATTTTACAAAATAACTCCTCTTTCGACCAATCAGAAATAACCACGTGGGTTTATTGGATTAAAAGCAAAGCGGCAGGCAATGCGCTTGTTAATTGTGAGATTACCTTAAAGGACATCCCTCTTAATAGGGACGTGAGGGTAGGGGAGTAATTCTCCCCTGGTCATCTTCAAGCTCACGATCCAGTTCACGATCCAGGTTCCTTGTTGGTCAACTGGAGAGTTGACCCAGAGCATCTCACTCCCTCAGCCGCCAGTGAAGGAGGATACACCTCCGTCGCACCCTACCGGAGTCAGCCATGGTCTCGGTTGGCTTGCTGCCATCCTGAATCATCGGGATAGAGAAGCTCTCCTCTGGCAAGGTACATGGTTGTTCGTGGAGTAGGTCGAGCGCCCCTCTAGCAATTGGTTGCTCTGGACGATATGGTCCCCCTTCACGAACTCGATGGAGTATATAGAGGTAATGCACATGGCCTGAGGTCCCTCCTTATATAGAGGACAACCACCTACAGTTTCCCCCTGGTCTAGGGGAATCTTTCCCAGACCATGGCAGGCCCCAAATCTTGGGTCGATTAGGTGCAAAAAAGGCTCCCGAAGCCAAAGGAAAAGTTTCCTACTTCGCACATTAACTGTGTGGAGAGGAAATTGGATCCACAAATCTCATGTTACTATTCTCCCTTCCTTTTCCTACCTGAGGTAGGAGAGAATGCAGCCACTGTTGGATCTTAGATCCAATGGCTGTCATGCCACGCACTCAACAAGATATGGAAACAATTGTGACATTTAATATATATATCCTTTACACTTTCCACTTTAGGAGTTTTTGTAAAAATTATAACTCTCAAACCGATTATCCAAATAATCCCAAATTTTGAGGGAAACTTAATAATGACTTAATCTACCTTTATGCCAAATTTGAGCTCATTATCTTCAAGAAAACGTGCATTTGCTTAAGGTGCAAGATATCACTTAATTATTTATATTTCTCACATATTTTCTCTTTCCATTGCTATTAAATTATTATTCTGAGTTCCTTGAACCTCAAGGAACCTTAATGGCTCGAAATCCCCTCCTGGGAATATTTTTTAGCCTCTTTCCTTATCTTTCATCCTTTTTCTTATTATCTTTCTTTATTAAAGTATCTCTTTTTGAGGATTTCTCTTTATCTCTCTTTTATTTTCCTCATTGGTATTCCTTTTAATATTAGGAATCCTTTGGATATAAAAATCCACCAAGAATAACTCAATTATACCTCTTTCCACTTATTTTCCACATTTTATCATTGTTTTTCAATTTCTTTCTTAACAAAGAAATATATCATTGGTCTTTTCTTTTCTCTTTGCATTATCTTTGCAACTTTGGACTCCTTGGGACCTAAGGAACCCAAGAGGCACGAAATCCACCTTTGGATTATATTCCTTTGCCTTGTAGATGTTTCTACATCTTTCTTTTCTCCATTTCTTATTTTCTCATTAAAAGATGGAGTTTCCTTTGTTTTTTTCTTTGTTATTGGGCCCAATAGCCAATAAAGCCCACAAAACAATCAGTAAGGCTATTGTTAATGAAATTCATGTATTCAATCAAAGACATCATTATTTGTTCATTTATCTTTAATATGAGAAATTAGATTTCTCAGTAAATGAACCCAAAATTGGGGTTGTAAGAACTACTATCCTACACTTCTTCTTCTTCTTCTCCTCATTCTCATGGACCCCTATCTCCTCCTCTGTTGATGCCACACTATTGTACTTCTCCTTATTCTTCCTCTTCTCCTCCTTGTAGATCCATTTGTCCCCTTCAATGACCCCTTTCTCCTCCTCTAGAGATATTATGCTATTGTCATCTGCCTTATTCTTCCTCTTCTCCTCCACAAATGTCATGCTACTATCCTCCCCCTTCTTCCTCTTCTCCCCCATATAGATTCCATACTATTGTCCTCCTCTCCTCCTCCTCTTGGAACCATGTCTCCCCCTCCTAGCTCATAGTCTCCTCCTCTGTAGAAGCAATGTTACTATCTTCCTCATCTTTCCTCTTCTCCTCCTTGATCTATTTCTCCCCCTTTTTGATCATGTTCTCCTCATCCAAAAATATCATGATACTATCCTCCTCCTCCTCCTTCCTATTCTCCTCCTCCTAGATCACTATCTCCCCCTCCTTACTCCTAGTCTCTTCCTCACAACAATGTTATTGTCCTCCTCCACATTCTTATTCTTCTACTCCTTCTCCATCCCTTTATCCTTATATGTAATCCTCTTATTCTCATGTGCATATGTCATACTACTATCCTCCTCCTTGTTCCTCTTCTCCTCCTCTTAGATCCATATATCCCCTTCCTTGCTTCCAATCTCCTCTTCCACAACAACAATGCCACTATTCTCCTCTACATTCCTCATGTTCTCCTCCTTGATCCCTTTATCCCCTTATGTGATCCTCTCATCATCCTCTATAGATGCCATCTACCCCTGTTTCCTCTTCTCCTCAATCTTGTTCTTGGCAAAATTGTTCCTTTTCTCCTCTCCCTCATTCATATCTTCCTCCTCCATGTTTCTTTTCGTATCCTCCTCCGTCGCTATTAAGGACTTTGTCTTCCTCTCTGAGAATAGACTCCCCTACTCCTATGCCACTTCTGAAGTCTTTTTATTATTCTCTGTCACATCCTTCTTAATGTTCGCAAGCACTTTTGCATCAACATTCTTCTTTTTGAAATGAAGAAACACATTCACATTCATTTTATATACCCAAGCAAAGGACCACTAGAACACATTTTAACGATACATGTGTTTGACTCACAGAAATAGATGTTGTCCTCCCTGCCTTTGTCCTCTTCTTAACCTTTTTTGTCCTCTCAACCATTGTTGTCGAACTTGCCCTCATTGTCTTCTCCAAATCTTATATTAGAAGAGCCTTCTTGCTGTGTTCTCTTGCTGACATCGCTGAAGTTAATTTTACATCCTTTGCGACTTGAAGGATAATATACATGCTTAGGTTGAAGGTAATATATTCAAGCTAGTGTCCTTCAAATTCTTTTTGAGCCAGAATTAGTGTTTTTGACATTTTCATCTTTTTCCTTCTAGTTTTCAGGGTCTAGAATGCCTTAGAAAATGGAATGTCATTCTCAACAATTGGAGAAGGTTCTATTAAACCTCCACCTTGATGTTGACAAGGAAGTTCTTCTAGTTTACGTGTAGCCTCATTCTTCTTATTCAAGATATGAAGAGAAATCTTAATGAATACCTTTATTTCTATATCCAGTTGATGTTTACAACTATTAGAAAGTAACACATACTATGTTTTAAAAAATGAGTGAGGGGTAATAACTACCACACAAATCCTTTCCTATAATGATTTTACAACCAACATCATCTTTATTGTCTTCTACATCTTCTATTTTGAGGAGGGGAAAGAGGTGCTCATCGACATCCTTATCACATTCAATGGCATGTTGCTTTCCATTAATAATTTTCTCACAATTTTATACAAAAATATATTTGGAGCATGTAGATAGTAGATCTAATCGTTCCACATAGAAAGTAAGATCTAAGTAATGTACATAAAATTTATGACATGTGAGTCTTAGAGCATAAGAAAAAATTTAAAGTGTATTGAAGTATAATCAAATAGTAGTTATATATCATTAGAAGGTGTATATATCCCAATGGGATTCCAAAGAAATTTTTCTTTTTGGAAGTCATCAAATGAATCTTCAAATATTTCAAGATGTAACATGTCCAATTCGATTTCTGCATTCCATATAGTGAAATGAGATAATTGATCAAGTAAACCTGAATGGTAGTTGGTGCAAGAATGCATTCAATTACATATAAAATATACAGTTGGGTCATATCTTCACGATCACCTAACTCAAATATCTTCTCAGTAACATCTTTAAGATCGATATAAAATATCATGTTAGGAAATAGACCCATCCTATTAGCCATTGACTGAACTATTGTATTATAAATTGTGTCCCTTATTTTCATATCAAACGTGATAGAACCTATAGGGATGCCAAAAATTCAGTGGGAATCATGTTTCATCATCTTGAATCGCTCTCCACCAAGGGTTAGATAGTACATATTTTCTATATGTACCATTGTACACAAGAAGTGGAGCACTTACAGAGTGAGAATCTTTAGCTTCATCTGTAGGAGTCTACAAAAATGTGCTATATTCAGATACTTCTTGACTTCTTTGATTCTTACCAACATCTTCATTCTATTGTTCAGGTCGACAAGGAAGTCTATCTTTATCCCTTACTAAAATCAACTTTTCTAAAATAGAAAAGAGAAATGAATGAGAAGATTTTTTAGAAGAATCACAACTGGGGATTTACTACTACCGAAATACGTATTTTGAGATTTTGGAAATTTCATAGCAAGTTCATGGTTGAAGAAGGGAAAAAATGATAAAGATGATAAGTTTGTACTTGGAGGTTGTGAGTAAAGATGATGAAGACAAGTTTTTGCTTGGAGATGGAGAGAAAAGATCAAGTAGAAAGGAAGCAAATCACTAAGTGTTGCAAGTGAGTTATAGCAGCCGATCAGTGGGCCCATGATACGTCTTTTTGTATAGCCATTCACAGGTAACTATTGGACTGGAGGAAGTGACAAACAAAAATAATGGCACACACCCTTTATTTTTGTCATTTAAAAATGGTTGGGTATATATAATCAACACAAACACATATAATCCTTATAATAGGTTTATAGTAGTAGTATTTTCTTGCAGGTACGTGTGTTTTGAATTGCACAATTGTATTTAAAATTTGACATTTATAGAAATATTTTCCTTTTCTCATGCCATTACATATTTTCCTCCTATTTGTTCCCCTTCTCATCTTCCATGCTACCATTCTCCACCTGATCCTCATAATTTTTTTACCTGATCCTTGTTCTTTTTTGCCTCCGATTCTCTCTTTCTCCTCCTCCTTGATCTTGTTGTCCTTTTTGTAAATCCTTTTCTCCTTCCCGCATTGTTCCTTTTTTCACGCCCTTATTCATTTTTCCCTCTGTCCCATCATTGATCTTGTCTTCCCCCTATTTTTTCATGTTCTCCTCTGTGCTACTATTCTATTCCTGATCCTCATTCTTTTTGCATTGTCCTTATTCTTTTTCTCATCCTGATCTCCCTTTCTCCCCTCCTTTGGTCGTGTTCTCCTTTTCAAAAATCCTTTTGCCCTTCTCGTATTATTCCCTTGCTCCCGCCCTTATTCTTATTCCCTATTTACTAATCATCGATCATGTTCTTCCCCTATTTGTTCCCGTTATCCTCTTCCATGCTACTGTATTCCTCTTGCTCCTTGTTCTTTTTTGCTCGATCCTTATTATTTTACTCATCCTGATCTATCTATTTACCCCTCATTGGTCTTTTTCTCCTTTTCACAAATCCTTTTCCCCTTCCCTCATAGTTCTTTTTCTCTCACCCTTATTCTTATACCATGTCTCCCCATCGTCGATCTTGTTCTCCCCCTATTTGTTCATGTTCTCCTCTTCCATGATATTGTACTCCTCATCCTCATTCTTTTCCACGTGATCCTCATTCTTTTTCTCATCCTGATCTCCCTTTCTCCTCCACCTTGATCATGTTCTCCTCATTGTTCCTTTTCTCTTTCCCTTGTTTATTTTTCCTTCTCTATACTTCATTGATCATGTTATTGATGTGCACATTTTATATAGACTTTTCACCCATTTTTCACACACTTTCAATCCCTATTATATCTCATTTTGCCTCTAATCATACCTAATTTCCCACCTTTTTAGTTGTTTTACTGATGAGAAAATGGAGCCAATCTAAGTAAATGCTGACCTTAGTTGGAGTCCCAAGAGTTTTCATACTTCACAAAATTCTTGTTGAAGATTTTGAAGAGAACACAGTATGTGTTAATTACCATAAGCCGTGTAAGTTTACAGATGATTGTGTTTCCTCCTGAAGAGTTGTGATATGGTGTGTCTCTATAGTGAAATCACGTGCCACACCGTTGTGTCCAACCCGAGCAGTTTGACTCAGGACTTCACCAACTCTCAACTACACGACATGTCTTTCTGACAACATAATGTTTACCACTCAAGAAAATTAGTTTGCGTGCCGATTACACATGGCAACACACCATGTGGTTCTAAAACACGGTGTGCCCCGGTCAATTTCTATAGTTTTGAAACATAATGGTCCCTCATTTTAATTACAAAAACTCGCTTATGGGACAGTTAGATATCATCATTTTTAAAACACTTTTCAACCAGAGAACAATCTGCAGTAGAGGAAGGGTGATTTTGGGGAGGAAGAAGTGGTTACTCAAGAGAGAACCTCCATTCTTCTACATTTTTCTTCAAGGGTTGCAGCAAGAGCTTCTCCACCTCATTCAGACCTCTCACGAAATAAGTTTGTTGGAGTAGAAGTATTAGCTTGGGCAGAATTTCATCTTCAAGTCAAAGTTCTTGTAACATACCAAATTCTAGACTTTTTGCCTTTTTGGTCATCTTTTCCTTTCATTCCTATCTTCTTTGGCCTTTCTGTGTAATTTTTGGAGAATATAATGGCCTATTGAGCATTTGTTCACCTTTTCTCTCAATATTTGGCTTTTATGCACAAATACCTCGGTGAAAGCTTAGTAATGGGTCTAATATGTAAAATGTCCACCCAAGTGATAAAAAGAATAAATAAATTCGTCCTAGAACTTTATAGTGCTTTTTAGAATATGAAAAAGAAAGTAAATCCGAAATATACATAAAGGAGATGATAAATGTAATAATTGGAGATAATATGGAATATAATGGATAAAAGGAGATAATGAGGAATATATTGTCTCAAAAATCATAAGTGGAAACCAATGAAGATAATTTGGATATCAAACTCATTTTCTTGATTTAAAAGAAACTTAAGGGCCAAGTATCACCTAATTTGGAGGATAAAAGCACATATTAAAGTCTTTATTAAAAGAAAACAGGAGATAAGCCAATGAGGTGAAATAAAATATCTAATGTTCTCAAATTGGAAAACTAACTCCACATTCGTAATCTAAGCATGGAAATAAGCTTATGGGAAAATTTACATCTAATTTGGCCAATGTTTAATATTTTATTTTATTCAGGAAAGAGAAAATGACTTAAAGACCAAAAATATTAAACATATGTTAAAAAAATTAATTAATGCCAAAATCACGTTCCACACATTTATTATTGCCTATAAGCCAATTTTTACATTTTTAGAAAGTTTCTAGATGCCTCTAATAAATTAAAAGGATAAGTGATAAAATTTTAATGTATTAAATAAAATAATAAAAGTCTTCAAAAAAAAGAAAATAATGCCAAACTCGTGTTCAACATGTTCAAATATATCTTTGCATGAATTTGGACTCAATTTGGAAAATATTTTATGTGAAGATGAATTTAGGAGAGAGAAAGTGTCCAAAACCTTCAAATCATTAATTAAAATAACAAACAAATGAAGTCAATAAAAAATTCATGTTCCATATATTTTGTTTTGCTTGAGAGTGAAGTTTCACATTAATTGGTAATTATATAAGTATCTAATATATTAAGAAAGAGAAATATGAATTGCTTTAAAGGAATTAAATAAAATACTTAGAATTCCCAAAAATGAAAACTAATGTTACAATTGGGATCTACATGTATTAAATAGTATAGGGTTCAAATTTTATATTTAACTGGATAATGCTTGCTTTCCCAATTGAATTGGTATTTAAAATCCTAATTACCATAGGTTTTAATAGTGGTATTTGATTAAACAAATTAATTATTTCCTAAACCAAACGTAACGCAATGTTGTGTTACTTCCTCTCCCTCCAACGCAACCCCACGTTTCCCCCCTTCCAAAATGGGCAACGCCCAACGCAATAGTCGCCACCCCCTTCCTCTTTGTATCCTATTTATCTTCCCCCCCCTTCCTTCCTTTTCTCCTCAAACACACGAAGCCCTAGCCGCCCAGCCTACCTTCACCTTGCATCCAACTGTGGCGAGCAACACCAGACATAGTTGAGGATCATTGGGCAGCGTCGCCTCCTCCTCCTCTTCTTCCTCTCCTTAAACGACGCCTGAAACTGGACGCCCAGCAACCCCCGACGCTGCGTCGGCGTCGTTAACACCTTCCCATCTGACCCTCGATGCCTAGCGGCCCCCGACGCTGCGTCAGTGTCACTAACACCTGCCAAACTGACGCCTCAATGTTGTGTTAGCATCAATACCACCTTCCCTTCTGATGCCCTGCCGTTGCGATGCCCCGACACCCACAACACCACTTCCAGAGCAACCCTGACGCCATCACACAATGACAGTAGGGCATCGTAGCCACCAAGTGCAATGTCGTCGACCTTGACAGCGACACCATCATTCACAACCACTAGATCTGCAAGACCATGATGTTTGCAAACACCTCCATTCAACCTGACAATGGTGACTCATTACATGCTGCTTCTTCCTGGGTCACATGATCATAGAGAATATGATGATGTGTTTGGGTCCCCATCTTGTTGTGAATCAACCAGACATGCAACCCCCATGGTAACCCTAGACATGTAAGTCTTCATTTCACTTTCAATAGTTTTGTTTTAGAAAATAGATTATAAAGATGGGATAATTATGGAGTAAGGATAATCTAGTTATTTAAAACCATAACATGAACTAGTCAATTATCTTACCTATCAACTTTGTTGTATAAAAATGTATATATTAGATTGCATGAAATCAAACTTGTAATGATACGTTAAAGTGGAGACTTGATATTAAATATAAGATATTGTATAAGACATGGGTAGATTGATATCCAAAATGATTAATGAATCACCCTAATTGCTTATTGTGTACTTACCAAACCCTAAGAATCATTCATGGGTGTATCCTTGTTTTAATGTATCCTTTATATTAGAAATCATATATATAGGTGCATTACATGATAATTAGAAATACATACAGATCTAGGGAACACTCTCATCTAAATTAATCCAAAGGAACTTGAAATTTGTATAAGAATTCATCTAACGATATTGTCTTCTTAGGAATGAAATAGTAAAAAAAAGATAATAATGTGTAAAGGAATATACTTTTATAAACATATATCTAGATGACATGTTAGTTGGATCAAAGCATGTGTATATTAGTGAACCTAATAAATATTCATATGGAATATACTTACACCAATAAACATGGTAAGCATGATGTTAGGAATAATATGGACTCATATCATTAAACCTATATTGGAAGCATGTATATTATTATCCACATATATATGAGTTACATAAACTTATGTGACTAAATATTGGTAACTAGAACTAAGATGGATATGTAAAGCATCACATATTATCTCAACAAAGATTAAAATCATAAACCCTAACATGACATTACATGGTTGGGAATTGGGTAATAATAATATAAAAATATAATAGGAACGAATATGTTCACTTTGACTTGGCTAATATACATAATGTGTTTCTAGGATGAAAAGTTGACTTTGATGACCAAAGTATACTATTCAAGTTAACCTTTATGTGTGAAAAGAGGTATGTGTATCTACACCTTCAGTTGGGAAATTTATTATACCTCATGAGGCTTAATTTGACCTAATCCATTATTCTTGAAACTTAGTTTGTTTATGCCTCAAAATCAGTTGTAGTATTATCTTGCTTGGGTTTTATACCCCAATGACATGTTGTATAAATCCTTTGATTAATCTTGCCATAACTCTTTTGCTAGCATGTAGTTATATATTCTATTTAATCATAAAGTAGTGGTACTTATGTACAACCACCCACAGAGGGCATGTATATAATCACCCTAGGGGAATGTGTGTATTTCTCCCCATAATATTATAGGTGACTGGGAATGTCTTATTCTCCCCTCACTTAAGGTTAGAGGTCCGGTAGGTGCCTCAACCCTGCTTAGTTAGGTAGACATATTAATTTACATGAAAATCCTTCATTTATATTAAAGCCTCATACTCTTGATGTCTCATCTTTTGATGAATCACTAGCCTAATTTACTTATTATATTTATCTTGTCACCTTTAGTATAGTTTAGTGACACATACTTTTATTTTCCTTCCCTCTTGATGGGTGCTTTCCCAACCACCCAGATGTGGAGCAAGATGATGGATAAGGCATGAAGATCTTAGCGTTGACATGGACTAGCTGATGGATATGTTGCTTGGAGACAAAAGTGGAGTAGTCTTGACTTCCCTCTATCTAGATCCTAGTTGTGTATGATGATGTAACCCTAAAAGGGAGATTTTGATGTATTTTATACAATCTTTTATGAAATTGAATATAGTCAAAAAAAATTTATTCCGCTGCTTTCCAAATGTGTTTTGTTTACCATATTTTGGTAAGGAGGTTCTCTCACACTCTTTACAACATGGTATCAGAGCCCATGGTAGTTGGAATCTAGCTATTTCAATTTTGTCTCCCTAGTTAGTCAATTTTGTCTCCCTAGTTAGAACCCTAGGTTTGCATACTTTCTCTTAAGTTACATGTTTGCCCTAGATTTGATCTATGTTGATGATAGGTTGATTTAGGACCCTATAGTTTCACCTTAGAATCTTGATGAATAAAACTCTAATATTCTCATAATTAAAATATGCATAACTTGATGTTGTTTAGGTTTATCGTTAGGAAACTATTAGGGCATGAAGTTGAAGCAAAGGTGTCTAGAAAGGATCATGGTTTCGGGGGCTGGCAATATTTTCCTCTATGCCACTAGCTTGGTTTATGAGGACTCCCGTGCCTATATGATATCGGCCTGGCCTAAGCTAATACGAATTGCCCAAAATAGTTTGCTTTTAGGCAATAGTGACCTTAATATCTCTGTTGTATATCTTTGGGAACCTTAGGTTACAGGTGTTTGATGACTTGTTTGAGGATGGATACCAAGATAGTTTTTTTATGTCCCTTAGGACCACATGCTTGGATAAGTTTATTCCTAGAACCTAAACATTAGAGTTTGGGTGTTTGGAAAGATATCAGAGTGCACAGTGGAAGCATGATGGATCATGAGAATGGTTTAGTTAGACTCATCATTTAACTCTAATGTAGTTTGGCTTGTTGTGTTGAACCCTTTAAAGGGTGGATTATGGTTAGTTGATGATGTTTGAGTGGTTAGATTTCATGGACGAAATCCTCTTTAGGGGGATGAAACCCTATTGTAATGACCGGGCCCACTGCCCTAGGCTCTAGCAAAGTTTCAGGAATGATGACTGGCCCCACAGACCACCACTAGCCTTAACTGTGCACTTTAATCTCACTCACGTGTAAGCCAGGATCAACTTCCCGACTGGTCACCCATCCTAGTACTACTCCAAGCTTATCACGCTTAACTTTGGAGTTCTTTAGTGATGGACTCCCAGAAAAGGTGGTGCACCTTGGTGATATGGGTAGTCCAATCATTTTTTTTAAGATCATGTTATCTGAGGCCTCAAATCCTGGGATGCTACAATCTCCCCCACTTAGACTCTTGACGTCCTCATCAAGGCTCAACTACATGGCTTCATAATCTGACCCCATTTCATTGCAGACCCACAATGACCCATGGACACCCAACTCCCGATCACAGAATACCAGCGCAAGGGTGGCTACATCAACCATGGATAGCCCTTTCCTAGATGCATGGACCGCATGACTCAAGATTGGCATGCCACATACCCATGTGGGGCCCACCTACTAGAGGGGTTATGGCTTTGATACCATTTCTAACGATCGGGCCCACTGCTCTAGGCTCTAGCAAAGTTTCAGGAATGACGACTGGCCCCACAGACCACCACTAGCCTTAACTACGCACTTTAATCTCACTCACGCACAAGTGAGGATCAACTTCCCGACTGGTCACCCATCCTAGTACTACTCCAAGCTTAACATGCTTAACTTTGGAGTTCTTTAGTGATGGGCTCCCAGAAAAGGAGATGCACCTTGGTGATATGGGTAGTCCAATCATTCCTTTTAAGATCATGTTATCTGAGGCCTCAAATCCTGGGATGTTACACCTGTGATATCTTGAAATCTATCTATTCTATCTTTAGAAATCCTAACTCCATAAATAGAAGGTTAGTATGCTTGGATCCTTGGTCTTGACCAAACATGTAATAATGGTAACCCTAACATGCTTGTTCATATATTAATGGACATATAATGATCATCTAAGGAATAATTCATATGTTCAAACCTTAATGGATAGCCAATGCACATAATAAGAGTAAGTCATATATTAATACAAAATTATGGATCACATGATGCTAACCATGCTATAAACCCTAATGATATGATGAGTAAGATAATTATAACATAATTCGAAATTAATGCATGCTAGGGATGGATAAGTGAAATAAAATGGTGATGTTGACCTAAACCCTAAGTTGTAATAATCTAAACCTAATCTATACATCTTTAATGTCTTTCATGATACATTAATGATGTTAAGAGCCATAATCAATTAACATACTTTAATACACATAAATGATATATATATAATCATCTAATCACATATTAATCAAGTCATCAATATAAAATGCAAGTCACCTTGTTATCTAATACACATGTGATTAGTCACTTGAATCAATTTGTTGATAAGTAATATGTCTCACCATGATCATTAAGTTACATGTAATGGCTTCAATGTGAATATGAAGTGATGTGATTAACATAAATGTGCAAAATCAATAATATAAATGAATGAATATGAGAAATGATTAATGATGACATTAATGTGAGCAATAAATATAATGTGACAATGTTTAATATGATTATAAGTAACTAATGTGACATTAATTGGAATAATTGTATGCTTAATCACAAATTGAATAGAATGTCTTATTTCATGTAAAATATTTTGTTATAATTAATAAAGTGGTAATATGAGGATAATGGAGTATAAATCTGAATTATTAAGGATAATGATCAAATATAATAATGAATGTTGAGATAATTGAGTAACCTCTAATTGTACATAATAATGAAACATAATTCTTCACCACGTGAATATATTATAATGATGATAATGTGATATCCTAAGAAATATAATGTCAATGAGTCAAAAATGTTAATAATGTTAAATCTCATAAAAAATCTTAATAGTGGAACCCTAGGCGATCCTTGAGAACCTGACCTATGTCGAGATGCTTGTGATGTATATGTTGATGAGTTGTTTTGTGGAATTTACGGTTGGAGAAACAACCTAAAGTTTTGTGATGTGAGGTTGCACACTCACCCTTCCCTAATTGCTAGTGATTTCGGGGACAAAATCCTCTTTAAGGGGTGGAGTGCTGTAACATACTAAATTCTGGACTTTTTGCCTTTTTGGTCATCTTTTCCATCTTTTCCTTTCATTCCTATCTTCTTTGGCCTTTATATGTAATTTGTGGAGAATATAATGGCCTAATGAGCATTTGTTTACCTTTTCTCTCAATATTTGAGTTTTATGAACAAATACCTCGGTGAAAGCTTAGTAATGGGTCTAATATGTAAAATGTCCACCCAAGTGATAAAAATAATAAATAAATTCGTACTAGAACTTTCTATTGCTTTTTAGAATACTAAAAAGAAAGGAAATCCCGAAATATACATAAAGGAGATGATAAATGTAATAATTGGAGATAATATGGGATATAATGGATAAAAGGAGATAATGAGGAATATATTGCCTCAAAAATTGTAAGTGGAAACCAATGAAGATAATTTGGATATCAATCTTGTTTTCTTGATTAAAAGAAACTTAAGGGCCAAGTATCACCTAATTTGGAAGATAAAAGCATTTATTAAAGTCTTTATTAAAAGAAAATAGGAGATAAGCCAATAAGGTGAAATAAAATATCTAATGTTCTCAAATTGGAAAACTAACTACACATTCGTAATCTAATCATGGAAATAAGCTTTTGGGAAAATTTGCACCTAATTTGGCCAATGTTTAATATTTTATTTTATTCAGGAGAGAGAAAATGACTTAAAGACTAAAATTATTAAATATATGTTAAAAAAATTAATTAATGCCAAAATCGTGTTCCACACGTTTAGTATTGCTTATAGGCCAAGTTTTACATTTTTAGAAAGTTTCTAGATGCCTCTAATAAATTAAAAGGATACGATAAGTGATAAAATTTAAATGTATTAAATAAAATAATAAAAGTCTTCAAAAAAATAAAATAATGCCAAATTCATGTTCAACATGTTAAAATATATCTTTGGATGAATTTTGACTCAATTTGGAAAATATTTTATGTGAAGGTGAATTTAGGAGAGAGAAAGTGTCCAAAACCTTCAAATCATTAATTAAAATAACAAACAAATGAAGTTAATAACAAATTCATGTTCCATATATTTATTTTTGCTTGAGAGTGAAGTTTCACATTAATTGATAATTATATAAGTCTCTAATATATTAAGAAAGAGAAAATATGAATTAATTTAAAGGAACTAAATAAAATACTTAGAATTCCCAAAAATGAAAACTAATGTTACAATTGGGATCTACATGTATTAAATAGTATAGGGTTCAAATTTTATATTTAACTGGATAATGCTTTCTTTCCCAATTGAATTGGTATTTAAAATCCTAATTACCATAGGCTTTAATAGTGGTATTTGATTAAACAAATTAATGATTTCCTAAACCAAATGTAACACAATGTTGTGTTACTTCCTCTCCCTCTAACACGACCTCACATTTCCCCCCTTCCAAAATGGACAACGCCCAACACAATAGTCGTCGCCCCCCTTCCTCTATGTATTCTATTTATCTTCCCCCTGTAATGATTGCATGAAATCAAACCTGTAATTATACGTTAAAGTGGAGACTTGATATTAAATAGAAGATATTGTATAAGACCCAGGTAGATTGATATCCAAAATGATTAATGAATCACCCTAATTTCTTATTGTATACTTACCAAATCCTAAGAATCATTAGTGGGTGTATCCTTGTTTTAATGTATCCTTTACATTAGA
The DNA here is from genome assembly GCA_963693085.1 of Alisma plantago-aquatica. NCBI lineage: Eukaryota > Viridiplantae > Streptophyta > Magnoliopsida > Alismatales > Alismataceae > Alisma > Alisma plantago-aquatica. The sequence continues at coordinate 254,758,322 of OY856410.1, forward strand.
AATCATATATATAGGTGCATTACATGATAATTAGAAATACATATGGATCTAGGGAACACTCTCATCTAAATTAATCCAAGGGAACTTGAAATCTGTATAAGAATTCATCTAACGACACTGTCTTCTTAGGAATGAAATAGTAAAAAAAAGATAATAATGTGTAAAGGAATATACTTTTATAAACATATATCTAGATGACATGTTAGTTGGATCAAAGCATGTGTATATTAGTGAACCTAATAAATATTCATATGGAATATACTTACACCAATAAACATGGTAAGCATGATGTTAGGAATAATATGGACTCACATCATTAAACCTATATTAGAAGCATATATATTATTATCCACATATATACGAGTCACATAAACTTACGTGACTAAATATTGGTAACTAGAACTAAGATAGATATGTAAAGCATCACATATTATCTCAACAAAGATTAAAATCATAAACCCTAACATGACATTACATGGTCGGGAATTGGGTAATAATAATATAAAAATATAATAGGAATGAATATGTTCACTTTGACTTGGCTAATATACATAATGTGTTTCTAGGATGAAAAGTTGACTTTGAGGACCAAAGTATACTATTCAAGTTAACCTTTATGTGTGAAAAGAGGTATGTGCATCTACACCTTCAGTTGGGAAATTTATTATACCTTTACACATGCTCCCTAATGAGGCTTAATTTGACCTAATCCATTATTCTTGAAACTTAATTTTTTATGCCTCAAAATCAGTTGTAGTATTATCTTGCTTGGGTTTTATACCCCACTGACATGTTGTATAAATCCTTTAATTAATCTTGCCATAACTATTTTGCTAGCATGTAGTTATATGTTCTATTTAATCATAAAGTAGTGGTACTTATATACAACCACCCACAGAGGGCATGTATATAATCGCCCTAGGGGAATGTGTGTATTTCTCCCCCATAATATTATAGGTGATTGGGAACGTATTATTCTCCCCTCACCTAAGGTTAGAGGTCTGGTAGGTGCCTCAACCCTACTTAGTAAGGTAGACATTTTAATTTACATGCAAATCCTTCATTTATATTTGTTATTGGCAAGTTTCTTTGTTTAAAGCCTCATACTCTTGATGTCTCATCTTTTGATGAATCCCTAGCCTGATTTATTTGTTATATTTATCTTGTCACCTTTAGTATAGTTTAGTGACACATACTTTTATTTTCCTTCCCTCTTGATGGGTGCTTTCCCAACCACCCAGATGTGGAGCAAGGTGATGGATAAGGCATGAAGATCTTAGTGTTGACATGGACTAGCTGATGGATATGTTGCTTGGAGACAAAAGTGGAGTAGTCTAGACTTACCTCTATCTAGACCCTAGTTGTGTATGATGATGTAACCCTAAAAGGGAGATTTTGATGTATTTTTTACAATCTTTTATGAAATTGAATATAGTCAGAAAAAAAATTATTCCGCTGCTTTCCAAATGTGTTTTGTTTACCATATTTTAGTAAGGAGGTTCTCTCACACTCTTTATAGTTCTACCTAGTTCTTTCTCATTCCTTGGATTTCTTTTGTTCTTCTCTGCTCTAGTCATGTTGAACTTCAAAATCTATTGCATTTGCTTGTGTTTCACCACCATGGACGAGTAGTTTTCCTTTCTTGGGGTGGGAGAGTATCTCCCACAACATTGCTCATGTGAACTCGAATTTATTAACTAATTCTCCCACATCATTGCTCATGTGAACTCAAATTTCTTAACTAATACTAGATAAATTGTTGTTCCAAGATTTTCTATGGTGCTTTTATACTTGTATGTACTACTGGCCATCTTGCTTACATATTTTATGCTTGTCTATGTGATTTGGGAGGATGTGTAGAGAATTAGGGAGTAGATATATTGACAATGTATCCTTGACCACGGGATTGACTGGAATTGCATTGAGGATCCAAGGTTGCAGTTTGAATCTTTGCATAAGTGTGGGAGTACTATGTGGACATTAGAACTGTCTCATATCATCGGGAGGTGTGTAATGACAACAACTTCCTTGTATGTTAATTAGAATGTTAATTTTCTTGGTTATATGTGAGTAATGATGTGAAGATGAAATCCCATAACCAAATTCCTTTAAGTCTGATCTAAATCCCACTTTAAGAAATTAGAGTTTCGTGTTTCTTAAAATTGTAAAAGAGTTTAGCTATAAACCAAACCAATCTTAGTAAATTGATTTGAATTGTTGAAGATTAACATGCTTGTGACTAGTTGTATCATGCTCCTTGGATGATCTTGAACATACTACACATGCCCATATACTTGTGGGGTAGTGCTCAAGTTATAAATATTAAAACTTGTGAACACAACTAACAAGTTTTTGGCATTTTTGTCAGGGGGCATCGATATTTTTCTGGTAGAGTAAGAAGTGTTAATTAGTAAGAGAGACTAGATCACTCACCCCCACTTCATCATTCCATCGTCATTTATATCATCTATCATTTCTTTCTTTATTTGTTAAGTGTTCTCACCTACTTGTAAATTTGAAGGACTGAAGGCGGTGCGTTTGAAACGTGGCCTTCAACCATATGTATTCTTAGACCTAGAGATCTTGAGCAGCCGTAGATGAGTAAGGAGGAGTGAAGACTCTTCAAGCTTGGGAGACTCACAACCATCATCACTTCATTCTTCACCACCATCTTCACCAGATAGCCAAGAAACAAATCATGTAAGATGATCATCCTCTCAAGGAATTTGTTGTTCCTACATCCATAAACACAAATAGGGATATCAAAACCCACAGATCGAGACAAATAAGTTCTCAATCAGCCTGACAATAATGCAAATGATTCAGTAGAACCATTTTGGAGGGACTCCCACAGAAGACTCAAATCTTCATGTAGCTAAATTCTTGCAATATCTGAACACCTTCAAGATTAATGGTGTTACTCCTTATGGTATTTTCCTACTTTTGTTTTCTTTTTCTTTGAGGGATAGATCCAAGGCGTGGTTCTCATCTTTGTCAAGGAACTCCATAAACAGTTGGGAAGAACTATTGAAGGTTTTTCTTGCTAAACACTTCCCACCAAACAAGATGGGTCAATTGAGAAGCCAACTAATAAACTTCTCTCAAAAAGATGGAGAGACCATGGATGACACATAGGAAAGGTTCAAAGACCTCCAACATCTTTTCCCTCACCATGGTCTCAGCAATTGGTTGCTTCTTCAAACATTCTATAGTGGGCTTTACTATAATACCAGAATGTCTATAGATGTTGCAACAAATGGAGCTTTAATGAATAAATCTTGTAGGGAGGCCTATGCTATAATAGAAGACATGACAATCACCCATTGCCAATGGAGTTCTGAAAGGAGTAATTAGACATCTTCATCTTTTGTTTCTTCTGGGAAACAAGTTGGCATCCATGATGTCATTGATTTAATTTCTACCAATTTGGATGCCTTGACGCAAAATTTTAATAAGTTGAACACTCAACCAACTCAAAGTGTGAATCTTATTTGTGATGTAAATCTAGTCACTTCTCCAAGTTACCCTTATTTATTCCCTTCTGAAGAGATTGTGGATCAATGCAATATGGTAGGCAACTATGGAACAAATACCTTTACAACCCATATTCAAATTTCTACAATCCAGGTTGGAGAGACCACTCCAATTTTTCCTACCGCAACAGCAACACTCAAAATCCTCAACCAATTCAGAATAATTATCCGCAAGTTATTGGAAATAGGCCCTCAGCAACCAACAATCCTCCAGGATTCAATAGCAACAACCAAAATTTCAACCAACTTCAGTCATACTCAAATCTCAATCTTAAATCACTTTTAGAGAATTTTGTCTCATGTCATATCAAGAAAAATGAGGAATTTTGCCAACAAGGATAGCTGATGAAAGATACCATCCAATAGATTTCTGAAAAAGTGGATGGAATCACCACTCACACAAAGATGTTAGAAAACCAAGTTGCTTAACAAGACATTGCCAACAATCAAACTCCAAGATCTCTTCTAAGCCAACCAGAATTGAACCTGAAAGATAAAGGGAAGTATGTTGAATCCAAATCCTTCTCTAGAGCACACTGAAGAAGAAGAATGAAGTTCCTTATTTTAGACTCCAAATGGAGGACCATGTGGGATTTGACCCAACAATTAGGATAGATTTCATTTCTCACTTTTTCTCAAGAACTTTTCCTTAGCTAAATAAATTTACCATGTATGAATGTAATAATCTAGACCCTTATAAAGCATAAATCATCATCATTACAGGTGCTATAGAAATATCAATGCACAAGGCTTCTATTTATAGAACATCAGTCAGACATGGTGTTCCTACCTAGCACACGACATGTCACCATAGTCAAGGAGGTATTTGAGAAAAATGCTCCGACTACATGGTGTGTGCTTATGTACCCATGGGGTGTACCATCCCAGAAACTTTATGAGGAAGCTGTTAAAAACTCACACATCATGCAAATATTTGCACATGACATGCCCGCGTGTTCTCTCATTGTTGATAAACTTTCTAGAAACTTACACTCCATGTGTTAATTAACACACGACATGTCACTTAAGATATTTGGCAACAAAGTTTTCTAAAGCAAGGACACAACACGTTGGTTAGAATACATGGTGTGTTGTCATCAGGAAAGGTGAAAAATAAAAAGTGGTTGAATATGTACATTTGTACATGACGTATAGTCAAGAACACACGACGTGTTTAGGTGTTTGAACTAGGGTTTTGACCCCAATTTGCAACCTCCATCTTCACCCTACCTTTCATTCATGTTGTGCTTGAGTAGAGAGCCACAAGCCGTAGTAGTGTGCCCTCACTCGTGTGCCCAATTGTGCATCATCTCCGACCTCCATCCTCACCACCTCAAACTCCATTTTCTCACCATTGATCCTCCATCGTGCGCAAGATTTGTCATCGTCTCCATCGAGAAACATCAATGATGTTGTCTGTCAAACCTCCATCTACACTGCTAGCAAAATCACTAGATCCACCTCTCCATCCGCTCAATCTAGGTCATCCTTGACCTGAGGTTCACCGCCAAGTGCAGATACATGATGTTACTGAAGCCAACATTTCATACACTCCACTCTTCCTCGACCAGTAAGGCACCCGTTTTGTAGAACACACATCGTGTCCTCAAGAGACACACCATATCCCATAGTTTAGCAACACATGTTGCATGTACATATGATACACCATGTCTTATAGAGTATACATTGTGTTCTCTCTACCTGGAAGTGCAAAGAAAGTTCCAATGGCCCCTACAAAGCAAGCGGCAAAGCGCCCAAGGGGGAAGCGTTCTTCCTCAACCCCCAACTACATCTCCACCACACATTTTAGCATCTCACGGGAAAAGGATGCCACGTACCAGACTTTGATCACTTGTAGAGTTCTCCCTACACACTTCGTCTACGAGGACACCATGGACACACTGGGATTCAAAGACAAAGTCCTAGAGTTGCTTAAAAAGCAAGGACTCATGTGTACATGTTGCATAGAAAGAAAAACCTACCCTAGGTTCACTTACGAGTTTTTGACTGCTTTGAAGGCTAAGGATGACCCCAAAAAGCCATATGAGCCTTTTTCTATCATTACTTTTTGTCTTTTGAGCTATTTCTACAAGCTCACTTTTAGGCAATTCTGTGAGGCATATCAATGCCACTATTGGGGGAGCTTATCTTATCCTCAGTAATTTGACAGTGATGCTTTCTGGTGGGAGATCACATAAGATTGTATCCATGAAGCCAAGAAGGCCAGGGGGACCCACATCCATAACATCATCATCAATTATATTCATAGGCTTCTTAGCACATGAGTTTTTGCAAGTAAGGAAACCTAGGGGGTCTATGGAAAGCAAGACCTTGTCTATCTACGGGCAATGGTAAACAACTTCAAAATAAATGCAAGGTTCTACATTCTACACAGGTTCTTTTATGTCAAGAAGAAGTTTAGTGATATCATGATTGGGGGATTGATCACCCACATTGCCCTCAAGGTGAATGCAAATTTCCCATACTTGGAGGTTGACCCTAGAAGGAACAAGGTTGACATCCAGTTCCTTGTCTCCTTTGGTTTAATTGTATGTGATACTAATGATAATACCAAGTTTAGACAATATTTCCATGATCATAACCAATTCATTAAACTACCTAACTTGGAGGGAGTCACTTTAACAAAACCTTGAGAATTGGAAGTTTTTTCTTGATGATTCTAATTACTAGGAAGATGCAAACACTGATGTTGTGTCTCCTCCTCTACCTCCCTCCATCAGCACACAGACAAATTACAACTAGACTATGTCTAACGTCTAACATCTCTATGGTGATGTTCAACATTATTTTGATCAACATGACACCTATTTTGACATGATGAGTTAGCAGTACTCTGACATGCATAACATGCTCCAGAGGATGGATATGTGGCATATCTCTCAAAGTCACTATACCATGCCTCCACCGCCTCCACCACAACATGATCAGACTCCTATGGATATCCCTAATAATGATCTTTTGTGCCAACATTTTCCTACTATATATGAGGGCACTATCCCTTCATTCGGATTCATCATGACTTGTACCCAGTTGCTACCACCTTGAGTTTGATGATGTAGTGAGGACATTGTACATTTCAAGCTTAGGGGAGTAACCGGTCGATGGTGTAGTTGTAGTTTCTTTTCATCATCTTGTTCCTCTAGTTTATGCTCTAGTTGTGGAAAATCTATTATGATATGAGGCCTTTTATTTGTTTTGGGTCGATGTTCCTTTAGGTTGAACTATTTGTCATTTCTTGATTGGAGAAATTATATTTGAAGAAAATTGTACAAGTCATGCACCAATTAAATGAAACCCTTGATCGACAACAAACACATAAAATTTGGTCTATGCTTCTAGCCTGAATTCTCACTTTAACACTCTTGATTCTCAAACACATGTAACGGTTCAATCTTTTTGTATTAATCAACACTACAACATTGTTAGAATTCCAGATGCCTTTTCCAAACTTTTAGTGTGTTTTCAACCAACCTCTCAATGGAAAAAATTATATGAATGCATGAAATTCAATTGATTGTGCAATCTAGTGAGCTCTCCTATGTTCTGGGGAAGAACTTTAGTTCAAGACCGCACGGTTCTTAAGCGGAACCCGACTCATTTGTGAAAATCTTGGATAGTTTTTTTTTTCAAATTTCACATACATACCCTATGAAAACATGGCTAAATGGTCCACGTATCATGCTAGCCTAGTGTAAGTCTAATCTAGCCATGAGGGTTAGGTGCTACATCTTAAAAGAGGATAAAATACCCCAATCGACATTCCACATGTGCATAAGTCTATTTTAGCTACCGAGTGCTAAAACCCACACCTTCATTGCCACATTCTTTCTTAAAACAAGGAGAGAACTACAAAATTGTTCATGTTAACTTGGATTCCATGTTTTACATCCTTAACAATTGAGAGTGTCAGGTTGCATATTCACTAGTTGTTTGGTTTAGTCATCTAAATTCTACTTGGTGTTGTTATGTTGATTTTTCCATCTAGATTGTTGCCAATCTTATTTAACTAATACTTCTATCTCAGGTGTTTTAGCTGAATTCATGGTTAAAAGCATAAATCAGTGATAAAGGTTGGATTGGTTTCTATAACATTCCAAATTTTGATTAAAGATTAGGATTATAAATGAAATTTCTATAGTAACTAAACTTAAATGTTGGATTTCAATGCAAATAACCCTAGTAAATTACTTTGCATTAAGGTATTAAAAAAAGACGAGTGATATAAATTCTTTTGATTCTCTTTTTATGATGATAGTTATATCGATATCCATGTATATTGAAACATGTTCAAATAAGCCAAAATTTCCATTTAATGCATCTTATCTTTCCTTAGTGGAGCCACAACACCATCAATATACATAACAACCTTAATTGACCTAATTCTGTCCAATGGAATTCATACAACTAAAAATCAACCCTAAGTGACCATAAAGGCAAAGTTACATCTTTTGACGATCAATCATAATTCACTAAATGTACATAATTGACACTAATCACATTATAGTAATAACTCATCTTTTGATCATCAAACATGGAAAGTAAATCTTTAAGAATGTTTTAGACCCTAAAATACACCTACGTTCAAAATTTGAGATAATGTTGACCTCTTTGAGCCCTCAACCAATTTTGGAAAGTTCCATATAGTTTTAAGCTCAAATACACCTAAAATATGAATAGATTATTTCTTTTAATCAATTAATATAAGTTATGGTTGTATGTATCATCATGAGGTGCATGTATATTGCCTGACACATGGCTCTAGAGTAGGGTATAAGTGGGCCGGACTTGAACCCGGACCCGACTGAGAATCATGCCTCCTTCACCTGAAGTCCAGCGCATCCTGGACTCTACAATCAATGTCTCCTCCACTTTCCTAATTTCTCTCCTCCCAAACCTTCTCGAATCGTCTTACTTCAACCATGATGGAATTACGTCACCCTGAGCTCCCAGTCGACAAGAACTATCTCTCGCCCATGTTTCACCTTTCTTAAGAGTTACAAGCCGCCCAGACCTTCACCTATATAAGAGAAACAATCCAACCCTTCAACACTCAACCATAGACCCAATAACTCGCTCATATTGCCATGTGATACATCATTTGAGTATTGAGGACCCAATGTGCTATTGTTCCCACTGTCGATCCAAGGTGAGGACCCAAAAGGGACTCACTCCTCTCGGACTCACCATTGCAGGTTACAGAGCCTTATAGTGAATCGTCTGCCATTATCATCAATCGGATTTGTAGGTACTCTAGTTCCCCTTCCTCTACACCTCTTTTCCGCTCTCTATTGTAGGTACCTGTGTTTGCTACCTTTTCCCCTATTTTGTGACCAAGAGTGATTCCATAGAGACAAATGTTTTCTGTAGATGTGTTTTCCCCGAGCAAATTCCCATGGGTTTCACTTTTCTTGTAATCATCTCTTCCCGACTTTACCCCTTTTTGATTTCATCTTCTCTCCCAGCAGCAACAAGAACTTGTTACTCTCAGTACGAAGGGACTGGAGTTAAGGGTTTGTGAGACCGCAAGGACTCCAGCAATCTGTTCCCTAATTTGGTTAGCCAATATGGTCTCTTGTTACCCTAGATTATAGGTAGTGATCGTTGGGTATTGACTACTTTCTCCAAGCTTCTCGTTCTCACAATTTGATCAAAGATACGGTGTTACTTATGCCTCTGACCTCTTCACGTTTTATTCTAGTAACGCCTGGACATGGGTATTCTTGTCCATAGATTTTGTTTGGGCAATCCTCACATGAGGTTTCCTCTATCCATGCGGCTTTAGTCCGTTGGACCAAGTGAGCAAGGGCCCCTGAGTAAAATTTGCCCACTAAAGTGATTAATCAATTTCTCTAGTTTCATATTGGACTATTGTTTATAAAATCACAACAATTGATCAGAAGCTCAAAAAAATACACAAAATACTTTCTGGAAAGGTTTTTAGACAAGGAACACGATATTTGTGGTTTTGGTCCCTAATTTGGCAATGTCAGACTATGTATTCCTAAATAGCCTAAATTAGGGTTTAGATTTTAGTTAAGATAAAGTTTAATTGGAACTATATTAATTTCAGGAAATTAGGGTTTCATCAACCTCAAGGAAACTTAGGGGACTTCCTATGTCATCAGTAAGCAGATCATTCACTTTGAGTATCAAGTATGGGTCAAGGGCTTTTATTCTCTTATGGTTATGCAAATTAGTTATAATGATACTACACATATAGTACCAATAATTATTTGCAAAATAAATGCTTACAATTCTAATTAAGATTTTCCATAGATTGTTCTCATCATGATTGTGATGACAACATGCACCTCTTTCTTAAATTCGAATTGAATGTTTCAAGTTGTTATGCTCAAGAATAATGTTCAGAATAAGAGAGTTGATTATTGTTGCTCCTTCCAAGTTATTCACCTTTTGGGAGCAGATCAAGCTCTTGAAAGCAATGTTATATTAAACCTCCTGAGAGCAATATTACAGATCATGCTCTTGAGAGCAATGTCATATTCAAGCTCCTGAGAGTAATATTATTTATCAAGCTCCTGGGAGCAATGAGCACTTTGGTGCATATGTTATCAAGCTCTAGAGAACAACATATCTTATCAAGATCATAGGAGCAATGTGATGGGAAAATGACAACATAGTAAACCCGAGATGATAATGTCAATGATAAAGAGAATTATAAATATAGATAATGAATATGAAAAACATTTAATGATTTTATAATGTTTAATACACATTTCTCAAAAGTATAGTTTGTTTTCAGTTCATATAATGGTACTCAGTGCCACTTACTCTAATGTATTTTCCATTTTGCTTTGCATGGTTGGGGATGCTATGTCTGTAGGAGAAGAGGATAAGGAAGCATAGGAAAGGAGATTATATCTCAAGAAGAAAGTAATGAGTGTAAACCTGGTGGGGTACCAACTATGATAGAATAATTAGTTAAGTTTTACTTTTAAGTTCAGAGAACCGTGTATTAATTTTAAGTTTCAACTTTTCATTATGGACCTTGAGAATGAGACATGTTATTATATCCTATGTTGGTTCAATAAATTATATTTTTATGCATTGATCATCATGTTTCTGATATCCCCAATAATAGTTATGTTTCCACTTAGTGAATTATATGCTTTAGAAAATGGGGGTGTTACAATGTGGTATTAGAGCTAAAAAATATAGTTGGCCATTAGGTTTTTCTCAAAATCGCATATAGCTTATGTTCCCTTTTAGATGGATCCCAAGAGGATATCTGATAAGGGCAAGGTGCATGTAGATGGAGAGGAAAGCTCTTTCAGTAGGGGAAGTGATCATAGTGCTTCTGGAGGGGCCAATCCTAGAGGTAACTATAAGGACCCTGACCCACATTTTGGGCTAACCCTATTTGTTTTGCTTAAGTAAGTTGCTTAGAATTTTAATCTAATCATGTGAGATGTTTTGTTCATCATGTGGCATGCTTATGTTTCAAGTTTGTTCATGTTTGAATGTTGTCTGAGTAATGTTTGCTTGTTTTGGACCAAAGTGCAATTTACCCAAGATAAGGGGTTACCTTACAATATGTCACATGATGAGTGTGCCTTTAGTGATTTAGCATCATAAGAGAGGGAATGATGTTATAGGGCACCTTGTGGAAAGCCTAAGTTCCAAGTTGAGCATGTGTAGATGATGCTTGTGTTTTATGTGCTAGTTTTGGTGTAAATTGCAAGTTACCTAAAGTGAAGGGGCTAATATATGATCTACCTCCTCTAGAGTGTTCCTTAGCTCTCTTGGCATCATCTAGAGGAGAGATGAAGAGTTGGGCACCTTGTTTGGATCTTGGTTGTGTGGTAATATCTTTGGTGATATATGGAACTCGTGTATGAGGTGTGTTTTGCTCTTGGATAGGCTGTCTCGGGTTTGAAGACCTTGGAGAGGGTGCCTATCAATTTGTGGGTGTGTAGGGTTGTTCCCTATCAGTTTGTGAAGGTGTATATCTTTGGCATATCAGCCATGACCTTGGTAGAAGACCAAGAGGATGAGATCCAGCCTAGATCTTATCACCATGCCTTGCATGTTGTTGCATGTGGTCCCTTTCTCATGGACAAGTGTCACCTAAACTCCTAAGGTGATGAAACCTCTCCTTTAATATTTCTCTATCTTCCTTCAAGTATATAACCCCCTCCACAAGTAAACCATTTCATCCATCTTTGTTTCTCTCCTCTTAGTGGATGAACTTGGGAGCTTAAGGAGCTAGAGGAAGTCTCCATGGAGCTTGGGAGGTTGAGTTCCTTACTCATAGTGATTCTTGGTTCAACTTCCATCTTGGTAAGTTATGTTTCGTTGATGGCCCTTTTCCTTTAAGATCTCTTTTTCATCTTATTCCTCCTCTCTCGGCCATCAATCCTACCTTGGATGAAGGTTGGCTAGGATGTGGTTCTCTCTTCTTTTTTCCTTTCTTCTTGAAGCTACCATAACCATGGCTTCTTCTTCTTTCTTTAGGAGATGTTGAAATCAAGTTGGAACTCTTGATGGATCATATTCAAGTTGAGGGACATGTGCTTTGGAGCTTTGATCATGGAGGTTTGGACTCTTGATGAAGACCTTCTTGAGGTGAGTTATATAACTCTTAACCTCCTTTGTTATTATCACTCCTTATATGTTTATGATGCTCTCCATCTCTAGAACGTTTTACCTTCTTGCATGTTGGTAGTTTTGGTGGTTTTGGGATTTTTTTTGGGAGAAGGGGTTTTGTTTAGGTTGTTGTCCATATTTTGCACATCCTTTCCATGATAGTACGTGGTTTAGTGACCGAGTGTCCTAAGGTTGAATATGACGAGGTCGACGCATTATAGTGTGTAGCTGTCACGACTTGTGGGTCTATAAATCGAGAAACCATGTGACAAGCCGTCATGACTTGGAGAGACCTAAGTTGACACGTTATGTGATTACTAAACTGATATGCATTGTAAGGTGTTAGTCATCATGCCTTGATTAGGGTAAATCGTCATGACCTAGAAGTTCCCTAAACTGAGACGTGTTTCTAACAGATGATTTTGTTATGTGTTGCTACCCGACATACGTTGTTGTTGTGTTATCCCGTCATGGATATGGAAGCATCTCGAGGAGTTGGTCTATTTTGGAGGCTAATTGTGATGCCCTGTTTGGGTAGAGTCAGACACACCTCTAGGACGGTGTTGCTCGATACATTTTGAACTGTGAATCCTGGCCAAACCCTAACCCTAACACCTTGGCATTACTCGATATACCTTGGCGTTGCTCGTCACAACCTTGGCGTTGTTGTCACCCGTCACAACTTAAGTGTGGTTCTCCCCATCACACATTGGTGTTGTTCGTCACATCCTCCATAGGTGGTCACTAATACATCCTTTGTGTGGTTGCCCGACACACCCCCTTCAAGGGTTGATGCCCGACATGATTGAACAAGATGCCTTAAACTAATATACCTCATGGTGGTCTGAACTGATACCTTGGATGAGCTAACCCAACACACCAGAATGTGGTCAAACCGATACAAGTGGAAGAGGTGAACCGGAAATCACATGATGAGGGTTGAAGGGTATGCTTGGATGCTCAATGATGCACACACATGAGTAATGTGTGATAGAGAAGAGAATTGTTTTGGATTATGTATGAGTAATGTTAATTTCTACTCCTAAAGCTAGTGCACCATAAAATGATGTTATTATGAGTGGCCCACCCTTTACCAAAGAGTTTAGCCCTAAACCCTCCAACAATCTGGGAAGTAATGGATGTAGGATTTGATGGTTGAATATCCATATGTTAACCTTAATCATTGAAGAATACTACCCTTCTGCTCATCTTAATGAAAGATTATAATCTATGGCAAATTTTTACTATATTTCCTTTTCATATAATATTAAATTGTGGAGTAAGGCTAATGATACAACTATGTGAATATATACATGTGGGTGGTGATAAGCCTTATTGGAATAAAAGGTGGAAACATTTGTGTAGAAACCATATAAACAATTCTAATGACCTTATAGGTGCCTTGTGGATAGTTTGAAGTGAAACACTTCAATGATGTAGCTTAAGGTTCGACTCTCCTTAGTATGATATGTGGTTAATGATTTGTAAGAAGTAATAATGTATGGGTCACCCAATGATGAAACGTCATATTAGTGCAATGGACAACATGTTTATATTATACATTGTTGTAACCCACACATAACTTAATGAAGATGATACACATATGCATTTATGAAAGGGTGACACCTGGTATTGATGGTGCGGTGAGTGATTCATATCTAACTAATTATTACTCAAACCTAATCTATTTCGGAAAGGTGGGTTTGGTGGTGTAACGATGAAGTAAAACCCTAACTGGTTCTATGTGAAGAGCATTGATCCTAGGTCTAAAGGAAGGTCATAATATTGAATGAGTAAGAATGAAAATCATGATATTATTTTCTCTTACTTACATGGCTATAACCAAATGGGATAATTAGGTGACATAACTTGTGAGAACTATGAAGATGGTTAAATGATATCAAGCTTTGGATATGAACCATGATAAGGGGAATACAGGAAGTATGAATATGTGAATGTGTATACATGGATACATTAATTAATTCTTAGCCTTATACACTCTAGTTTATGGGAGGTAGTACATGTTAGAGGTCTGAGGTGGAATTATGATTTTCTTGCTTTAACTAAAGGTGTTTAATATGTTTAGTATATTATCTCTCAAAACATAATGGCTAATGGTTATTATGGTAAGTACATGTGATGTAGCATGAGTGATGTGGCATGAGTAATACATATATACTCAATGAGGCATGATGCGATAACCATGAATCACAAGTGTGATGTGATGGGCCTTAGGACATGGTGAAAGCTTAGTGCCTAGTTGAGGTGAAATCCTATAGTACAAATTGAGGGATTGATATCCCATGATGATATGTTGATGATGATAGCCTTGTGGCTGGCAGTAATACAGTAGACTTGTGGCTGGTGATAGTACAGTAGCCTTGTGGATGGAAATAACACAGTAGCCTTGTGGTTGGTAGTGGTATAGTAGCATTATGGCTGATAGTGGTATAGTGTTATGAGATGATGGGAATCAGTTTATAGTTTAAATGATAATATATGTTGTTGTAATATTATGTCCTTTCTTTTGAAAGATTTGTTTTTGGTTTGTACGTTGTAACTTGATTGACGTTGAAAGATAATTAAATGACCTAATTAATCAAGTGGAACCTAATCTTGTAGTTTACCATGTGCCATAGATCCATTCAGTGTTAGTACTTGTTGAATGGTGAAATGAGTTTAACTCGGAACACATATTGTTGAATATGCGAGGTGCAAGTTGAGGTATCTCCTTGTGTCCTGAATGTATCTGTAACATAGGATTGGCTGCAAGCCATACCTGGAAGAGTACGACTTTGGACCGTGGCTCCATGAAATGTAACACAGGGTTGGCTGCAAGACATACCTGGAAGAGTATGATTGTAAGCCACAGCTCAATTTCACTAGCATTGTGACCTATACCAAGGTGGGTTAAATCTGTACAGCTAGACTATATGTCACTGGAAGCAGTTGACTTATGATGTCACTGCATGTCCACTCATACTGATCGAGGAAGGTGAGGTTGTGGATTCTGGCTCTTCCATTAGACCTTATATGGCACCAATTTTGACTTATCAAGTGGTCGGTGGGATTTGGGTGGTACGACTCAAATCCTCAGGGAAAAATAAACACATAATCATCTGTATAGTGTGCATGTCTAGGATCAAACACCGAAACTTTGGATGAAGCCTTTTTGTTCTTTTATACTATTTAGTTTACAAAAGTTATACATGTTCTTCATATTCCTTTTAGATTATTAGTTGTTCTATTGCTCATTGGCAAGTGTATATTACTATTCAATCTACATCATCCATAAGATATATGTGATTTTATTCAAACTGCTCAGTATATTAATCTATCTACTTAGTTATCTGTGATAATAATAAAGTTGGTAGAGAGTTATATCTCTCATTGTAACTGTGTGTCTCACCCTGTAGGTTAAATAAATTTTTAGGTGGACGTGCATGCCGAGTTAAAGTTCATGTGGTTGAAGATAATACGAGAAGAAAACTACATGTGGTGAACATGGTATATGGATAGTGTCTAGTAATAGAGTCTTATGTGTCGTCCATGTACACTCAGGTCCTTGGGAGTGTTTTCGATGTGTTTGTACACGTGATGATTGATATGTGATTTTTGGATTATGTGCTTCTGATGGTATGTATGTACATGTGGAACTGTTATCTTATGTAACAGGTTGATTGGAAAATGATGATATCGCACCTTGATTATATATTATGAAATGCAAGTGTTGGCTCTTGCATAATAATTCTCAGCTCATGGTGCTTGTTGAAAATTGGTTTTAATTTCCAGTGATTTTCGGTAATCTGTTGTTTATGGCTGATCGTGGTTTATGTTTTAAGTAATCTCACTTTGTGTGACAAAGGCTGTCACAATAACCCTAACACACCTCTAGAAGTTCTTATCAAGGCTCTTATTGATGCCCTAATTGGCCAACATGGAAGGCCACATCAACTGAGGAACCAAGAGTTGACCTTATTAGACATCCTGAAGATTAAGTTGGAGACCTACTCTGGCAAAGATGATACCAATGTTGTCAGTCGTGCTGAAGAGTGGCTACTCAATGTCGAGTACTATTTATGTAATTCGGGATGCCTTGAGCATTCCCAAGTTTGTTTTGGGACACATATGTTGAAGAGTGCAGCCCACACTTGGTGGGAGAACTTCACCAATGCTCAAGGACCCGATGTTGAGTCGTTGACCTGGGAGGAGTTCACCATTTCCTTCTGGAACCATTACATCTCAAAGATATGATTGAGAATAAGGAGTTGGAGTTCAAGTGCCTGAAACAATATGACTCAACTATCAGCTAATATGCAATAAAGTTTTGTATGTTGTAAAAGTAAGGGTATGACTTAGACAAGAGATGTCTAGCAAAGAAATCCGTGCATGGTATGAAGCCTGGACTGTTATGCTCTGACTAGACGTAGCATAAAGACAGTGCAGGAGGCACTCGAGGCTGCCTTGGAGTTAGAAGTTCTCCCAGGAAGGACATGGAAGAAAGATAAGAACAACCACTCTCAACACAACTCCAACAACCATATTGATAAGAAGAGGAAATCTTTAGAAGAACCAACTGATAAGCAGCCTTATCCTACCTGTAACAGGCTCCGTGGTGGAGTATGTAGGTTTGGCATTAGAGTTTTCTACCATTTTGGATATTCGAGTCACAAGAAGTTCAAATGCCCTGAGTTCAAAGTAAGGAAAGATGCAAGACAAGATCTTGATCCAAAGCAAAGAGAAAAGAGACAAGACAGAATCCTTCCAATGGTTGATGATGAGGAAGAATGTATGATCTAGTTTAAACCTAGTTTTTATTGCATAAAAATACATGTGGGATATTGCAACTAGAAATAAGTAAGACCCTAAACATGAGTCATACATGAACATTTCAACGACAAAATTTTTTATAAGGTGGGTAGAATTATAACATCCCAAATTTTGATTAAAGTTTAGGGTTATAAATGAAATTTCTATAGTATTTAAACTTAAATAATGGACTTCAATGCAAATAATCCAAGTAAATAAATTTGTGTTTAGGTATTATAAAAGATGAGTATAATAAATTATTTTCATTCTCTTGTAATGATGATAGTTATATTGATATCCTTTTATATTGAAACATGTTCAAATAAGCCAAAAATTGAATTCAATGCATCTTATCTTTCTTTAGTGGAGCCACATCACCATCAATATAAATAATAATCTTAATTTACCTAATTTCGTCCAATGGACTTCATACAACTAAAAATCAACCCTAAGAGACCACAAAGGCAAAGTTACACCTTTTTAGGATCAATCATAACTCATTAAATGTACATAATTGATGCTAATAACATCAAAGTAATAACTCATATTGTGGTCATCAAATATGGAAAGTAATTATTTAAGAATGTTCTAGACCCTAAAATACACCTATGGTCGAAATTTGAGATAATGTTGACCTCTTTTGAGCCCTCAACTGGTTGTAGAATATTTCCATATAGTTTTAAGCTCAAATACACCTAAAATATCAATATATGATTTCATTTAATCAATTTATATAAGTTTTGGTTGTATGTATAATCATGAGGTGCATGTATATTTCCTATCATGTGGCTCCAGAATAGGATCTGAGCATGTCAGACTTGGACCCAGAGCCGAATGAGAATCATGCCTCCTTCACTCGTAGTCCAGCATGCCTAGGACTCTACAGTCCATGTCTCCTCCACTCTCTCTCTCTATCTCTCTCTCTCTCTCTGATCAACATCATCACAAAGAAAGGTAATTTTTACCCTCCCCAAACCTTCTTGAGTCATACAGTCCCAAACGTGATGGGATTTCGTGACCCAGAGCCCCCGTTTGACATGAACTCTCTCTTTCCCATCTTTCACCTTCCACAAGAGTCGCAAGCTACACTAGACATCCACCATATAAGTGACACACCTGAAACCTCCACCACGTAACCACATACCCAAGAACTTCCTCTTAACACCTTGTGATCTATCCTTTGAGTGTTGAGGACCATGTCTGTTGTCGTTCCCACTATCGATCTATGGTGAGGACCCAGAAGGGACCTAGTCCTCTCAGACTCACCACCATGGGTTACAGAGCCGTATAGAGTCTCCTCTTCCATTATCATCAATCGGCTTTGTAGGTACTCTAGTTTCCCTTTCTCTACACTTCTTTTCTGCTTTTTGTTGCAGGTACCAATGTTTTCTACCTTTTCCCCTATTTCATGACCAAGAGTGATTCGTTAAAGATAGATGTTTTCTGCCAATGTTTTTGCCCCGACGTCTTTGTCATGGTGCATTGCTGCATCCCATGGGTTACACTTTCATTGCAATCGAATCCTCCCTACTTTTCCCCTATTTGATTTCATCTGCTCTCACAGCAGCAATAGGAGCTTGCTGCTCTCAGTATGAAAGGACTAGAGTTAAGGGTCCCTAAGACCACAGGGACTCTAGAAATTCATTCCCTGATGTGCTTGACCAAGATGGTCTCTTCTTACCCAATATTGGAGGTAGTGATCATTGGGTTTTGGTTGCTTCCATTAATGAAAGCAAGCCCTTTCATCCTAATCTCATCTACTGAAAAGGGGGTCGAGTGTAGTGCCTTCTTTTTGGGACACATAGGCTATTACAAAGGCATCATTACAGACTTTGTAAGCATGGAACCCCAGAATATAATCATTTTAGAATAAAGGTATAAAGGTTGGGGGCCAGAATAGGATTAAGGCTTAAAGCCAAGCTTCTTGATCTCATAATTTGATCAAAGATACAATGTTACTTACGTCTCTGCCCTCTTCTCACTTTATTTTGGTAATGTCTGGTCATGGGTATTGTTGTCCATAGATTTTGTTTGGGAAATCCTTGTAGGAGGTCTCCTCTATCTATGCAGTGTCAGGACATTGGACCAAGTGACCAAGGGACCCACGAGTCAAATTTCCCTCTAAAGTGATATTAAATTTCTCTATTTTCCTATCAAAATGTTGTTTATAAAATCATAGTAATTAATCAGAAGCTCAAAAAAATACACAAAAATACATTTTGGAGAGGTTTTTGGATAGGGAACATGATTTCAGTGGTTTTAGTCCCTAATTCGACAATGTCAAACTATATACTCCTAAATGAACTAAATTAGGGTTCAAGTTTTAGTTAAGATAAAGATTAATTGGAATTATAGTAATTTTTAGGACTTTAGGGCTTCATAAACATCAAGGAAACCTAGGGAACTTACTCTATCATCGATAAGTGGATCATGCACTCTGAGTATCAAGTATGGGTCAAGGGATTTTATTTTCTTATGGTTATGCAAATCAGTTATAATGATAATAAGCATACAGTCCCAATCAATATTTGCAAGATAAATGCTTACAAATCTTATAATGATTTTTTATTATATTGTTCTCATCGAGCTTATGATGATAATGTGCACATATTTCTTAAAGTCAAAGTTTCAAGTTGTTTTGCTAAATATTAATGTTTAGAATAAGAGAGTTGATTGTTGTTGCTCCTTTCAAGTTATTCACCTTTTGGGAACAGATCAAGCTCTTGAGAGCAATGTTATATTCAAGGTCCTAAGAGCAATGTTACAGATAAAGCTCTTGAGAGCAATGTCAAATTCAAGCTCCTGAAAGCAATGAGCACTTTGGTGCAAATGTTATTGATGCATGGGTTTTGAGTCACTTTTATAGGCTTATTTTATATCTGTTTTATGCATGTATTTGTCATTTTCTTGATTATATTTGCATAATTCACTATAGTTGGCCCTTAAACTCTTTTTGCATCAAATTATACTTCTTTTATCATATTTATATGATTTTATATAATCCCCGGACTTATACACATGTTTCGGCACTTTTTCAAGCACTTTTGCATTGTCCGGAGTCGATACTATCGACCCCCAGGTCGATAGTATCGACATTTCATCAAAAAGCAACCCCAAAACGTGATCTTGGAAGGAATAACCTGTCCCATGGTCGATACCATCGACCTTGGGGTCGATACTATCGACAGCGTCGGGATCTGGCGATTTTTAGCACTAAAACGGAGCGTTTTAATCCGACGGTTGAGCTTTTTCGGAGCCGTAAAGTGGTCCTATGACCTAAGAAGAGCACGGACGGCCCGAGGGGGAGAGGACATTGTATTTCACAACATCCAAGAAGGAGAGAGAGAGATAGGAGATGAGAGACGAAGGCCGTCAACCGAGCGATCCGGGCACCTCCAACGGGCGATTTTGCTGCCGGAAGACTGCAAAACACACGTTTCTCGAGGAGGATCTCCAGGAACACCTTTGTATCAGGGGTTACATGAGTTTTCTCCATGTTTCCCATGTTTTTCTTCTCTACTCCTCTGTCTTTCATTGAGATGACCATGCGGGGCTAATCCCCTTTGTCTTTAGGACCGGGAGTAGCCCGGGGATTCATTGTATGACAATTTTATAATAGTAATTCATATTTTATCTCTTAAATCCGTGGTATAGCTTCGTTTTCTCCATATATTGTTATGCTTGATCACCATAATAATAACCTAACGCCCTCAATCACTTCTACAGAAGGATTAACGGCTGAAAAGAGACGAAATCTACATTAATCGATAAATCCCTTGACCAAGGTGGTGTAAAATTAATGGTGGATACTGAGAGATCGTTCATAATGCACCGAGTTTAGGGTATAGGTTACTACGACGGTGGAACCGACCTAGACCTAGGTAGTGAATTGCACCACGACAGTGGGTAATTCTGTTTTCAGGCCACTACTCGGAAAGAGAGATAAAATTGAGTAGCTATATAGAATTTAATACAATGAAAACTCACGGTGAAACCGCAATCCTAAAGATACCCTTTTGAATTGATTAAATTAACATTTAATCGATCGTTTGTTTCGTTTTTGTTTTTATTTTCTTTTAATTTTAACAACAACCCTCAATTTGTTATTCGGCTTAGCTGATCGCAAATAGTTAGTAGGAGTCTCCAATAATTCCGAGTATCCCTGTGTTCGACTCGGGCCTCACAAAGGCCTGTACTACTCGACGCATTCACTTGCGTTTTAGCGCATAGTAAAATTGCGTCAAGTTTTTGGCGCCGTTTCCGGGGATACGGTGAATTGTTGGCATTTCGAGTGCTACGAGCGGCCACTCTAGGCCACATATTTTTTTTATAATTTTCATTCAACTTCAAATATTTTCTTTCTATTGTTCGTTCATTTTTATACTCGTCAAAGCACTGTACTGAACTAAATTTTCTCATTTGGTGCAGACACGTAGTACGGACTACGACAATCACACACCCGAGATTCCACTTTCGGGACCTGAGGACGAGGAGTATTACGAGCAAGAGCAACCAGAAGAGGTAGATTCCGAACTTGAACAGGAAGAGATGGCCGAGCCACAGACTATATGGGACAAGATCAAGGCTTCTTCCTCATCAGCTTCAAAAGGGCCTATAAAGAAGCAGGCAATCAACATACCTACATATAAGATTGATCCGGCGTTGATAAATCTGGTGAAATCAAATGCTTTCCATGGGCTCAAGAATGAGGACCCCGTCGCGCACATCAGCCAGTTTGTTGAGAACTGTGACATGGTAAAAAGTGATAGGTTTCTACAGGAGGCACTGTATCTCAAGCTTTTCCCGAGTTCATTGGTGGGAGCCGCGCGAGAATGGTTATATAATTTGGATGATGAGTTTGTGGAGTCCTGGAACCATATGGTGGAGGTTTTCTTTGAGAGGTTCTTCCCTCCTGAGAAGACTAACGACATGATCCTGAAGATTCACAACTTTACCCAACATGCTGGTGAGACATATTCTGAGACCTGGGAGAGATTTCAGGTTATGCTGAGGAGGTGCCCACATCATGGGTTGGATAAAGAGATGTAGGTGATGATCTTTTATTTTGCTCTCTCCGAGCACGATAGGAGTAACCTTGATTCTGCAGGATCTGGATTCTTTTTGAATAATACAGACACCAGATGTTGGGAGATATTAAAGAACATGGCTAGGAAACAGTCATGGGGTGACAGAGGTGCTGTGGAGCAGGTCAGAGCTGCTAGCGAATCCAGAGTAGTTAAGGAGCTGAATGATAAGTTAGATCTTCTAGCCAAGAAGCTGCTATCTAAGGAAGATGCATCTGAGGATGAGGAAGCCCAAGTGAAATTCATGCAACAACAGGGTTACAGAAACAATGACTACGCATTGAGGAAGGATAAAAAATTCTCATGGAAGGATCCAAATAACTTTCTGAAGGATCCGGATGCCAAGCCACAGCCTAGAGCTGAGGATAAGAACACTGAATTACTGAGTCAAATGGTACAGCAGAACCAGGAGATGATGGCCATGTTTGGTAAGCAATTGCAATCTCAAGGTGATATTCTAACCAAGTTTGGACAGACGCTGCAAAGCCATGGAGCACAAATGCAGGCATTAGAAACCACCGTGGCACAGATTTCTAGTGAAGTGGCAGCCATCAAGCACGCCAATCAACAGAAACCGGCCGAGAATGCAAACGTGGCCCAAGCACACCATCAGGTCAAGTATATTTCTGTGGTAAGCAATGAGGAGGAATATCAGGTGCAAGAAGCTAAAGAGGAAAGAAAAATGACGTTTAATACGCATGTGTCACCGGTGATACCATATCCACGCACTTATTATGGACTGCCGGGCGGAAACCCTTTCTTCAGAAAATCACAAGGAGTTATGAATATTGTATCTCCATCTAAAGAAAAAGAACAATTGAAGGTTGTTTGTGCACGTGTGGAGACATCGAATGCGAGAGAGGAACCACAACAAGCTGTTACTATTGACGATGTCTCGCCAAAGCCCATGTCAG
Organism: Alisma plantago-aquatica; assembly: GCA_963693085.1. Classification (NCBI taxonomy): domain Eukaryota; kingdom Viridiplantae; phylum Streptophyta; class Magnoliopsida; order Alismatales; family Alismataceae; genus Alisma; species Alisma plantago-aquatica. The sequence goes on from OY856410.1 coordinate 254,781,290, forward strand.
AGGGAGTGATTGAAGCAAGCTTAGGGGAGTTGACCCCGAAAATCTCATATGTGCCTCCTCACAAGCGTGTCAATGCGGCAGATGTGTCAAGTCGGGACAATCCGAAGACGAAGAAGGAGCACCGGCACTATAGGAAATTCTTGGAAATATTCCGCAAGCTGCATATCAACATTCCGCTGGTGGAAATGATTGAGAAGGTTCCCGCCTATGGGAGGTTCATTAAAGATATAATCAACAAAAAGAGGCGGATCAAAGATACTGATGTATGCAGGATGAATGAAATAGTGAGCTCAATCATTCTTGGGAGCTTACCAGAGAAGAAGAAAGACCCGGGGAGTTTTTATATCCCATGTTCAATAGGTGACCAACATTTTCCACAAGCACAGTGTGATTCGGGCGCCAGCATTAATCTTATGCCTCTGTCCACATTTCAAAAGCTTGGGTTGAAGGAGATAAAGAAATCGACGGCAACGATTGAGTTGGCAGATGGGTCCATTGTAAGGCCATATGGAGTGTGCGAGGATGTACTCGTCAAGGTAGACAGGTTCATCTTCCCGATAGATTTTGTTGTCATGGGCATGCCACAGCTCCAAAGTTGCGAGATGCTATTGGGAAGGCCGTTCCAAGCTACAGTTGATGTCATCGCTGCCATTGGGAGAGGTACATTGACCTTGGGGATTGGACATGATCGAGTTCAATTCAAATTGCCACATGACTCATTGGAGACATCTCTTGACAACCCAGGTTAAAGGTATCTTTATGTCAAGCCTAGGACATTAAATAAGGGCGCTTGTTGGGAGGCAACCCAACTTTAGGTTCAATTTTATGTTTGGTTATGTTCTTTTATGTTTATGTACTTAGTTTTTGCTTAGGTTTTGATAATTTTTGTAAAAATGGTACCCTAACTCGTTTTTTGAAGTGTGCAGAATGTTAAACTCGATACTATCGACACCCATGTCGATAGTATCGAGTTTGGAGAAGTAAACGCTGAAGAAAAGTCGATACCATCGACCCTAGGGTCGATAGTATCGAGATTCCTGAAGATTTACAGAAAAATTGGTGCCAGTAAAGTCGATACCATCGACCCTAGGGTCGATAGTATCGACACTTTTGAGTTCCCAGGCTTTTAGATGCGTCAATTCAATAAAATCGCTGAGTCTGTGTCGATACCATCGACCTTGGTCGATGGTATCGACACCTGCAGGACAGCTACATAAAACAGGCCATAAAAGGTATCGAAACGAGATTTTTTCGAACCGTTTTTTACAGAGGAAAGATGGATGAAGCAAGTCACGTCTTAGAACCACTAAGACACAAAAATGGGCCACAAAAAGGATGGATATAGCAAGCATCACTTGGTCTTTTTGAGCATCCGACCATCCTTCTTCACCACACTTCAAAGCGAATGGTACCGTTGTTCCACCTCTTAAGTGAGAATGTTGACTATGAGGCCATAGTCATATTCAAGCTTAGGGGGGGTGTTGGAACAACCCTCTATCTTAGTTTTTACTTACTTATTCATGTTGATTTTACTTTTGAGATATTAGTTGTTTTTATTTCTAGGTTTACCGCTTTTGTAGGATCTACATCTATCTAGTGTAATCTGTGGAGCAATAAATGCATGGTTTCAATTGGGAGTTTTACTCTTGGGTTGTGGGCACATGAAAATATGAGCATATTGAAAACTTTTTGAGCTTATTCTTGTGAGTAATTGAGTGGCATAATTGAGGAAGTGCTTGGGTGAGTCAGCTTCAGGACACGGGGACATGAATGACCATCTTTATTGTCCAAGGAAAAGTGATTGACAAGGATGTTTGAGCCCAAACTGACCAAACGCTAACGTGACCTTAGACTAAAGTTTAAGAGAGAAATCCTTCAGTTACCCTGTACACAGGTCTTTAGAGAGGGACATATGATATTTTCAAAAGGTTCTGTCAATTAGTCTTGTGATCTGATCCACCGCAATTTCATTCACACTCCACCATAAGAAATGGGAGCACATTACTATCTTTCACTCTTTGATTGCATACCATGTAGATAGGTCTTGCATTACAACTATTTTCACATTTTTTGCATGAGAATGAAAAAAAAAAGATAGAGTAGTTATACATGCACATTATCCTTAGGTGCATGTCATAGTAGTTGCATAACTGTCATTATGTAGTTGCATTTACATCTTTTGAGCATATTTTACACCATGTATCTTATGTTACTCTGAAAACATTAAAGGTGATGAACTTGTTCCATACCCTCCAAATAGAATGCTTCATATGCACAAGTATGTAACAAGAAGTGAGCCCGGCATATAATTCATTGTCATCTATGAAAATAAGGGCTTTAAAAAAATTGAAAAAAAAGAGAAGAAAAAAAAAGAATTGAGAAGTAAGTAGGAATGAGAGGGAGAAAGGAACATGTTCTCACTTACATAATAAGAAGAATAAGCACATGGTGTAGTTTTCTTAGATATTCCATCTCACCTTGAGACGGAATGATAGTGCATGCATCATTCCACCAAAAATGTAACATTAGGACATTTTCCCTTACATTTTGCATCATGATAGGTCATTAATTTTTGTATTGCATGATTGACTATTATGTGCTTCCATCTCTTCCACAACCACCTATCCCAGACACCCGTTGCTCTAATCGATAGGCCACCCATGATATTCTCCTCATTCATTAATATCAGGAGATCTGCTTCCATTTAGATGATAGTTAGGAAATGAGCAACGTAGATAGGAGATCACAAGATGCATCAAGTATGGACCTGATGAGTTTATTATATTAACTGCTTTAATTGATAGTGTTTCACTGATTGGGGGATAGACATCTTTTACATAGGTCTTTGGTCGCCTGGATGGCAGTTAGTGTTCAGTGGTCAATGAGGGCCGATTTGTGGAAAGAAAGTGGGGATGATGTAGATTCATTTCATGTATTTATGTCCTGTTGCTGACTTATCTCAACCAGATCCAAAGTTTTGTTGCTCGAGGACGAGCAAGGTTTAAGCTTAGGGGAGTTTGATGCATGGGTTTTGAGTCACTTTTATAGGCTTATTTTATATCTCTTTTATGCATGTATTTGTCATTTTCTTGATTATATTTGCATAATTCACTATAGTTGGCCCTTAAACTCTTTTTGCATCAAATTATACTTCTTTTATCATATTTATATGATTTTATATAATCCCCGGACTTATACACATGTTTCGGCACTTTTTCAGGCACTTTTGCATTGTCCGGAGTCGATACTATCGACCCCCGGGTCGATAGTATCGACATTTCATCAAAAAGCAACCCCAAAACGCGATCTTGGAAGGAATAACCTGTCCCATGGTCGATACCATCGACCTTGGGGTCGATACTATCGACAGCGTCGGGATCTGGCGATTTTCAGCACTAAAACGGAGCGTTTTAATCCGACGGTTGAGCTTTTTCGGAGCCGTAAAGTGGTCCTATGACCTAAGAAGAGCACGGACGGCCCGAGGGGGAGAGGACATTGTGTTGCACAACATCCAAGAAGGAGAGAGAGATAGGAGACGAGAGACGAAGGTCGTCAACCGAGCGATCCGGGCACCTCCAACGGGCGATTTTGCTGCCGAAAGACTGCAAAACGCATGTTTCTCGAGGAGGATCTCCAGGAACACCTTTGTATCAGGGGTTACACGAGTTTTCTCCATGTTTCCTATGTTTTTATTCTCTACTCCTCTGTCTTTCATTGATATGACCATGCGGGGCTAATCCCCTTTGTCTTTAGGACCGGGAGTAGCCCGGGGATTCATTGTATGACAATTTTATAATAGTAATTCATATTTTATCTCTTAAATCCATGGTATAGATTCGTTTTCTCCATATATTGTTATGCTTGATCACCATAATAATAACCTAACGCCCTCAATCACTTCGACAGAAGGATTAACGACTGAAAAGAGACGAAATCTACATTAATCGATAAATCCCTTGACTAAGGTGGTGTAAAATTAATGGTGGATACTGAGAGATCGTTCATAATGCATCGAGTTTAGGGTATAGGTTACTACGACGGTGGAACCGACCTAGACCTAGGTAGTGAATTGCACCACGACAGTGGGCAATTCTGTTTTCAGGCCACTACCCGGAAAGAGAGATAAAATTGAGTAGCTATATAGAATTTAATACAATGAAAACCCGCGGTGAAACCGCAATCCTAAAGATACCCTTTTGAATTGATTAAATTAACATTTAATCGATCGTTTGTTTCGTTTTTGTTTTTATTTTCTTTTAATTTTAACAACAACCCTCAATTTGTTATTCGGCTTAGCTGATCGCAAATAGTTAGTAGGAGTCTCCAACAATTCCGAGTATCCCTGTGTTCGACTCGGGCCTCACAAAGGCCTGTACTACTCGACGCGTTCACTTGCGTTTTAGCGCATAGTAAAATTGCGTCAGTTATCAAGCTCTTGAGAGCAACATATTTTATTAAGCTCCTAGGAGAAATGTGATGAAAAAAGGATAACATAGTCAACCCGAGATAATAATGTCAATAATAAAGAGAATTACAAATATGAATAATGGATATGAAAAGTATTCAATGTATAATAATGTTTAATATATGCTTCTCTAAAGTATAGTTTATCTTTAGTTCATATAATGTTACTTCGTGCCACTTACTCTAACATAGTTTCTATTTTTTATGCATGGGTGGGAATGTGGTGTTTGTAGGATAAAAGGATAAGGAAGCATAGGAAAGGATTTTATATATTAATAAGAAAGTTAGCAGTCTAAACCTGGTGAGGTGCCAACTATGATAGAATAATTAGTTTAGTTTTACTTTTAAGTTGAGAAAACCATGTGTTAATTTTAAGTTCCAACTTTTCATTATGGACCTTGAGAATGAGAAATGTTATTTTATCCTATGTTGGTTCAATAAATTATATTTTTATGCATCGATCATCATGTTTTTCATATCCCCAATAAGAGTTATGCTTCCTCTTAGTGAGAGATATCCTTTAAAAATTGGGGTGTTAGAATGAGGTATCAGAGATAAAAATATTGTTGGCCACCAGCCTTTTCTAAAAATATCATATAGTTTATGTCCTCTTTTGTAGATGGCTCCCAAGAGGAAATTTGATATCCATAAGGAGCATGTAGATGGAGAGGAAAGCTCTTCCAGTAGGGGAAGTGATCATGGTGCTACTGGAGGGGCCAACCCTAGGGGTAACCCTAATACTAACACTAACACACCTCTGCAAGTTCTCATCAAGGCTCTTATTGATGCCATGGTCATCCAACATGGAGGAATGTTGGTATGTATGCCCAAATAGCCAATCATATGATGATTGTAATGGCATAACATGTAAATGATTTGATTAATAAATAAAGGCAAGCTTCCAATATTCTATATAATTCAATTATGAGATAATGATGTAACATTATAATTGTCTAGAGAATAATATTACTCAATGACGTATGTCTTCAAGTACGTGACTTAGAGAAATCATATCATACAAATGTTAAGAGTACATATATATATTCTCATTATGTCCTTGATCATTTGTTATTGTGGAAGGTTAATAGACAACAATGACACATAAGATCAGAGTGTGAGTTAGTCAATAATAGAGTCTCATTAGTCATGATATGGCAATATCAAACCAAGCACACTAATACATGTTAAAGAACAGTGTATCGGATACACCCATCATGAGACTGACCCATGGAATCCATTACTATGGTAGTCATAGTCAGCTCTCATAGTGATGGTGGTGTTTGTGGTTCTTAGACTTGAAATCACTACACTCATCACATGTCATTCGGTATGCTTTGACATCATCAAATGCAACCCTAAAACATGGCTTTTTATAAAGGTGATGATTGGGTGGTTGTGACACATGGTGACTGACTATGAGTAGGGGTGAGCATCAGTTCAGAACCGGACCGGATTGGACCAGACCGAGCACTGACTTTATAAGAATTTATGGACCATAGACTAGACCATTTCAAGGAAGGACTGGATCGGGACCAGACGATCCCTTTGTAGGACCAGACTGGAGTGTTTGGACCATAATCAACCTTTTTTACATGTTTTATAACTTATCTAATTGTACAAAATTGATAATCTTAGTCACTTCTAGTAATTATATAACATTAATAGTAAATTTTTACACTACTAGTGCTTATAAATGTACTTTATTTGTACTTATTACATAATATATCTACAAATATACATGAATTTGATATAAAAGTCATTCTGCAGTCCGGTCCACGGTCAGATCGCTTTTGGATCGGATCAGACCAAAGACCGAACTCACCAAAATTTCTGGACCGTGCATCGGACCAAGCTCAAAATAGACTAGACTGGACCAGACTGAATTGAGCAGTCTGGACTGGTTTTGTGGTCTGGACCATTATTTGCTCACCCATAATTGTGAGTGACAGAGATGGGATTTCTCCCTCCTATGGGAGTATGATGTCCTAGGCCTCTTGATTAGAGAGACTAAGAAATTCATGGGCATGCACATGTGAGTCAATATGTGATATTGAGCTTACATATATCTCAAACAATATGCTCTTATTCAAGAAACAAGATTGAATGTTGAAGTACTCCATGCCTCGAGTTCAATTTGGATATCAGAGACAGAAATTATACAAACATTATAACACCAATCACATATTTTAGGTTGAGGTTGTTCCCCAACTTTCCATTTACTTAAGTAGCATTGATCTGAAGCTAGGCACCACTCATTGCTTGTGATGTCATAAGTTGTTATGAACATTCACTACCAACGTAATATAGGACCTATAGGGTCACACACATAGGTCTTAACCTAGAAAAGGAGTTTAATCTTGAATGATGGTTGAATTGATTACTAAAGTGTTTAGGTATTTAATTCATGCAACGAATCAGTTGACTACACTACCAAACGATCAGATCACATAGTCAGACGGTCATTTGGAGTATCAAATGATCGACTCAAATGTTGATACGGTCATTTGGTGTGTCTGGCTGATTAGAACTTAATTTGTGAAGTTATGCACAAAACTGGCTCCAACCGATCGACTCATTAGGTGAATCGATTAGCTCAGGCAGACTGAGATGAATGGTTCACCTGGTGAACCAATCATCTTGGTTGGACTGGTGGAAGGTTCTAGCAATTTTCCTAAATTTGTGAGAAAGTTTGATCGTTTCAATTGCACAATTCTATTGATGCAACGAGTTAATGTATAGTATTAATTGCAAACGATTTGCCAATTTTGTGTGTGATTGGGAAACTGTCAGATGACTGTCTCATAGAATGAAATGATTGTCTCTCTAACCTGATAACTATATGGGATTCTAGATGACTGTTTCAGTGTTCATAGATTGTGAAAATTCAAGATCTTCTGGTCCCTTCCACTCTCGCACAAACTGGAAACCCTGACCCAAACCCCTCCTATAAATAGAGGGGTATTGGGGGCTTCCCAGAACACAACACATATAATTGAGAATCAATTGCTCTGACAATTGTTGTCCTATTTGATTGTGGTAACCAAGAGAGCTCAAGCAAGTCCTACCCGACAAGGGAGGGATAACAATGAGAGAGAACAACTGAGGAACATCATTATAGGAGAGCAAGTTGGTGACTAGTATGCCAATGGGAGGGACAACTCCTTCATTTCTATTCTACAAGGACAACAGGAGTTCTAAGTGGTTCATGTGGACTTATCTAATAGTGAGGTGGCCTTTTCCTATTGCTAAGGAGGACAACATCAACCAACAGTCTGTGGCAAGAGGAGTTGTTGCAGATGATGTTTGAGGTTGTAGTATGTGGTGCAAACCAAGAGGTGCAGCAGTCAGATGAGTCCCAGTGTAACCATAAGACGGTTGCACATCTACAACGATGAGGAGATGTCGTTGGACTTGCTCCAGGACTAGGCATATATTCAAAACCATCTTTCCTATCTTATAGTAATTGACGCAATCCGCTGGTTTATGGGAAACATGGTATTTAAAATTTTTGTATCTGCTACCTATTATGTAGCCATATTTCCCAACAATGGTATCAAAACCACGCCAATATACTATATTTTGGAATAATCGATATGATGGATTTTTGGTTTTATCATTCTATTACTACATACGATGCCAATAATTCCATGTCCAACCAAATACCAAGATATACCCAAACTAATATATATGATATATATGCAATTTACAAGCATCATCATAAAAGCGGTTTTGATGGTGGATGTGTAGCATGGTTATGGCCAATAACCCCTATTATTTGTGTATAGTTGTATGGTTGGTTAATCATTTCATCTCGATCTACTTATCGAGCCTCTATCTTATCTTCCCCATGTAAAGTTAATTCTTTCCTACCCTTGCTCCCCTCAAATGTAGCTTGAGGTTTCTCAATAATTATGTAAAAGTAGGATAGTTTACTTTCCTGTTATGATGATGATGAAGAAGAAGAAGAAGAAGAAGGACGTTCTGATGACGCAAACTAATCGGTTGGAGGACCGAGGAGGACCAGAAGAATGAGCCAAACTGACCGTCTGGTGGACCCAACCGATCAGCTGGAGGATCCAACAGATGGTGAACAGAAGAACTAGACGACCGGTGAGACGATCAAATGATCGATCAAGAGGCAATCCAATTGGTTAAAGGGTTAAACCGATCAACTAGGATTAGCAAGCATGGATTTTCATTAACAACATGTTTGTACATGTAATGAAGACCTAGGATGTGGTGATTCCTTGTGGCTCCAAGGAATTACATTAGGCTAAAGATAACCATCACTTTCGTTTATTGTATGTTTTTGTTGTGGGATATAGAATATATATGATACATACTATATATGTGGTGATTGGATAAAGTATATGTATTTATAAATACAAACTCCCTCAATTAAATATTAAGTCTGCAAAAGTGGTATGCATTATTATTATGTTGGCTTTTGGGTCAGGCTTAACTGGTGATTCTTAGAGAGTCTAAACCCAGAGGCATGCAGATGATCATGGCAAGGAGTTGTGCATATCATCTATCCAAGAGTTGCATGTAGATGCAATTGGCAAAAGCTGCCTACCAAAAATAGTCAAGTTGTGGGCGATCAGCAAAAGCTGACTCATGATTTGATGAAATATGGATCTTGATCTGCTAGAATATTGTACGCTGCAATATTTGAATTAATATGTAAGGGATATCAATTTGAATAAAATAGTGGGAGTGATAATAATTAAAGACCTAATTAATATTGTCAAAATTTTCAAATCAAATCAAAAGCTTTTGACAATTACAAATTTTCTCTTGTAGAATCAAATGACGAACAAATATGTATTGCAATCGGTCCTTAAAAAGGACAAACTTGACGGGACAAAATTCCATGACTGGTTTTGTACTTAGAGAAGGGTTCTCAATGAAGAGTGCAAGCTCTATGTCCTTGACAAACCTATTCCAAAAATACCTACTCTTGATGCACATAGGGCACAAGTGGATGCTTACTAGAAGCATGCCAATGATGCCTTAGAGATAAAGTACCTTATGCTTAGCTGCATAACTATGAGTTGCATGAGCAATGTGAATACATGACTGTTTTTGATATGGTAACATCTGAAGGAAGTAACACTTGGCCTTACAAAGCAAGACAGGGACAATATCATAAAGGTGCTACTTGAGTCTAAGATGATAGAGGGAGCCTCAGTAGAAGAACATGTGCTCAATATGATTGGGCATCTGTATCATCTTGAAGAATTGGGATTCACCTTGAGCCAAGAGTTGGCCACAGATATGATTGTAAAATCAATGCTAGAATCATATAGCCACTTTATTGCATGTTATCATGTGAATAATGTGGTTGAGCAGATGTCATACTTACTTGCCATTTGATTCATGTTGAAGCAAAATTGAAGAAGGACAAACATGTGATGATGATTAGCAGAGTCCAAGGATCAAGGCAAGACCAAGAAGAGTTCTGATGTCAATCCCAAATCCAAATCTTGAACACTCAAGATAAGGAGAAAGAAAAGTATAAGAGGAACTTATCCTATGTACTTGAAGGCAGTCAGGAAGAAGATGGGGATGGTGATCCACTTCAGGTATATACGTTATTGAGATAAACCTATCTACTTATTCATCATAGGTACTAGATATTGGATTTGGATCTCACATATGTTCTCATATACAAGATCTGAAAGGAAGTAGGCCTTTGGGAAAAGGTAAGGTGGAACTACGAGTTGCTAATGGTGCAAGAGTTGCAACCAACGCAGTTGGAACCTATAGTTTATATCTACCCACAGGGCTTGTAATAGAGTTAATAAGTTGTTATTATGTACTTGCTTTAAATAGAAACATCATTTATATATCTTGTATGGACAATGATACATTTGAATTCCATATTAAAAATGGTCGATGTTCTATTTCAAAAGATGGGATCTTTTATGGCAGTGCCCCAATGTCTTATGGTCTTTATTTGTTAGATCTAAAGACAGATGTTTATAATGTAAATACTAAAAGACTAAACTCAACAACTCAAATAAGACATACCTTTGGCATTGTCGTCTAGGGCACATAAATGAGAATTGCATATCTAGACTCCATAAAGATGGTTATCTAGACACTTTTGGTTTTGAATCAATAGGGACATGTGAATCTTGTTTGTTGGGCAAGATGGCTAAGACTCATTTCACCGGTAACAATTAGAGGGCTAGTGATCTATTAGGACGCATACATACCGACGTGTGTGGACCTTTTAGAACAACCGCTAGTGGTGGGTATCAATACTTCATTACCTTCATTGATGACTTCAGTAGGCATGGCTATGTTTATTTAATGAAACATAAGTCAGAAACGCTTGACAGGTTCAACAAGTTTATGAATGAAGTATAGAAATAACTTGGTAAAAGTATTAAGGAACTTCATTTTGAATACTTAAGTAAAGAGTTTGAGGACCTTCTTATACCCCATGGGATTATTTCCCAATGGGCTCCACTTGGAACACCACGGCATAATGGTGTATCAAAAAGAAGGAATCGCACATTGTTGGATATGGTGTGATCGATGATGAGTTTAGCTGAGCTTTCGACTACCTTCTGGGGGCATGCTCTAGAAATTGTCGCATTTATAATCAATTTAAAAGACACCATATAAGATATGGACTGGGAAGCATCCCAAAATGTCTTTTATGGGGATTTGGGGGTGTGAAGCTTATGTCAAGAAAATGTTTCCTGAAAATCTTGGCCCTAGATCTCATAAATATTACTTTGTTGGATATCCCAAAGAAACCATGGGATACTACTTGTATAATCCATTTAACAACAAAATGTTTATTGCCAGAGATGTATTCCTAGAAAAGGAATTTATTTCCAAAGGAATCAGTGGGAGGCAAGTGGAACTCGAAGTGGTTAAAGACCAACAAGAAAAGATTGAACCAATAGATGTACAAGAGGAACAAAGATAATCACAAGGTGTTGTGGAGTCTCAAATTCCTCAAGTAACACAGGAACCTCATAGATCTAATAGGAGACGCCTTGAGCATAAAAGATTTGGATATCTTGTGACTCAGGAAGGTAGTGAATCGATCATAGATGATGAGCCAATAACCTATCTAGATGATATTAAAGGATCAAAACTAAGAAATAGCTTGAGGCTATGAGAGCTAAGATGGAATCTATGTATACCAACAAAGTATGGACTTTTGTGGATCCACCTAAAGGGGTAAAACCCATAGGGTGCAAGTGGGTCTTCAAGGATAAGATCGGCATGGATGGAAAAGTTCAAACCTATAAGGGCAAATTAGTTGCAAAGGATTTCAGACAAGTTCAAGGTGTTGACTATGATGAAACCTTTTCTTCAGTGGCCATTGTTAACTCCATCAGGATCATGCTTGCTATTACAGCTTATCATGACCATGAGATTTGGTAGATGGATGTTAAAATCACATTTCTTAATTAGAATCTTCTTGAGTATGTGTATATGACACAACCTCAGGGTTTATAAATCCAAAGTTTTCAAATAAAGTCTATAAGCTACAAAGGTCAATTTATGGATTGAAGCAAGCATCTTGGAGTTGGAATCTTCATTTTGATGAGACAATCAAAGAGTTTGACTTTATTCAAAATGAAGATGAAACTTTTGCGTACAAGAAGGTTAGTGGAAGCATAGTGACATTCCTCATATTATATGTAGATGACATATTATTGATGGGGAATGACATCCCTACTTTACAAAAGGTAAATTCATGGCTTAGAAATATGTTTCTATGAAAGACTTGGGAGAAGCATCCTACATCTTAGGGAAAAGATCTATAGAGATAGATCCAAAAGGTTTCTTGGACTAAGTCAAAACACATACATTGACAAATTGTTGAAGTGGTTCAACATGGAGAACTCAAAGAGAGAAAACTTGCCCATGCTACATGGAGTTCACATCTCTAAGGATCAAAGTCCCAATTCTTGTGAAGAAAGGGAACACATGAGTTTGATTCCATATGCCTCAATAATAGGATCAATCATGTATGCAATGTTGTGTACCCATCCATACGTGTCGTATGCCTTGAGTGTGACGAGTAGATATCAGTCAGATCCAGGTGATGCTCACTGGACATCTGTGAAGAACATTCTCAAGTACTTGAGAAGGACTAAGGATCAGTTCTTAGTCTATGGCGGAGAGGAAGATTTGGTGGTAAAAGGTTACACTGATGCAAGCTTCCAAACTGATAAAGATGATTACAAATCACAATCAGGATTCGTCTCTAGCCTAAATAATGGAGCTGTAAAATGGAAGAGTTTCAAGTAAGAGATAGTTGTCGATTCTGCAATAGAGGTCGAGTATATTGTTGCATCGAATGCAGTAAAGGAGGTTGTATGGATCAAGAAGTTCATTACAAAACTTGGGGTCATTATAAGCATCAGTGACGCAATCGAGCTGTATTGTGACAATAATGGAGCTATTGCACAAGCTAAGGAACCCAGATCGCATCAGTGCTCAAAGCATATACAAAGGCGAGTTCATCTCATATGACAGACCAGACAGGGAGGAGATGTAAAGATTTACAAAGTACCAACTGAGAACAATATTTATGTCCCCTTAGCAAAGTCACTTTCACAGCAAAAGCATGATGGGCATGTTAGATCACTTGGAGTATGATTTGTAGGTGATTGACTCTAAGTGTAAGTGGGAGTTTTTTGGTATGTATTCCCAGAGAGCCAATCATATGACGATTGTAATGGCATAACATGTAAATGATTTGATTAATAAATAAAGGCAAGATTCCAATTTATTTTGCTTAATTCGGTTATTAGATAATGATGTAACGTTACAAATGTCTACAGAATAATATTACTCACAGACGTATGTCTTCAAGTACATGACAAATGAGATCATATGAATGTTAAGAGCATATATATATATATATATATATATATATATATATATATATATATATATATATATATATATATATATATATATATTCTCATTATGTACCCAATTAGTTATTATTGTGGAAGGTTAATAGAGAACAATGACACATAAGATCAAAGTGTGAGTTGGTTTGATGACAGAGTCTCATTAGTCACAATTTGGCAATATCAAATCAAGCACATAGATACATGCTAGAGAACAGTGTATCAGATAGACTCACCATGAGACTGACACATGGAAGCCATTACAATGGTAGTCATAGTTAGCTCTCATAGTGATGGTGGTGTTTGTGGTTCTTAGACCTAAAATCACTACATTCATCACATGTTGTTTGGTATGTTTTGACATCATCAAACATAATCCTAAAACTTGGGTTGTTATAAAGGTGATGATTGGGTGATTGTGACACATGGGGACTGAATGTGAGTGATATAGATGGGATTTACCCCTCCTACGGGAGTATGATATCCTAGGCCTCTTAATCAGTGAGATTGAGAAATGCATGGCCAAGAACATGTGAGTCAATATGTAATATTAAGCCTATATATATCTCAGATAGTCTGCTCTGGTTCAAGAAACAATATTAAATGTTGAAGAGGGTGACTACTCCATGCCTCAAGTTCAGTCTGGATATCAGAGACAAAGGAATTTTACAAACATTATAACACCAAGCATAGAAGTTGTTCCCCAACTTTCCATTTACTTGGGTAGCATTGATGTGCGACTAAGCACCTCTCATTGCTTGTTATGTCATAAGTTGTTATGGACATTCACTGCCAAGGTAATATGGGACCTATAGGGTCACATACATAGGTCTTGACTTAGAAGAGGAGTTTAATCTTAAATGATGATTGAATTGATTACTAAAGTATTTAGGTATTCAGTTCACACAACAAATCATCTAACTGCACTACTAAAAGATTGGCTCACACAGTGAGATGGCCATTTGGAGTATCAAATGATCGGCTCAAATGTTGAGACAGTCATTTGGCGTGTCAGGTTGATTGGAACTGGATTGATGAAATTCTGCACAAAACTAGCTCCAACTTATCGGCTCACTAGGTGAACCGATCGGCTCGGCTAGAGAAAGATGACCGGTTCACCTGGTGGACTGATTGGCTTGATTTCACTAGTGGAAGGTTCTAGCAACTTTCCCGAATTCATGAGGAAGTTTGATCATTTCAATTGCACAATTCCATTGATGCAAGGATTTAATGTTTATCATTAACTGCAAACGATTTATCAATTTTGTGTGTGATTGGGAAACTACCAGAAGACTGTCTTGCAGAGTGAAACGGTCGTGCCTCAAGCCAGATGACCATATGGGCTTCTAGACGACTGTTTTGGTGTTCGCAGGTTGCCAAAATTCAAGATCTTCCGGTCCCTTCCACTCCCACACAAATTGGGAACCCTGACTCAATCACTCCTATAAATAAAGGGGTATTAGGGGATTCCCAGAACACAACATAGATAATTGAGAATCAGTTCTTTTGAAAATTGTTGTCCTCTCTAGTTTTGGTAACCAAGAGAGCCCAAGCAAGTTCTACCCGACTAGGGAGGGATAGTAATGGGAGAGAACAATTAAGGATCATTTTTGTGGGAGAGCAAGTTGGTGACTAGTATACCAACAAAAGGGACAACTCCTTCCTATCTGTTCTACAAGGATGGCATGAGTTCTAAGCGATCTGTGTGGACTTCTCTAGAGGTGAGGTGGCATTTTCCCGTCACTAAGGAGGACAACGTCAACCAATAGTTTGTGATGAGAGGAGCTGTTACAAACGACATTCGAGGTTGCAGTCCACAGTATAAACCAGGAGGTGCAGTAGTCAGACAAGTCCCAGTGAAACTAGAATATGGTTGCGTATCTACAATGACAAGGAAATGTCGTGGGACTTGCTCCAGGATCAGGTATATCCTCAAAACCATCCTTCCCATCTTATAGTAATTGACATGATCCATAGGTTTATGGGAAATATGGTAATTAAAACTTTTGTTTCCACTGCCTATTCTGTAGTCCTATTTCCCAACAAGGACCACATCAATCGAGGAACCAAAAATCGACCTTAGTAGACTTCTTTGTTGCTTCTGTCAAGCTTCTTATTCTTGTGGTTTGATCGAAGATACAATGTTACTTATGCCTCTACCTCTTATCACTTTATTCATGGGTATTCCTATCCATAGATTTTTTTTGGGGGAGCCTTGCATGAGGTCTCCTATATCCATGCAGTGTCAGGTCATTGGACCAAGTGAGAAAGGGCCCCACGAGTCAGATTTGCCCTCTAAAGTGATTAATCGATTTCTCTATTTTCCTATTGGACTGTTGTTTGTAAAATCATGGTAATTAATCAGAAGCTTAGAAAAATACATAGAAATACTTTTTGGAAAGGTTTTTGGACAAGGAACATGATTTTAGTGGTTTTCATCCCTAATTCAAAAATGTCAGACTATGTATTCCTAAATGACCTAAATTAGGGTTTAAGTTTTAGTTAAGATAAAGATTAATTGGAACTATATTAATTTTAGGACATTAGGGTTTCATCAACCCCAAAGAAACCTAGAGGACTTCCTCTATCATTGGTAAGTGGATCTTGTAGTCTAAGTATCAAGTACGGGTCAAGGGATTTTATTCGCTTATGATTTTGCAAATCAGATATAATGATATTACACATATTTTCACAATCGATATTTGTAAGATAAATGCTTACAATTCAGATTATGATTTTCAGTATATTGTTCTCATAGTGATTATGATGATAACATGCACATTTTTCTTAATTCAAATTTAATGTTTCAAGTTGTTATGCTCAAGAATAATGTTTAGAATAAGAGAGTTGATTATTGTTTCTCCTTCCAAGTTATTTGCCTTTTAGGGATAGATTAAGATCTTGAGAGAAAAGTTATATTCAAGCTCCTGAGATCAATGCTACAAATCAAGATCTTGGGAGCTATGTCATATTCAAGCTCCTGAGAGCAATTTATTTATCAAGCTCCTGAGAGAAATTAGCACTTTGGTGCATATGTTATCGGGCTCATGAGAGAAATGTATTTTATCAAGCTCTTGAGAGCAATGTGATGGAAAAAGGACAACATACTCAACCCGAGATAATAATATCAATGATAAAGAGAAGTACGAATATAGATAATGGAAATGAAAAGTATTCAATGTTTTATAATGTTTAATACATGTTTCTCAAAAGTATAGTTTATCTTCAGTTCATATAATGTTACTTAGTGCCACTTATTCTAACGTACTTTCCATTTTACTTTGTATGGTTGGGAATGTGATGTCCACAGGAGAAAAGGATAAGGAAGTGTAGGAAAGGAGCTTATATCTCAAGAAGAAAGCTAGGATTCGAAACTTGGTGGGGTAACAACTATTATAGAATAATTATTTCAGTTTTACTTTTAAGTTGATAGAACCAAGTATTAATTTTAAGTTCCAGGCTTCATTCCTTTTGCAATTTCATTTGATGGGTGCATGTACTTGACACTTTCTTCATTTATATTTCTATGTTCTTTTTGTGTGAGGACAAGCAATAGTTCAAGCTTAAGGGGATTGATGTACACATCTTATATAAACTTTTTACCCACTTTTGCACACACTTTCCATTCAAATTGTATCTCATTTTGCATCTAATCATACTTGATTTCCCACCTTTTTAGTTGTTTTACTCTTTTCATATTTGTGACCATTGATACATGATTATTCTGAGAAAATGGGGAAAATCCAACCAAAATCCGACCTTAGCTGGATCCCCTAAGAGTTTGCATACTTCACAGAGTTCTTCTTGAAGATTTTAAAGAGAACACATTGTGTGTTAATTACCACGCAAAGTGTAACTTTACAGATTATCGTGTTCCCCCTAAATAGTTGTGACACGACATGTCTCTATAGTGACATGGTGTGTTGCACCGTTCAGTAGCTACACTCAGAAATTATGTCAAAATGCACAGTATGTGTTTATTAAGGCACGCTTTGTCCAACCCGAGCAGTTCAACCAAGGACTTATGTGATAGCCCGGATTTTAGGGTTTTGACATCTAGTATAGTATTTAAGGCCATCGATGTTGTGAAATAGTTTGGAATCAAACTAAGGAATTAGTTATATATAATGGATGTTTTGATCCTAATTTGAAGGTATTTTACAACACAATGCATTTGAGGAATATTAGTTGCATCTGTGAGTTACCAATATCACTTATTAATGGTCATGTGAGTACTTGTGAAGTTAAGTGATATGTATGAGTCAAAAGTGTCTAAGGATGGATCTTCAAGTATGACTTGGTGAAATAAAGTAAGTTTCATTATTTTGCTAATGTTGGATGCTATTTGAGATGCATTGGGATTCAATATACCTATACACGAGCCTTTATGAAAAACTAGTATCATATTGGTCAAGGGCAGAAGATTCGGATGAACTTTGTGGTATAAAGTAGCTTAGACGATGCTAAACATATCATTGAATTTTAATGAATAAATGATGCTCCTACAGCAAGTAGGTTTTGATATTGCAAGTAGACGACAAATCAACGCATTGAGGACTGCAGTCATCGAAATATTATTAGTTGAGCCTAGCTTAGGGTGTTTCTATCTTTTGGCCTTGATATGAGTTGGTTGGGTGGTCTTTCCCAGGAACCCAATGGAATAGATCCTTTCAGTTTTGATGAGAGGATATGTGGAGCCATGATAGCCATAGATCAGCTTCCAAAAATACACGTATATCCTAACCCAGAAGAATGACCACATCAAGCTTGACCGCCTCCCTCGCGAGATTGGTTTCTGTTGTGAAGAGAGAGATCACAGAGCATACGTGACCTGAACTACCCCTTGCATAAGTTTTGGGCATCTACAGAAGGATATGGGACTCCAGTTCCTTACCCCTCTCCATTCATCTTACAGAATTGGACCAAGGGAGGATCGGGGAGGGTAGTCCTCGGGCAAAGCCTCACCATGGAGGATCAGACCTCAGACCTCGACGTGATTCTTGTATTCTCAGATTCGAGGAGGCCATCCGCACCAGGGTCATCAAAGGCGGTGACCAGCATGGACTCGAGGTGATATATAGAGAACTAACTTTCCCCGTTCGTCACTTCTTCATCGCTCTTTCCAGGTAGTATGGAAGCTGACGAGGAGGACCTGAGGGTCAAGTGATCCTCATTGAAATCTTGTAAGTAGCAGCCGTGAGTGTTGAGTTAGAGGAGGAGACGCAGGTGTAGCACTACAGATGCGAGAAGATCTTAAAGTAGTCAACCTGTCGTCAGAGTTTGGAGATGTAGCGGCAGCAAGCCCGCAAAGATGTAGATCAGGAGGTGTCGAACCCTCATGACAGAGACCGTGAAATAGAGAAGATGAGGAGGTTAAGGGCGATCTGTCCCCATCATTTCCAACCGACGTGAGGGCATGTAAGCCTTGTCAGTGCTAGCTGGTCTCAATCACGGAGTCGGCGGCGCTAAGCCTGGAGGAGCACGCGGACTCACGTTTGATTGGAAACACAGAGACGAAGAGGTGAGAGTGAACCAGCGTCAGACCCAGCCCCAACGGCGGCAGGCTGCGGTGGAGCCACCTTGACCTAGAGGGCTCCTTTGTGACG
The DNA here is from genome assembly GCA_963693085.1 of Alisma plantago-aquatica. Classification (NCBI taxonomy): domain Eukaryota; kingdom Viridiplantae; phylum Streptophyta; class Magnoliopsida; order Alismatales; family Alismataceae; genus Alisma; species Alisma plantago-aquatica. Next base: position 254,800,254 of record OY856410.1, read on the forward strand.
GCAGTGAGTTATTGGAGACAAGAAGGAATCGCAATGAGCTGGAGGGCGCACAGACCAGGCATTGCTGCTCACCGGAGATGAAGCCAGTGGCGGCGGCAGCGGTGACTTCACAGACCTCATGCGGGCGTTGCACAGATCGCGTTCACGCGAGGGGAAGAGGGAGCGGCCGATTCTGAGACCCAACCGGTTCACCCCAGCCAAAGGCAGACCAAACCAGACGGACCAAAAATGACCCAGATGGCAGCGGTACACATGATGTATAGAGCCAGCGCCCCCTTTTGGCCACGTGGCGCATGCCCATTGGCTACAAAAAGGTAAATATTCAATAATGCTCAAATCTTGCATAATTTGTAGAAAATAGCCCGATTATCAGAAAAATACAAATAAGGTACCAAAATTCTCAGGAAAATGAGTAGAACGCATTAGAAATATAATATCAGGCTTTTGATACACTAATTTCAGTGATATCATGTAAGATGTGTAAGGCTTAGTTCTTGAGTAATAAATATTAGATGATGACATAAAATTATGATAACATGTCAGTAAGTCTATAATCATGTTTATAATGCATATGATGTCAGATATGATCATGTTGATGCATGAAATTACGTAATTTAATTAATATGTCTAATTAGGGCTAATAACACTAAAGATGATGCAATTAATGCATACATGCTCAATAAATGATGAGATTTACACAAAACCCTCATATCTGTAACTAGAATATAATATATAAATCTAAGATTAGTTATATGCATAGAATGCATGTTATATGAAGAGCACCCTTAATACAAGTGATGCAACCCTAATATGGTTAATGAAAGTGACATAATGTTGATTATGTCCACATAATAATGTGACACATGAGTATATCCAGTTGATGAACTATAATCTGGAAAATGACATCAGTAAGATAAATATAAGGTAAGAATACAAGTAATCATGAGAATAACATAATGATCTAAGTAAACCCTAAAATGAACATGACTAGGGTTAAAATGATCAGAATCTGATGCTAGTATATGATTTTGTTATTAATTAGGTGCTGACCAGTTTGTCTAGATGATCAAAGATATTTATGAATCTCAGAACTCAGGTACGTGGGATTTATTAAGTATAAGACTAGTTTTCTGGTTGCCTATGATATGTAATATCTTGAATGCTTGTATTTGGATATGATTGCTTGGTTGAACTAGTATGACTTATACTTCATAAATCTAATAGAACATCAATGAGTATGATGAGTTGTAGCTACTAGAGCACATATCCTGGTGTGGATGTATGTTGCATAACATGGATGTATGATTCCTTGGCCCATGTTAGATGTATGATGATACTATATTGCCCACACTAGATGTAAGTCAAGTGCAAGTATGTGTAGTACAACTGCATCAAAGTGAAAGCAATAAAAGGAATGTTTACCTGATTATCGCTTTATATATTGTTTTCTTTTACTCTTTCTTTCTCAAGTTATTTCAATTATGCAAACATATTAGTATGTATCTTTCTACCCACGTACACAACACCTTGTGTGTTGATTCATTGTTTCGCGTATGTTTTAGGTTCAGAGATAGCGTGGGATAAAAGATGTGAAGTGAGCATTGTTCAGGTTGTACCTTTTGTGTAGATCCTAGTGTAGCATACATGTTCTAAGACTGTAGAATTTTCATTCAATATGTAATTGTAATCGTTTTGTAATAACTCATTTGTATAAATATACATGTTGAATGCTGAGAAATGTTATGGTTGTATGTTCATGTATGTGTATTATGCTTTCGCATCGCTTTCTGATATGATTGGATGATGTTCTCAGATTCTGACCTCTCATTCCCAATAGGGTTTGGAGAAGCCAAAATCTGGGGACGTCACAGTTGGTATCAGAGCATGAACAATAGCTACACCTGACAATAGCTCATCATGAAACATAAATAAATTAAATTTCACCTTTCACTTTAAATACTAGAAACTTAGTAAGTTGTTCTATAGGAATAAGGTTTGACCTAGCCTCTAGGTTAGAACCTAGATGTTCGAGAACTAGGTTTAGACAAGTGTGTGAAACCTTATCCATATAGAGCTCGTATGTATAAAGGTTTCTGCACTGGTATACACCTTGTTCTCACCATTTCACTATGTTATAGGGCACTAGACTATCTATTGTCTGTGGGACACTCAGTTTTGTTGATTTGGTTTTGTTTTCCAATCGGCTCGAGCCTTGAGTGTTTTCTCTGACGTCTTCTTTCCCAGAGAAAAACTATATAGTATTTTATTATATATATGTAAATATAAAAATGTGTCCCTCACACTATAGAGTAGTTAGTGTTCATGCAACCTAAGTGAAAGGGAGTGACATCAGTCTAGAAGAGAGAGTAGTCTAGATTAGATGTCTAGAGCCTTGTCAAGATATGTGATACATAGATTAGATGATAGGATGATAGTTGAAATAAGCATGTGAAATCTTATCTAAGTTTGATCTATGATGCTATAAGTTTCCTTATAAAGGTTTAAGTTGTATACTTGTTGAATCCAAATTTGTAGAATTTATGCAAAATCTTGATGATGAAAGTACATTCCCTTTTCCTACTTAAGATAAGATAAGTTAAGATAGAGATGAGTGTGCATGAGCCTCAAGCTCTTATACAAGGAGGATGTCTAGTGGTAGGATGAGATATGTGGTGAACTCTAGAGAGAGTAAGACCCACAGGGAGAAGGTCATAGGACCTAGCCTCCAATATATGAGATATGTATTTAAAAAAAAATCTCCTACACTAGATTACTCTTGAGTAGATGAGTTGAGTCCTTTTGCATGATTCAATCCTTTATGTGAGAGTCGGGGTTTAAAACAAAATTATGGGTAGGCGACTCATAATGAGAAAGTCAATCCTTTTGATTGAATTAGGTCTTAGCTTGAGTGACATATGTTTGTGAATCTCATCATTAGCTGCAAGTGAGGTGATATATGAACTGTGGTTCTAAGAGTAAAGTGCTTCGTGCATAAGAAACTCATAAATGTTGTTCCTTCCACTTTCTTTCTCTATATATGATGCTAGAAACCTCACTTGAATTATTTGGATTATTATGTATGAATGGTCACTTAGATAAGCTTGACCTATTCTATATTCCCTTCCTATATCATACATGAACTATCTAAGTTTGAAACCGTGATAAAATTAGCTTAATATATCCTCCTTCCCTCTATGTCATGAAGGAAAGATATAAGTTGAAATCACGAGTTAGAAATAAATATATCTCTGGATCATGGGTTACATGATCACAACATATAGTTCTTAACTTCAAATCTTTTGACTCTAAGCTTATAGTTTGGTAATAACTCATACATAATAGGGTGAAACCCTAATATACAAAGATGAATATTAGTTCCCTCTAATGATGCAATCCTAGTATGATGTTGAGAATAAACAATAATAATGATTTTAAGTATGATAAATTTCAGCAGCTAATGATATTGAAACCTTGATATCACCTTGAGTATTAGATTAATTGAATTTTGAGGACGAAACTCCACATAAGGTGGGGTGAATGTGATAGTCCGGATTTTAGGGTTTTGACATCTAGTATAGTATTTAAGGCCAACGATGTTGTGAAATAGTTTGGAATCAAATTAAGGAATTAGTTGTATATAATGGATATGGATGTTTTGATCCTAATTTGAAGGTATTTTACAACACAATGCATTTGAGGAATATTAGTTGCATATGTGAGTTACCAATATCACTTATTAATGGTCATGTGAGTACTTGTGAAGTTAAGTGATATGTATGAGTCAAAAGTGTCTAAGGATGGATCTTCAAGTATGACTTGGTGAAATAAAGTAAGTTTCATTATTTTTCTAATGTTGGATGCTATTTGAGATGCATTGGGATTCAATATACCTATACACGAGCCTTTATGAAAAACTAGTATCATATTGGTCAAGGGCAGAAGATTCGGATGAACTTTTTGGTATAAAGTAGCTTAGACGATGGTAAACCTATCATTGAATTTTAATGAATAAATGATGCTCCTACAGCAAGTAGGTTTTGATATTGCAAGTAGATGACAAATCAACGCATTGAGGACTGCAGTCATCGAAATATTATTAGTTGAGCCTAGCTTAGGGTGTTTCTATCTTTTGTCCTTGATATGAGTTGGTTGGGTGGTCTTTCCCAGGCACCCAATGGAACAGATCCTTTCAGTTTTGATGAGAGGATATGTGGAGCCGTGATAGCCATAGATCAGCTTCCAACAATACATGTATATCCTAACCCGGAAGAATGACCACGTCAAGCTTGGCCGCCTCCCTCGCGAGATTGGTTTTTGTTGTGAAGAGAGAGATCACAGAGCATACGTGACCTGAACTACCTCTTGCATAAGTTATGGGCATCTACAGAAGGATATGGGACTCCAGTTCCTTACCCCTCTCCATTCATCTTACAGAATTGGACCAAGGGAGGATCGGGGAGGGTAGTCCTCGGGCAAAGCCTCACCATGGAGGATCAGACCTCAGACCTCAACGTGATTCTTGTATTCTCAGATTTGAGGAGGCCAGCCGCACCAGGGTCATAAAAGGCGGTGGCCAGCATGGACTCGAGGTGATATACAGAGAACTACCTTTCCCCGTTCGTCACTTCTTCATCGCTCCTTCCAGGTAGTATGGAAGCTGACGAGGAGGACCTGAGGGTCGAGCGATCCTCATCGGAATCTTATAAGTAGCATCCGTGAGTGTTGAGTTAGAGGAGGAGACGCAGGTGTAGCACTGCAGATGCGAGAAGATTTGAAAGTAGTCAACCTGTCATCAGAGTTCGGAGATACAGCGGCAGCAAGCCCACAAAGATGTAGATCAGGAGGTGTCGAACCCTCATGACAGAGACCGTGAAATACAGAAGATGAGGAGGTTAAGGGCGATCTGTCCCCATCATTTCCAACCTACGTGAGGGCATGTAATCCCTGTCAGTGCTTGCTGGTCTCAATCACGGAGTCGGCGGTGCTAAGCCTGGAGGAGCATGCGGACTCACATTTGATTGGAACACAAAGACGAAGAGGTGAGCGTGAACCAGCATCAGACCCAGCCCCAACGGCGGCAGGCTGCGGTGGAGCCACCTCGACCTAGAGGGCTCCCTTGTGATGGCGGTGAGTTATTGGAGACAAGAAGGAATTGCGAGGAGCTGGAGGGCGCACAGACCAGGCACTGCCGCGCCCATGTTAGATGTATGATCGGCAGGATGTATAGAGCCAGCGCCCCCTTTTGGCCACGTGGCGCATGCCCAAAAGGATGTATAGAGCCAGCGCCCATGTTAGACTTACTAACATGTGTGGATGTATGTTGCCTAACATGGATGTATGATTCCTTGGCCCATGTTAGATGTATGATGATACTATATTGCCCACACTAGATGTAAGTCAAGTGCAAGTATGTGTAGTACAACTGCATCAAAGTGAAAGCAATAAAAGGAATGTTTACCTGATTATCGCTTTAAATAATGTTTTCTTTTACTCTTTCTTTCTCAAGTTATTTCAATTGCAAACATATTAGTATGTATCTTTCTACCCACGTACACAACACCTTGTGTGTTGATTCTTTGTTTCACGTATGTTTTAGGTTCAGAGATAGCGTGGGATAAAAGATGTGAAGTGAGCATTGTTCAGGTTGTACCTTTTGTGTAGATCCTAGTGTAGCATACATGTTCTTAGACTGTAGAATTTTCATTCAATATGTAATTGTAATCGTGTTGTAATAACTCATTTGTATAAATATACATGTTGAATGCTTAGAAATGTTATGGTTGTATGTTCATGTATGTGTATTATGCTTCCGCATCGCTTTCTGATATGATTTGATGATGTTCTCAGATTCTGACCTCTCATTCCCAATAGGGTTTGGAGAAGCCAAAATCCGGGGACATCACAACTTCACCATCTCTCGGCTACACAGTGTGTCTCTCAAAAAACACGGCGTGTACTCCTCAAGAAAAGCAATTTGCATGTCATTTACACATGGTGACACGTCGTGTGGTTCTCAAACATGGCGTGTTCCAATCGATTTATGCAGTTTTGAAAAACAACTGTCCCTCATTTCAAATATGAAAACTCACATGTGGGATTATTATCTCTTATCATTTTTAAAACACTTTTCATCCAGAGAATAGTCTAGAGTAGAGGAAGGGCAATTTTGGAAGGAAGAAGTGGTTCCTCGAGAGGGAACCTCCATTCTTCTTCATTCTTCTTCAAGTGTTGTAGTAGGAGCTTCTCCACCTTATTCAGACCTCTCAGGAGAGATGTTAGTTGAAGTAGAAGCATCAACTTGGGCATAATTTCATCTTCAAGTCGAAGTTCTACCTAGTTCTTTCTCATTCATTAGATTTCTTTTGTTCTTCTCTTCTCTAGTCATGTAGAACTTCAAAATATGTAGCATGTACTTGTGTTTCACCACCATGGATGAATAGTTTTCCTTTCTTGGGCGTGGGAGAGTAGCTCCCATGTCATTCCTCATGTGAACTCAAATTTCTTATACTAATGCTAGTGAACTTGTTGTTTCAAGATATTCTATGGTTCTTTTATCCTTGTATGCACTATTGGCCATCTTTCTTACTAGTTTTATGCATCCCTATGTGATTTGGGAGGATGTGTAAATAAGTAGGGAGTAGATATCTTGGTAATGTATCCTTGACCATGGGAGTGCCTGGGATTGTGTTGAGGATCCAAGGTTCCAGTTAAAATCTTTACATAAGTATGGGAGTACTATGTGGGGATTAGAACTATCCCATATCGTCGGGGAGGTGTGTGATGACAACAACCTCCTTGCATGTTAATTAGTATGTTAAATTTCCTAGTTATATGTGAGTAATGATGTGGAGGTGAAATCTTTTAACTAAATTCCTTTAAGTTTTGATCTAAATCTCACTTTAAGTGATTAGAGTTTCCAGTTTCTTAGAATTGCAAAATAGTTTAGCTATAAACCAAACCAATCTTAGTAAATCGATCAGAGTTGTTGAAGATTAACATGCTTGTGACTAGTTGTATCCTGCTCCTTGGATGATCTTGAACATACTACACACACATATATAGTTATCGGGTAGTGCTCGTATTATAAATATTAAAACTTGTGCACACGGCTAACAATTATCCCCTTATCTATTCTCGTTCTCCTCCTCCTTCTACTATTATCCTCTTGATCATGTTCTCCATATGCACTTCACTTCTCCTTCCCTCATTGTTCCTTTTCTCCTTCCGTCATTGTTACCTTTCTTCTTCCCTCATTGTTCCTTTTCTCCTACTTGATCCCGCTTGTTGATCCTTACACATACAAAATCTGACAAACATACACTTCACAAACGACACATAATTTGACTAACATACAATTGATTGCACGCTGACACATAAGCCACATAATTTCATTCCAAAAAATTATCATAGTTATATTATAAAAGGTGGATAGTATATGACATTAATATCCCCTTTCTCAGGCTTTGATCATATGCTTCTTAATTAAACTAAAAAGTACATTTTTATGACTACAAATTATCTTGCAGCCATATTTATACATATTTGGGAAATATATTGTTGATTATTCCATTGTATGAATTAATTCTACTCAATTTTACCAGTCTAATATTTCATGAATAGTTTGCTAAAGACTCAGCAATTATATATGTCCCTCTATTCATGAACAATTGCAATATCCCATTTCCATGTGTTCCAATCTGCGGCCCCTCTCGTGATAGTGAGAAAGGACTTTGTGTACTTCAACAACTCCTCACAAATTGGGTCGTATAAAGTCCATTTTTCTTGCTCCTCACTGGCTAGGTTGTTCAGCATGACAAACTGCTTTGCAAGGAAGTCAAAGCAAATAATGAACTCGTAATGGCAGATCGAAATCATTTACTACATGTTTAAATTAAATAATTAAAGTAAACGTGAGAATAGCCACCAAAGAGCATAGAGGATATCATAGAAGTAGAAATGACTTACATAATCATCAAATTTATGGTCTAAGGGGTGATGATTTTTGAAGTAATCTAACTAGAACATGTCACGAATAATGTTAACTTTGCGGTCCTCATTAATTCACCCAAGCTAAAAATAGCATTTTTCTGCAAATTAAGGAAACATAGACCTTGAACAAAAGGCATTTATCAAATAAGAACGGATGCATTGAAACTAGAATACAACAAAGAATGAAATTTGGAACAAGAAGGGGAGTAAAGAAGGAAGATTAGAAAAGGAAAGAAGTTATGCAGGTCGAAAAAAGGAATAAGGACCATGACAACATGAACAAGGAGAGAGACAAAAGGAACAAGGAGGGGAGTAAAGGAAGAAGAAGAACATGACAATGAGAGCAGGAATAATAGAACAGAGAAAAGGAACAAGGAGGGGGAGTAAAGGAAGGAGAATAGGACGATGAGAGTAGGAATAATTGAAGAGAGAAATGAAACAAAGAGAGGGAGTAAAGAAAGAAGGATAAGGAGAAAAAGGACAATATGTGTACATGAGAAGAAAAGAAACAACGATTGCGGAGGAAAAAAGGAAGAAGGATGAGGAGAACAGGAACAAAGAGGAGGAGAAAAGGAAGAAGGCAAACAATAACAGGAACAAGGAGGGGTCTCAGGAACAAGGACGATCATAAATGGAACAAGGAGGGGGAAAGGAAGATGAACGATGAGAAAAGGGACAAGGAGGGAGATAAAAGGAAGACGAACGATGAGAAATGGAACAAGGAGGGGGAGTAAATGCAAAACCAGTGTTGTATCATGAATATAAGAACATCATCAAAATCAATAATTTAAGATGATTGCACCTATAATCAAACTGAACTAAATGAAATTTGGAACACAATGATGCTTGCAATGGGACATACACATAGAAGCATCGGAAGATGTAATCTTTTCACCCTTATGTCAGTCTGTTTGATATTCCTTTTGTTCATTGCATGAATGTGTGTGTCGATAATGTCGTTGGTGATCGAGCATCCTTTCCACACAAGAAAGGATATCTTCTTCCATAAAGGTTATAATACCACTCACCTCCCTATATTAGAGGTAATCACTACAAAAAAACAATAAATAAGTATATTGACTGATTTCTTGGAAGAAAGGTAAGTTGTTACCAAAGATGCACAACCTAAACTATGTAATTTTGGTGTTCTACATCTAGTTCAACATTTTAATCTGTATGAGCTTGATAACAAGTAACTCACTATGCATGGCTTCAGGTGCACAACCTTCAGAACACCACTTCAAGACCGAATCATTAGATTTCTGATGACCGAGTTTAGTATAGTGTTGATGCGGCCGACGTGTCAATTTTGGTTGGTTGTGTATTTTGCTAAGATCCTTTTCCTCTTTGTTGGAGATAACGAAAGATAGTTTTTGCCTAGGGTGCATGCCACTACCCTCAATCTTAGGTTGAACATCACTTCATCATGCTCCCCCTCCTCAATGTTGAAGACCACGATGGAGCGCTTACACTCTCGCATGTCACTGACCTCGGGTGTCATCGTTTCAAGACGTTTCTTGGTGTTGCTGGTAGAGTCATAATCAGAAAAACCTCACTTTTCTTGGAACTCAGGAGAGCGCTTGAAGAAATCCCTTTGCCTCTCACTAGGATTTTCATCGTCGTTTGAAAGAACATCAAATGTGGGATTTTGCCTCCAGCCATGGTCATGGTGGATGGTGTTGCGGTTGAGGTTGCTGCTTCTTGTTAGGTTGACATTGATGATGTTGTTGTTGTGACTTCTGGATCTTGTTAGGTTCCATTACTCGAAAGGGAGTGAGATAATGGTAGGGCAAATGCAACCATTGTCATCTTTTGAAAATTAGATGTGGATCATTTGTCGTCTAGTCGAGCATCAATAATCGAGTCCAGTGAGGCTTCCTTGACAACTGAAGCAACACCACGACGTAGGTGTGGCATTTGATGGGGTGTCCAATGACTAATTTACCCTATGGAGATTGTATGGACACGTTGGAGAGCAGAAGAGCCAAGTCCTCAAATTCTAATCAAGCGGCCAAAATGTTGTTCAGGACATATTGATCAAATGGAGTGTCAACACCGAATCTGAACTAGAGGTGGACATCCAAGGAGCAAGCCATGGCGGGAGGCATGATTCCACGTGCCGGGAGAAAATAGGTGGGGATATTTGTGGCATCGTCCATGTCAAAGTTAATGTCAGTGTTGAATTTGGTGGTTCAATCAAGGTAAGGCTATAGGAGTGGGGGTCTAGTGGTGCTAGAAAAAGGGTATGCTTATGACTATAGATTTGGATCTTCTAATCATTGATTTTGGCAATTGAAATCAGGTTGGTAGAAGCAGTGGCGTGGAAAAGAAACATCTACGAGCGAGGTTTAGATAAGCAAGGTTTATTTTTTGTAAATCAATCCACTAACAGAAGTATTATCCATGTAGAATGGAGTGTTTATTTAGTAGTTGAAAAGAGAGTACATAGCCTTCTATATATAGGGGTGGGGCCACTTAAGAGGACTATATAAGCCCCACTTCAGTGTGAGTACAAGAGAAGGAAAAGAGTGGATACAACTATATCAAATATATCAACACGCCCCCTCAAGTTGGAGAGTAAACAATATGAAGTCCCAACTTGACGCCCATACATTTGAATAAAGTAGGAGGAAGAGGTTTGTAAGGATGTTCGCAACTTGATTACCTGTCTTAATGTGAGGAGTGATGATCTACTCGGCTTTGACTAGGTCTCGTACAAAATAGTAGTCAACTTCAATGTGTTGTGTGCTCATGGAAGACTGAATTTTTAGTTGTGTATAGCCGTCTGGTTGTCACAGTATAAAGGAGTTGGAGTTTGGAAAGGGATTCCAAACTTAGTCAAGATAGATTGAACCCACTATAGATCACAACATGCATGAACAATTTTGCCTCGGTGCTGGAGCGAGCTACCATAACTTATTTTTTACCCTTCCAAGAAACTACATAATTGCCAATCATGACACAATAACTGGAAGTGGACCGATGGTCTTTAGAATCACCTATCCAATTTGCACTTGCATATTCAGAGAGAGAGAGAGAGGTTACCTTAGACTAAGAACATTTGTCGAGCAATCCTCATCCTATCTCTTATGATAGAGAAGAATGTGTTGCATGTTAGACTAGTGGGTCTGGAGTGGTGCACTCATGTGTTGTTTGACTATCCCAACAACATAGGTAATATTCGATCGAGTTATATATTCAAATAAATCAGCTTCTCGACTACATGGTGATAGTTATCTGGACTAATAAAGGGTTCTTCTTGAAGTACATCTAAGACATAGTGTCGATGTACAAGCTGATCCCCGAGGTTGAGCGGCGGACTTCGATCCAGAGGAAGTATCACAAGGTACCCAAGTCCTTTGTGTAAAAATGTGCCTACGAAGATTACTTTAGCTGAGATATCCTCATCATATCATTGTCGTTGATGATGATGTCATCAACATAGACAACAACAAGAATATTATCTTTGGAGGATTTGGAGAAGAATAAGGAGTGTTTGGTGGCTGATATTTGAAGTTAAGCTATATAAGGACATCACTTAACTTGTTGAACCAGTCCCGTGGAGATTGCTTGAGATTGTGGAGAGATTGTCGGAGACAACACACCTTGTGAGAAGACACCCCCTCAACACGAAAACATGGCGGTTGTTACTTGAAGACTTCCTTCAGGAGACCTCTCTGAAGAAATGCATTATTGATGTTGAGCTGATAGAAAGGCCAGTCGAGGTGAGCTGCCAGGGTGATAAGGGTGTGAACGGAGGTAATCCTTATGACTTGAGAGAATGTCTTTAAGTAATGTGTGTCAAAAAGTTTGGGTGAATCTTTTGAAAACTGTGCACGCCTTGAGTCATTCAATAGAGCCCTCCAACTTGTGCCTAATAGAAAGAAAAAAAACCATTGGCGACGTAAAATATTTTTGCATGTCAATGGAGTCGTAAGATCCCATGTCTTGTTGTCGTGGAGAGCTTTCATTTCTTCTATCATGGCAGCTTTCCATTCAGGATGACACAGAACATTTGTTGGACACTTAGGAACATATGTTGTGTCCGTTGTAGCAAAGGATGAGGCCGAAGAAGAAAGACATGCTAGACTACAAGTGTGAGAAAGGGGATGCTTGATATTGTAGGAATGTAATACCTTTTTGTAATGCCACTGGTAGAGTAGATTGGCTGAAACTAACGATGATGATGCAGGCGTAGCCGGTGTCTCATCTTTCATGCGCTGGTTTGGGGTGATGGTGGTGGTGGGAGTGGAGTTGGTGGTAATGTTGGTGGTGTGGATGGGATGAATGGTTCAGGTGTCAGAGCCATAGTAACAGTATGATTTATGGGGCTGATGATGATGAAAAGAACATTTCATCCTCATGAAAGGTGACATCCACAGAGATATAGACTTTGCTAGAGCTAGGGTCAAGACATTTGTATCTTTTGAGAAAAAAGATATCCGAAGAACACCATTCGAATAGCTTGGGGAAAAACTTGTCAGTCTTGGGATCAAAATTATGAAAGAAGATGACACCCAAAAACCTGAGGCGATAGAAGAAATAGTGTGAATTGAGGGTAGAAAACTAAAAAATGAGTACAATAGAAGAAGGTTGATGATTGATAAGAAAGCAAGCAATGAGGAACGCATTCGACCAAAAATACTTTGTTGAGTTAGAATGAGTGAGAGGAAAGTGTGTAACGTCAATGGGATATCGCTTATGACGTCTCTCGTTGCCTGAAGAAGCCCCTTGGACAATGGTTACTTTACAAAAGAAATGGTCACTAAAAAACTTGTTAATCATTCCAGTGCTTACTATGTTGGAAGTCATTCCAATAGTTGATCAACCTACAGTTACAAAATGTCCTACACTGACCATACCACCTATGAACTCTTATATTTTAAATCTATGGATCGCTCGGGATGTCTATTTGTGTCTATTATTCCTATGCAATGTGATACCAAGACAACCACATCTATTGCAAGTAATACACAATTTTTTGTAATGTGGCAAACATATATAGCTAAATTGCCAAATATACCAAACATATTGAGGTAGATTATCATTTCACTACTTTTTAGGTTTTGCATTAACTTTATTCCCTCTTTTGTCCCACCTTCGTGTAATTGGCTTGGCATGTTTCCCCGCCTACAAATCGTTGGGTACGTAGGCAAACATATTGAGGTAGATGATCATTTCACTACTTTTGAGGTTTTGCATTAACTTTCTTCCCTTTTTTTGTCCCACCTTGTGTAATTGACTTGGCATGTTTTCCCGCCTATAAATTGGTGGGTACATCTTTGTAGGGAACATAGTGTGTTTTAGTTTTCTACATCAATTCTGGGGTGTCTCGAAATTTTGCTTTTATTTCCTTTGAAGGTATAAAATGTTTTTTTCTTCTATGGTCTACAATCGATTCTAGAATATCACAAGCCCGTGGAAACTTGCAGCGGGGGGGTAGATAGCATTATCAATAAACAAATATAGCTGTTGATAAACCATAGCATTTCTGGTAAGTATACATCATGCTTCTATAATTACATCAGCATAGTTAACCATGCTGCGCTAGCATGGGAATAGCACTGGAGTAGCATGGCGACAGAACTGTTCCTTCGACATATCCAACTTGCTCATCTTTTCCTCACACCAAAGCAGTTGTTCTCTGGTAATTTTCTCTATCCTAAGCACCCTTAAAACAACTTTTATATCAATTAGACCAAACAGCAATTCAACATCCGCAAATTTCTCAGGCCAGCGTTTCTTCCAGCTTTTTGTTCTCTTGCAAAGTTCTTTCAGCTTACTCTCCTTCTGTAGTATCAAGAAAGTTTCAGTTGGTACTTATATTGCATGACCATGTATGCAAAAAATGATTGACAAAAGAAAAACCAATATGGTACCTTCATACCAACTTCAAACGAAGCCACAAGCTATTGAACACGGTTTAACAAGTCTGATATACTAATATGAACGTCAATCAAGCCTAACCAACAATGGTCGGTAAGAATAGCTGAAGATAGAGATGAAGCTCAGAACATGAACTTGATTTCGGATTGAGATGCTTTAAATGACTGTTACGTATTACCGTGCAATGCGGAGGATAGGGTGCTAATTTTTTTCTGAAGGTAAACAGGATAATTTTTTTCTGAAGATAATTGATAAACTAGCCAGTATCATACCTTACCCAGATGGTTGCAAACAATCGTACGGGAAGCTTAATCAGGATAAAAAAATAAGACCACCTCGTCAAACTCAGCACTAAAAGCAGAAATGATAGCTACCAATAATTTAATCACTTCCATGTATCAAGAGCCACGATGAAACACAAGATATTGAAACAGGACGGTAATGAGTCCAAAGGAACTGATACTTAAAAGACTACTTTGTTTTGAAGCAACGATTTCCATAACGTCGTATCAACTAAAATTCAGATCAATCATTAGTATAGACTTTTTATTGAGGAGGCTTGCTCTGTCAGAATGGCATTTATCAAAGAATCAAACAAGCTCATCTAGATCTGATGGGCACGGCAGAAAATAATTTTAGGATCAAATAGACCCGTAAATAAGCATATCTCATATACCTTGTCAACGGAGCTTCGGACCAACTGAAGGGGGTTTACAGATTGGTTATGATTTCCAAAAAGAATCAACGAGCCACTTGGTTTGCTCTTGTCACTCTTTAAGAAATGGTAAAATGTTAGTATGGATTCCTCCATGACCTTCAAGAGATCACTTGCTAGAACTGGATCATCATTGCAGACATCTTTCTCTTCACTATCCAAACCTAATAAATGAATCAACAACAATTAATCATGATAAATAGAAAGGAACTGTTCACTCAAAAAGTAACAAAAAACCTAAGCATTAGTATACAGACAGAGTATACTGTATACTAACGTAAGTTATTTATGTGGGACAGGTAAGCAATTTATCATCAATTGGGAGTTTGTTTGTAGAAACCCTCACAGCAATTGCATTCTAGATTAAAGTATATCAGGTAACGCAAATTCATTAGTATTCATAAACCAGGAGTCAGTTTCCCATTTAGGACTGTATATCTGGCATTTTTCGGTTAATTGAAGGCTCATATTTTCCTGAAAGACATTTCCCCCCTTGAAATAGTTACAAACTTGCACAGGGCAATGTTGATAACTGAGGATACAACTTTATGTACAGAAAGAAATGTGTCTCCCCTCTATATGCTCCTATAGTTTGTCTCCATCAATTGGTACCAGAACCAAGATTCAGAGCCGTTGAGCTACCCATAAACTCCATTTTTCTCCTCAAAGTTCTCTCTTCTTCCCTTGTTCGTTTTCTTTATTGAAAGAAAAAATGCCATGTCCGGATTCTTCCTTGCAGTAAGGAAGAAGAAACTCATCCACTAGCCCCACTAGCTATTCCCCTGAAATCATAGCCCACCATCCAAATCAAGCAGCCATCTTCTCACGTTAGTGCCGGCTACAGGCCACCACCTATATGAATCCAGCACCTGCATTTAGTAGGCATGCCCAGTGAAGCAAGCAGATCCAGCCACTGATCCACCCATATATACCACACCCAAGCCCCTCTTTTGCGATGCTCGCCTTCAACGGGCCAGCACCTCCCCTCTTGGCAAAAGTAGTTTGCCTGTAACTTGCAAATATCTACCCACCCTTGCCCTGCTAAGGGCCTCTCCCTGCTAACAAACACAATCTTTTTCTTCCATAGCTCCATTTTGTTTTAGCCAAGACCAGTTACGGTCTTCATGACAATGAGAGTGAGAAGACAGTCATTGCTCCCCCCCACGTGACCAATTCAATTTTGGGCTAGAAAAAAAAGGTCACGCAACCAGCAAGCAATGGAAACGGCATTATACCATATATGGCCAGTAGCAAAAGCCTACTGATGAACTCTGGTCTGACGTCAGATGCCTTATCTATCACCAAGCTAAGACTGTTGCAACCGCAACTAAAAGCCAAAAACAGATATAATTCAGGCCACATTCAGAGGCCATAAAACAAAAGACAGTGCAATCATGGTGGACAAAAGTGAAATCAATGCAATGGCAGATTTTTCTGTAAGGTTAGAAAATAAAATAAAAAAGTCAGGATCACTTTGTAGGGAAAAATTCAAAAACGTACTTCATGCAATCATGGTGGACAAAAGTGTAGTTTCAGTCAAGGAAGTTGTTAACTTATTTCACTTTATGCTATCATAATGGACAATAGTGTAGCTTCAGTCAAGGAAATTGTGCACAGTTGTTTTCTGGTCATCAAATGGATCATGATATACTTAACACATCTGACTGTAGGGATGTAGGGTGGATGGCTTAGAAAACTAAAGGGAACATGTACATATTTGCTGCCAGTTTGTACCGCCCGCTTATCAGCTCAGATATGATATTAAGTTGGACACCTGACTTGTATGATGCAAGTAGGAGATTATTGGTTACATAGTAGGGATCAGTAAATTATGTCACCACCAATGGGACAAGAAGAAAAAAACATTTTTTCATCAACCGAGCTTGAAAGCTAGCCCAGTGGAAGCAAGTGAACAGCCCAGTGTATAAAACTTCATGGTACAGAATGTGGCACCAGATTGAGATTTGTTTCCTAGAAATGTAATAAATTTTCAGGGTTGCAGGCTTGCAGCAATGTGGTGATGCAACTTTTAATTTTGCTACAGAGGGTTATATATTGTTCGAAAAATAACATGCAAAATATGTCGATAGCATGTCTCATAAGTGGGGTTGATAACAAAATGCAAACAGCTCACTGCCTCTTGTTTTGATACCATATAGGAGGAGGCGGTTCAGGTTGAGAGATTAACGACAAGTTCCAGCACCACATTATCGTGACGATGGAAACTACTATCTAGAAGTTACACTGCTCCAGTGCCCTCTCTCATTATGACTTTTACTCTTGGTCAAGGCTGTCGGAAACAGACAAACTGGCTGGGGAGACTGGTTGAATCGGAAACCAGTGGGTGAACAGTGAACTGATTCATGGCCTGTTTTACTTTACAAATCAGTCAGAACAGGTGAACCTGCTAGTCGAACTCGTAGAAGTAGTCACAGTTTCCCCAAATATGCCAGTCCATCTCTTGCCTAGAATTTTGATTTTTCCTCTAATTGACGAAAAAGTGCTTGTACTCTAGTTTATAGTGACCACAGTCCTGATATCATAATACTTCATAGAAAGACATCTTGGTTATTAGCAAACTTTTATATGTTTTCTATTTGTGAATTTCTAGATTGAATTGTAGCTTTACAAATGTCACAGCAGATTCAATGTTACTCTGTAAGTCATAAAGTAATTTTAATACAGAGATTTTTTGCTACTCAAATTTTTTTTCCATCTAATATCTACGTTCTTCTTGATGGCATAACCACTTGAACTGGTCGGACCGCTTAACCAGGAACCAGCAATCTGATCAGTTCACTCACCAGTTTAATCACGACAACCTTGCTCTTGGCATTTCTTCATTCAAGCCATCTATTAAGGATTCGCAAGCATATTGCTACAATTTTCCATATGTAAACATTGAGATGAAATGTAAGGCCCCTAACCCTGCTTAAACTATAAACACAATTTGTATGCCATAATTGGATTAATTTGATGCTTAGTTTTGAAAGTTAACTCTGATTTGTGAAGTTACCTTGATGATGAAACTATATTTATAACTTGAGTCAAAAGACTCAAAACAGACCTTTGTTTGCTCAAAAATATACAAATTCATGTAATTTGTGTACCTTTGTACAAATTACTCTTTTCTAGCGGTGTGGCCATAATTCTGACACTTGCTTGAGTTGCTTCATGATGTATGTAAGAATTTTATAGTTTTACTTCTCCTTTGGATGCTTAGGAACCTTGCTTTTATGAAATCTTCATAAGCTAAGTGAGAAGGTAGTGCAATTTTCTCATTGACCGATAGTTTCTCAATCCTTGTTGTTTCTCGAGAGTCGATGGTTTCTCGGTGACTAATGGTTTTCCCAACGCCTGATGGGGTTCCTGAATTGTCGGGGTCTTTATGTGTTGATCGACGGATTTCTTTGACCGACAAGATTGTGTGTGTGCATGTGAGGGTGGTCGACGGAATTTAGGTGACCAATAAATTTTCTGACCGACGCGTTCTCAATGCTCGATGAACCTTCTGAGTCATCGCACGATGAGTTCTCTAGGCTTTGACCGACGGACGTTCCGCCCGGTGAGTGATCAGTTGCAGCCCTATAAATACCCCTCTCTTCCCCTCCTCTAGTTTTGTTTTGACGGTGCCCCAGTTGCAACCACTGAAGCTTAACAAGTTTTCTTAGAGACCGCAGGCCGACGGGTGGATGCATGTGCGAGAATCAAGGTTCCTTTGTCTGATCTAGGGCCGCTGACCGTGTTTCTTGCTCCTTTCGTGTAAGGTTCTTGCTTTTCTACTCATTTTTTTGATGTTCTTCACCATCCTTCCTCTTGCGGCTGAGTTATATGGGTTTTCTTGGTGTTTTCTTGCCGGAACCCTACATATGTGGGTTGAGAACTCTTTTTCTTTTTCCTTGCTCTAGTTCCACCATGTTAATGGAAAGAGGAGACATTCTTAGAGCTTTGCTGGGTTGAGCTTGACGTTTGGGTGCTGATTTTGAGAGTTTCCATCGCAGATTTCAGATTTCTTCTCTCTACAACGCGAGTTATATAACCCTAAATGCATTTCTTGCCTACCTCTTTAATGCATGCCATTAATTCCACTTTAAAACTCTCAAAATGGTATAAAGATAGTCTGTTTAGTATTGTTTTATATCACCAATGATGATGATACAAATCTTCAAGCTACACTTAGTCCTCAACTCCTCATGAACTTTTTCTTGTGGTATTGTGAACCTTCCTTGAGTACGAAAGGTCTGAAATCTCAAAATTATAAGTAGTTGAACTCCCAAAATACCATAATTTGATCTCTTGGTATCAAATAGATAAAGCAAACTGATCCACATACTATGTCATACGGTTTGATGAACATTTTATGTAATAATGGGAACTGAAATTATTGTTATGACGGTGAATAATGGTTGGACGAAACCCTAATATTGAAAGCAACTTTTTATTAATGAGATTGAGTGTATGGACATTTATGTCTGAGAGGGACATAAGATCGTTTAACACATTTTATATCTTCTTTGTAAATCCCAACGATCTTTGTAAGAATCTTCTCGGTGATTATACGTAACTTGATTGATGCAGTCAACATGTAACTAATTGACTTAAGTAATCAAGTGTAACCTTAAATAAGTAGTGTCATGAGTCCGCACAACTATTCCAACGTCAGAACTTGATGGATAGTGAAACGAGTAATCCAAAAAAAACTCAGGGTCGTATATTGATGAGTATATGTAGGTATATTCCTGACATCTTGATTCTAAGGTTTTGAAGAGTGGTTGAGGTCGTTTCTCATATTTGAAAGTAATTGAGAGTGATTGTTGTCGTAACTCAGATCTAGTATCGTGGCTTGTGTACCCATGGCGGACTAGGTTGTTATAGTAGTTGGGTCAATGTGCCACTATGGTCGTTACTCGTAATGATCGTAGGGAAGATATCTATGGTCGTTACTCGTAATGATCGCAGGGAAGATATCTTGGGATTCCAATCATTCTAGATCTTATACATGGTTGATTTCGACTTTGTAGTGGTCAACTAATAGCTTGAGTGGTACGCCTCAAACTACCATGGCTTAATAAAATATGTAATTCAATCTTGTAGCATAACTGTTAGGGTTACTTGGCGAATCACATTAGATGATGATCTCTTCTCTGTTTCTTTTGATTTGTAAATGATTTATAGTGCGGTAATAGAAATCAATTGTACTTATGATTCTAGCTATGCTTGATCTTGATGCAAGTAAGTCTTTCAACTCTGTAGTACTTCTGCTTAAACTGCTTAAAGTATTTAACCCTGGTAAGCAAGTGATGCTTTTAGAATTATATCACTCGCTGGAACATGAGTCTCACCTCGTAGGTCACCACATCTTTTTAGGTGACCAACAACACCGTCAGACGCAGAACAACGAGTGCAGTTTGAAGATTTGTAGAGGCAAAAGGTCAGTTGTTAGTATAGAGTTCTACAGTCATCCATGTATTGTGGGGAATTTCATATATCATGTATATCGACTCAAGATTTTGGTTGTATGCCCTAAACGATGTAAATGATGCAATTATGTGGACATAACTTTTTATATACATGTGGTTGTGACCACTGAACTCATGTAAAGATAGTGTGTGTGTGTGTGTGCATGTGTGCGCACGTGTGTGTGTGTGTGTGTGTGGAGAATTTTTAATTGGGTTTTAATTCTGCATCTTTTGGTCATATGTTTAATTAGTTTTTTATCGGCGTTTTGGCTTTGAGTAATCTTGTTAGCGCGGCGGATTGCCACATGAAACCTCCTCTATGGAAGTCACTATGCTCCACAGCACCTTCTGCCACTATAATTTGAATGGACTCTTGGCATTTCTTCATGCAAGCCATTTTCATAGTCATCGGCTCAATGCTTTTTTTGCCAGAAATATGAACAATGAGTAGCTTGTGTCGTAGTAGAGTTCCATCCAAAATAGAAGAGAATCCTAGGCAATTTAGAATGATGTAGACGACATCTAGTGCAATATAAATCCCAATGAAGGCGAGCCGAAACAATATTCGCCTTGTTGGATCTTCACACTCGGCCCATCTAAGACTGAACGTAGCCAGGATGGTCTATTCCCCTTGTGTCCAAGCCACAGGCCCGGGTTCCAATCCCCTCTGTGGCCATTTTTTTCAAAAAAAAAAAAGCTAGTTGTACGCTAGAAATATATATATATATATATATATATATATATATATATATATATATATATATATATATATATATATATAAGCTCAGCTGAGATGGTCTATTCCCCTTGTGTCCAAGCAGCAAGCTTGGGTTCAAATCCCCTCCACAGCCAATTTTTTCAACCAAAAAAAAAAGCAAACTGTGCTCTAGAAAGAGATATATATATAACAATGTCTACTAGTGGTATATTGATAAGTTTAGCTCAGTTGCTGAATCTTCATTTATGTTATATAGTCAACCCGAGTTCATATCTCCACCAAGACATTTTTTCCCTCTATTTTCCTAATTATTTAGCAAAATTCATTTTCTCAAGCATGTGGCTAAGATGTAATTTGTAATGTTTTATTTTGTTATTTTTTTTAGAGAAGGTAAAATAAATGTTTGCAATTTTTACGTGATTAGAAGATAAGCCATAAAAGGAGCAAAATGAAAGAAAGAGGATGTGAAATTCGTAGTCTGGTTTGATCTTATTGTACCTGTGAGTAAAAGCTTTATATGAATCTATATTGATGTAATGTACCAGAGTTTTTTCACTATTTTTGTATTCTCGACATCTTTCTTCGGATGCAATTTTTTTAATATTTGGTTCAAATATTTGTTAAGAACATCAATATCATTCTTTCTACATAGTTAAAAAATGATGAACTATATTAAAATAAAGAGATATATGTATAATAATGTCTACTAGTGGTACATTGATAAGTTTAGCTCAGCTGCAGAATTTTCATTTATCTTAACTAGTCAACCCGAGTTCAAATCTTCACCAGGACATTTTTTTGTCCTCTATTTTCCTAATCATTTAGCAAAATTCCTTCTCTCAAGCACGTGGCTATGACGTAATTAGTAATGTTTTATTTTGCTATTTTTTTAGAGAAGGTAAAATAAATGTTTGTAATTGTTACGTGATAAGAAGATAAGCCATAAAAGAAGAAAAAAGAAAGAAGGACGATGTTAAATTCTTAGTCTAGTTTGATCTTATTGTACCTGTGAGTAAAAGCATTATACGAATCTACATTGATGTAATATACCAGAATTTTCTCACTACTTTGTATTCTTGATATCTTTCCACGGATGCAATTTTTTTAATATTTGGGTCGAACACTTGTTAAGAATATGAATATAATTCTTTCTACATAGTTAGAAAATGATGAACTATGTTCAAAATAAATCATGAACCATGTCTGGATCAAGATTATGAGGAAATGTGGCCATCAATATATTTGAAATTTTCAATATATTGAAAGTGATTTGGTTTTTTAGAATAAGAATTTCGGTAAGTTACGGGTCCAAGTTTTGAGTATGAGTTGGACATCGACGATGTTGATTTGCACATATCACCCCCGCTTTGATGATAATTCATCTAAGTACCACATACTGTAAATTTCCGGATCTATAATTTTGGTAATGACTTAACTAACTCAGCCCCCCCCCCCCTACGATCAATTTCTGGATCCGCCACCGGTAACCACCTTAGGACCAGTCCTAAGTTGTAAACAAAGCCCATCTTAACTATTTATAGGTGTTATCGGAGAATTGAAAATAGTAAACCTAGGGAGCACAACCAATATGTGTATCTTTCAAAAGCAACAACAATAAGCCTCTCAGTGTTTATGATTTTTTCTTGTAATAACAGTGAACCCTACTATATAAGGGTTACCTCTGCATATTTTGCGTGGAGTGCCTAATTGTCTCTCTGTCAGCAATCTTTAGAATCAGTCGAGGATCACCATGTTACTACGTTTTTGTACTAGGCATGTGTGTACTGATAAATAAGGACTATCATCGAAAAGAGCTTTCATCCCGATGAATTTTCTCCCAAAACTACAAAATTGTGTTTCAAATAAGTGGTTGCTATGTATTTAGAGCTCATTCCAACACCTTTCATTATGTCACCCATAATTAAGAAGTGAGAACCATATCAACCCACCATCAAACATCATTCTAAAGTCAATGCCCTACCTGTTTTAGTCTCAATTTATTATTATTAGGGCAACTAGTTATTTATCATGTCACTTTATAGTTTAAGGTTGCTATTTAATTTGTTTGCATTGTGATTAGAGATGTATGTTAACCTAATAGAAGTGTGTTCCATTTCATTATTTAACCTTGTTCATTCTAGGCAGCTTGTGATATATGATACGACGAGTTTCGAGTTTCAAAAACATATCATTCTCCCTCTCCTATACTTCCACCTCTATCACCTTCACTCTTGTATAGAAGCATGAGTGCTAAATAGCATCAACAATTGAAAGAGGTATACAAACTGTAAGCAAATAATTTGTGATAAATGATCAAACATACAACTAAAGCACCACTATTCTAGGCTCATAACACATGAAACAACATAATAATACATTAAACCTTCCAACAGAAATACCGTCAAGTTGGAGCATTAGAGACTGACCATTGTCCATCTTGTACATATAGATGCGGAACCAATTCCCAAAATATCAATCCATTACATTCAAGCTTAACAACCTGGATAATACCCAATGGACGATGTCTATATAAACAGACTACTCAATGAATGGCCTTTCTGATAATCTAATAAAATAATATACTAATAAAACTTGGAACTTGAAATGAAATCTCTGAAAATAACTAGTAGCTCCTTAGAATAAGTCTCTGGAATTAATAATAAATATCAGATTGTTAAAACCTCTCTAGTTGGACATAGTCGGTCGGGCTCTCTCGCGAGCATATGTCAAGTAGTTAAAACTCACTAATTGAACTTACTGGGTGATCTAGGACCTCCATCCATGTTGCTAAAGTGGATCACAAATGTTGTATCTTATTACTTGAAATAGGATTGGTCAATCGATGAGTTTCCTGGAACATGACCTAGAATCACAGTGTTTTGTTATAAACTTGTAATCGTCATGCTAGGCTCTTGCTGATTGGGAGAAATATTGCAGAATCTGCATTATTGTCATTTGCATCTGTGATGATGGCAGACGCTAGGCATGGGTTCGGGACAATGCTATGGCTTGTGTTACCATGCGTTTGGTCAGAGATGAGATACATTGTTGCAAATTGTCATGTGTAGAGTAGAGTGTTAAAGGCGATGAGTTCATCCAATGGAATATGGTATGTCACAGGTTCAAATTTTCCCACTTGCACGCAATGCAGAAGATTCCATTTAGCCAGGAGAATGTGAAATTGTCTGTATCTCCCACATTATGGACCAAAATCTAAGGTTGTCATCATGTATTGTGACCCAGTCTTCAGATTCCATAAATGTGTTGATAGCCTTCATTATGCACCACGGTGCCTTCATTGGTATAGCACAAAATCGGGGCATTAAATCCACACAATCAGGGTCCATAGGTGTAGACACATGTTCTATATCTTCCACAATTGGCACAAATGGTCTAGAACTGATCGCGATCACTAGTTGAGGGGTCCCTACAGTTACAAGTCACAATAACCACACAATGCAGTAGACAGCACACGGCTATCAGGGGAGGTGTGACCCTCTCAATTCTCTTTTGCCCGAGTTGGCCCTTGGTGAAGGACAGGGAGGGGGGACTAGGTGCATCTTCACATGCCAGGTCAAGGTCACTCCATCCTGGCTCAGATTACATGTTTAATGTCTAGCAGCCTATTGGATTGTTGTTGCATGGTGAAGGTGACTTGTATCAGCTTCTTACGAAAGGTTGTGTGCCATCCTCTCCTCTTTATTAAGCCATACGGGTCCCAAGGCGAGGAGCGTCAGATGGTCAGATGGTTGGTCGACCAGTTGGTCTCCCTTGTATCAACTGTGCTACAATAGCCTATTGTAGCACCTCGCCAGAGGGGAACAACAAAAAATAGAGGGAGGGGGAGAAAGAAGAAAGGAATGAGAAAAAGAGGTACTTATGAGGGTGATCGATTATCATGGCTTGGTGATGATGGTGTTGGCTAAATGGACATCTATAAATCCCTTTGTTTTGATTATGACAAACATTTCATTTTTATTAATCTAACGAGCTACTTGAGTGTGCAGGAACAAGGTGGATGACAAAGCAACTAGGGAAATCCATATGCTTACATGTTTATGTTTTCATGAAATGTAATCGCCTTGTAAAAACTTGTACAAATATATAATGTACAAGTACTTAGATTTCATGTAAATCAAGCGTTAGATTTTTCCTAGCTAAACAACACATTTTGATAGGTCATTCCCTTCAAAATAATGTCACATATGCACACTCATACACACATTTAGTGGTTTAATTAAAAGACTGAAACAGGGTCAATCTCGATCGACTAACTCCTCGACCGAGACACTCTCGGTCGACAATCTTCTCGACCGAGAAAGATCCAAAGTAGCCGTTAGACACAACTGACAAGGTAGTTGGCAGTTGGAGATAGACGTTGCAAATCACTTGATCCAGAGAGCCTGTCGGTCGACAAAACTTCGACCGAGTAGGTATCTCGGTCGACCATTCCTCGACCGAGATGAACTCTGACAGCAACTGCAGAGTAAATTAATTAGCCGTTGCTAAAGCAACAAACTTGTACCTAACAGCTAGTTAAGCACTTAGAAACCCCTAGAAGTTGTCTAGAACGTCCTTAAGCATCCTTAGACTATTCCTATAAATAGGACAAGCCATAGGACACTCAAACTCACTTGTTACACTTGAGAAATCCTTGAGCATACTTTGAGCAATCTGTTTGTGAGCAATTTGAGCATTGTGACAATTGGCCACTTTCTTCCTTAGCTCAAAATTCGTGTCCTATAGGCTAGTATCTCCTACCCACTGCAATCACAAGTCCATACACTTGGTTAGGAGATCTATACGCTTGATCTAGGCAAATCAAGCCTTGGGCTACAAAGGATAAGTTGTAATTTCCTTTTTCCTTTCTTGTTCTCTATTACTGTTTGTACTCTCCTTGCTACTCCTAGGTTGGAGGCTGCGGATTGGAGAGGGTGGAGATCTTCTTGGTGAAGAAGGCGACCTTGAGCTACTTCAGAAGGCTGGTGCAACGGGAGGTTACTTCTAGAGAGGAAGGCTACTTCAAGGGGGAGCTTGGAGTTACTTCAAGAAGGCTACCTCAAGTTGGTGCACCTACTTCAAGTGAAGGTTGTTCAAGGGGTGTAAAGGAAAGTATTGTATTTTGTATAAATCTTTGAGAAGGTAATAAAATAAATACTTTCAAAATCCCGGTTGGGTAAGCAACCGGGTAGTGGACTAACAACTTTAGTATTTGCTAAAGTTGGAACCACTCTAAACACCTGTCTCCTTCTTCTAATCTCAATTGTGGTTGTTTGAGTTAAATAATTGTTAAAATTGTTTAAAACTCTATTCACCCCCCCCCCTCTAGTGTTTTTCAGATGGATATAGTAGAATAAGTAATGAGGAGACAGTGTACTGCCATGATCTTTGTTACGGAATTTATCCAACCTCGGGTTCGGATTGGGGAATGGACGGTGGAAATGACAATGTATTAAAAAGCAGGAAGCGATAGGTGTGCGACAACACCTTGTAACCGATTAAGCTGCACGCAGGCGATTAAACGAGCGATTTTTGAAAAAGTAGGTGCCTAAATTCTTATATATTTTATATTTTTTATAAAAAATTACACATGTATATAAAAATTATATTTCTAAGGAACTTTTATACATATCTAATCAGCAAATCAGTAATTAACTAAGTATTTATCAATACTTTACTACTAAATATTTTTAATCACTAAAATTAGCAAGCAGATCAGTAATTGTAAATAACAAACTATGAATTATTGATGTAATACTTAACTATGAAACAAGTAATCAGTATTGCACCAAAAAAGTAATGTTAACCAATAGTACCCATCAGTAATCACTGAAAGCGGCAAGGAAATCAGTAAAACTAATCATCCATTAGAAGTATAATAGAGTAATATGATTGTTAGAGAGTCTGTTTATTTATGTTGTTAAGTGTTTTGTATTATGGGCCCAAGTACGTCTTGGCCCATTAGGGTTGTCTTATGTCCTGTACGCTTCCATGTTCTCCTATTTATAGGAGCAGGGTTTCTCTTATCTAATACCACGATTAGCCGTCTTTTATTATTTGACATGGTATCAGGGCAGTGATCCATAAATCCTAGTCCTAGAGGAGAACAAAAGAAATCATTACGCCAGCGGGCAGCCGCCGCCTTCTTGGCCTGGCTTGGCTGCCCGCCGGGCATTGCCTTCATTGACTCCTACAAGTGTCGACCGTGCACAACGCTCCTCATCTTTGCGTGCCTGGAGAGTCAACACTCTCCGAAGCAAAATAGACGGATCCCCAACTGCTCACGCCTAACCCCCGCCTTGCGCACAACAGGCCAGTCGAAGCCTGCTCAAGACCACCCTCCTGCAACCTGATTGCGTACCCCTCAACCCCGCAACCCGATCCCGTAAAAAAAAGTACGTTTCGGAGAGGGCACGTCCCTAACCCCCTCTTTTTTATCTATATGAGATCCACACCTTGACACCTGAGATTCCAATCCTTATACCCTGCCACTATCACACCTGATTCCCTTCTATAACCATTGTCGCTTCACAGGATACTCCGTCTGGGAGGAGGCGTGATGTTGCTACTCCTAATCCTCCCCAGACTAGAGGGCCTTGTCGTCGTGCTCCAGAAGTGCGTTGAAGTTGTTGCTGTCGGTGGCCCTCATCAATATGTACTAGATTGCCATCCTCTTCGCTGCCGCCGGCCATCATGCTCTACTGGTTCCTGTCCTCCGTCACCTGCCTCGCCCTCCGCCTCCAGCAATTGACTCAGTAACGAAGATACAACAACAAGTGACTCTCGATGCCCTTTCCACAGGCACTCTCAATGCCCCTTCGCAACTCGCAAGGCTTCCAATGCAACAACTTGATTTGAAGGAGTTGTGCATATCTAATTATTGGTCCCGACCCTAAGCAATCTTTCCAAACAATGTCAACATGATTTTCTATTCATAACCCCCTAATTGGGGGGGCGCGCCCCCCAAACCCCCCCAGCAGTTCTGTGACTTTTTTTTCTCAGGAGTTTCTTTACCATTGTCCACCCCAACCACTCTTGATTCTTCCGTGGTTGGTGTGAGGGGGAGAAATAGAGAGATGAGATGAAGAAAGGAATTTTATTCTGCTTATATCTATGAGGATTTTTTTGCTAGTTTATATTTTGTGGATCTTGATGCACTTGTTGAAGAACTTTTGGACTTCTACTATTGACACTTACTACTAGCTTCTTGGAGTGCTTTGTATCTGGAGCTTATTTCTGCTTATGTTGCCCTTTGGTTTGCTGATGGTCTTTTATCTGGCTACGTCGGCTCTACTTTCTACATTTTGTCGCGCTTTATCTGTGCGTTGACACTGTCCGTGCCTTGTGCATGTTGATTCTTTTTTTGGTCCATGCTTTATTTGCACGTTGATTGTTGTGACCCAACACTGTTTGGAACTTTGACCTACTGTGCGCCAACACTCTCTGGCATGTTCGTGCCTTGTTTGCACGTCCACTCTCTACTTCTGTGTGCCAACATTCTCTGGCTCGTTCGTGCCCTGTTTCGCACGTTGAATACTATTGCTACTGTGATCCAGCACTCTCTAGCTCTGTTACTGTGCTCCAACACTCTCTGGGTTCTGCTACTGTGATCCAGCACTCTCTGGCTACTACTACGACGACTTTGATGAAGACCTTGGTGCCTATTAGCTATTCCATCTTTTACTCCAGATGATTGTGATGCTGCTTATTTCTGCTCCAGATGATCGAGAAGCTTATGCGACCTACCTGCTTGTTGTGAGTATCTACTTGAGGGGGAGCGTCTGAGTGTTTGAGTGTTTTAATGTAATATTGAGGGGGAGAAAAATTTTGTATGGGCTTGGTTTATCTTTTTTTGTTTTGTTTCTGTGTTTGACTCTCTATTTGCAAGCTGATTTGGGATTCTCCCAACTTCAACTTGAGGGGGAGTGTTAGAGAGTCTGTTTATTTATGTTGTTAAGTGTTTTGTATTATGGGCCCAAGTACGTCTTGCCCAATTAGGGTTGTCTTATGTCCTGTACGCTTCCCTGTTCTCCTATTTATAGGAGCAGGGTTTCTCTTTTCTAATACAACGATTAGCCGTCTATTATTATTTGACAATGATATTTACTTAGATACATTACAGAAGTACCCTATTATTACAACTTACACACAAAGTATGCATTCTAAATTAGAACTAGGTACATCATAGAACATTTAATGCATACAAGTTTCATATATTATAGTTAACACCACTTGGACCATGTAATTAATTAATATTGCATGCTTCCAGTAGATTTTTATTTAGGGGGGGAAGGGGAAAAAGCGGGAAAAAAGGGGAAAAGTGGGGAAAAAAGGGCAAAAAACGGGTGAAGCGAACAAAAACGGGCGATTTTCTTCAAACCGATTAATGGGCGCTTATGGGCTAAATTAAGCGGCTAAGGGTGTTGGCCAATTAAGCGGCCACCTGGACCCTTTTTTTAATACAGTGGATCATTCTTTGGCGACGGTGCATTGGGGGTGTCCAAGACCTAGACCAAGGGTGCAAACTGGCTTTAGCACCAACCCGTGAACCAATTTCCGAAATAACCAATTCAAAATATTTAAGCTTTGTTGCCAAGATGATTCCTCAAGGATGAAATTTATACAAACTGAGTACCAATTAAACTCTAATGATGTGGCACTTCCCTAGAATTAATAATTTAATCAAATAATAAACTCAGGCAAGCTAAATTAAACTTGGAATTTACAATTGAGGCCCCAAAAATAGCTAATGGTCCCTAGAATTAATAGTAAGCCCCTACAATTAATAATATAAAATACCACATAGATAAAACTGCTACAATTGGGCTTACTTGGTTTCTCTTAGGATCTTTAGTCCTTCATCACATATAGGACTTAGAATGACAACACACGATAGACTACTGGGCCCATTGAAATATATTGTCCATAAAAAATATTGAAATATACAAGTCCCTCCCCTTAAAATGTAAATCCCAATACAAATACCCCATCTTGAATATGACCTCATAGAAAAAATAATTGATGAGCTTCCACATAGACTTAAAGTATGGTGAGCATCTATGATATGGAATTCACACAATGTATAAGAGGCACTAGACATTGCAAGGTTTGCTAGCATCAATATACATAAAGGTAGTGCCATGGTCACTTAGATGGAATATTGGATGTGTTGTCAAGCTAAAAGTTGAGAGAATTTGGGAAATATCTAGGAAGTATATAGGGATGGCCGTAAAGCGCAGTTAACTATTTGAAAAGAAAATTAAGAATAACCTGACATGGACAAAGAGAGGTTATATAACATGTGTCACTAATTGTCTTACATACACAACATATTAGAGGTTCTAGTCTAGTGTGTTTAATTATCATGTAATCAACTTAAATCCCATGCTTAAAATGACATTTTAAAATGTGCATCTAGGGGTGAGCAAACTTTGGTTAAAACTGATTAACCAAATGGTTAATTCGAATTCGACCAATATGGTTAGACCAAATTGGTTAATTCGGTCAAAAAAAATCGATTAATTCGGTTATTTGGTTAACGGTTCGGTTAATATATTTTCTAATGTGGTTAACTGATTAACCAAAATAAATTTTACACAGACCTAAACCCAATCCTAACAGGCTCGAATCTGTCGGCCCATTTGTAATTTTGGTTTCCTTTCACACTTAAACTCCCGATCCCAGATTCCCAGCCCTACCCGGCCACCCCCACGCTCGCGTCCACGCTGAGTCTGAGACAACGTTTTGCCGGCTGTCGCGGCAACTTCCCCCCAAGCGGGAAACGTGAACCCTAGCCGATAGTGTCGGACCCGTCGGTCATCCTGCCCCTAGCGCCCGCCGTCACACCCGTAGCGTCGTCGCACCCCTAGTTCCAGTCATCCAACCTTGCTCATCGATTTCACTGCTGGCTTCCGCAGACGTCTGCTGCTCCAAGTTGCTGCTGCTGTCCCCCTGAACTATTCTGGATCACTGTCGCTCGATGGATCCGCTACCAAAACTCCAGGTCGCAGCTACCAAAGCTCCAAGTCTTCTAGCTCCCTTGGCCTCGGTCTGAGTCTCCCCTGTTCTGGTCACCAAGTACATTCTGCGCTTCTACATAACCAAGGATTTCGGTCATCTACCCATCATTCTGGCCATTTGCTGCAGTTTTTGAAGAGCATTATTAGCCACTATGGTTGGCATCTTCTAATCTTCTTGGTCTCTGTTGGACGGTTGGTTATCTGTTGCAAGCTGGTTTGATTTATTCTGGGATTCGTGGTTGATTACAGCAAGTGGACAACACTTTGCATTAGTCTAGAAATCTTCTTGTCGCCTGCTCTTGATCTATCCGTGGTTGATCCATTCTGCTATTTTATTTTGTACCTTCTATGATTTCTCAGCTCTAGGTAACCCATTCTTACTTTTATATTTTTTTTTCATTGAAATGTTTATACTCTTGTCTTAATATTTGTTGTAATCTTGTCTTGCTAATGATGTAATGTGAAGTATACATATCCAAATATTTATATACATGGGATGTATACATAAGTGATTTCCTTGTAGCTTTTTGAGTTACTAATAAGAAATATAAATGACAAGCTTTGGTCTAATTAATTGCAATGTTCCCTCCTACATCAAATTTTACACGTGATCTATAGTTGTGATAATTGATTTCTTTGTGTAGACCTATTTATTCTATAAATAATGTGGTTCTACTTAGTCATGGTTTCATTGAATTTATATGATCTAGTAGATTAAAGCATGTACGTGAATGTATCATTAGGAAATCTACATTTTCCATTTCCCTCGTCTAATTAGATTCTTTCTTTCATTGCCAAAGGAAGTCCCACTTCTAGTTTTCTAGTGCTGACTTAATTTCTTTCACCACGGCTTCATCAACATCATCTACATCACCTTGTAAGGTATAAATTGCAGATTGTTATATGACAGAGGAACTAGTTTCCTATTTTTCTTATATGCAATCATTTAATACCATGCACATCACTTTGTAGATGACAACTACAGAGGTTGATCTTCCTGCAAGTATAGAAATTGAACAACCTAGGGTTGGACAAACACAAAATTCACAAAGACTTCAAAATCCAAAAGTAGTTCCTATAGACCCCGGAGCCTCTAGTAGCAAAAGAAAGAAAATGAAACTAAGATCACCAGTATGGGAGCACTTCACAAAATTTGTAACTGATGAAGGTGAAAAAAAGAGCAAATGCACTTATTGTGGTAAAGAGTTTAGTTCTCATAGTAAGCAGAATGGCATATCTTCACTTAATTACCACAAAGATCATTGTAAAATGGTCCCACCTAGTGACACAAGCATACAACAAGAACTATCTTTTCAATCTATTAAAGGTCAAGACGGGGTGGGAATGATTTGCAATTGGAAATTTGATCAAGAAGTTGCTAGGAAGGCTTTGTGTTGCATGGTAATCAAAGATGAGCTTCCATTTAAGTTCATTGAGAGTGAGGGGTTAAAGGAATTTATTTCCTCCCTTTGTCCTAAGTTTCATAGTCCATCTAGATGGACAGTTGCTAGAGACTCCTTTGATCTATATCTTGATGAAAAAGCTAAACTCAAATCATTCATATCAAGCACTTGCCAAAGGGTTTGTTTAACCACTGACACATGGACCTCTTTACAAAAAGTTAACTATATGGTACTCACTGCTCATTGGATAGATTCAAATTGGAACTTGCAAAAGAGTGTACTAAATTTTTGTCCAATTTCTAGTTATAAAGGTGAAGCAATAGGAAAAATGATTGAGAAATGCATACTTGAGTGGGGCATTGATAGAGTTTTTTCTGTGACAGTGGACAATGCAAGTTCCAATGATGTTGCCATTAATTATTTGAAAAGAAGATTGATTAACTGGGGGGGTTGTGTTTTACAAGGAAAATTGTTACATATGTGTTGCATTGCTCATATTATCAATTTGATTGTTTCGGATGGTTTGAAAGAAATTAGTGGTTCTGTTGACCGTGTGCGGGCTGCTGTAAAATATGCTGGACAATCTCCTTCTAGGTTGCAAAAGTTCAAAGAATGTGTTGAAGTTGAAAAAATTCAAAGTAAAAGCTTGTTATGCCTAGATGTTTCCACAAGGTGGAACTCCACCTTTCTTATGTAAGATGTTGCTCAAAAATTTGAAAAAGCATTGGACAGGTTTGATTCTCAAGATCCCCACTTCCGAAATGATATTGAGAGTCAAGATGGAGTTGATGGAGTTCCTACAGAAGTTGATTGGGAGAATGCTAGACGAATGAGTAGCATGTTGTCACATTTTTATGATTTTACTGTACGGGTTTCTGGAACCTCTTATGTAACAAGCAATACATTCTTTGATGAGATAACTGAAATGGAATCCATTTTACAAGAATGGAAATCTAGTGGGGACTTTGAGGTGAGCACAATGGCTGAAAATATGAAGGTGAAATATGACAAATATTGGGGCACATTTGATAAAATGAATATGTTGATATATCTTGCTGTTATAGTTGATCCTCGCCATAAAATTGAGTATTTGGACTTTGTTTTGAAGCAAATCCATGGTGAAAAGCAGGGTCTAGTCTTGATAAGTAAGGTTAGAGATATAATATATGCCATGTTCAATGAATATAAAAATATTTATGGGTCTCTCTATGGACAGTCTACTGGAAAACATCAAGATTCAAATGTTGATTCTAGTATTTTTCAAAAGCATGAGAACAAGTGGAGAATGGAGTACAAAAAGTACAAAGTTGGAAGTGGTAGTGAAACTAAATCTGAGTTGGACAAGTATTTACAAGAAGACAATGAGTTGGACAAGTCACCATTTGATATTTTGAAATGGTGGAAAGGAAACAATGCAAGATTCCCTATTGTCTCACACATGGCTCGTGATATTATGGCTGTTCCTATTTCAACTGTAGCTTCAGAATCTACATTTAGTACTGGAGGTCGGGTTCTTGATGCATTTAGGAGCTCTTTAACTCTTAAAATTGTTCAAGCACTTATTTGCACTCAAGATTGGATGAGAGGAGCTTCAATTGGCAGTGGTGTTGAAGAGGAGCTAGAGAAATTAGAAAATCTGGAAATAGGTAATTGATGCCTCTTTATAATGCTTTCATACATTACAATATACAATGTTATCACTTTATTTCATTTGAAACTATTTACTTATTTCAGATATATGAAAGTCAGCACTATCCAAGTCATCTGTGGGTATTTCAACTGAGTAGCAAGGCGTCACATTGTACGTATACTCAATTATAGTTGTACCTTTCTCAACAATCACATGATTGGTTGTAATTCAAGAAGGAAGACCAATAAGCATAGCTCTTCTCTATATCATGTCAAAAATTATAAATCACAGCAGCTGTACATTCACATGATTGGTTGTAATTCAAGGAGGAGGACCAACAGGCTTAGCTCTTGTATATGTCATTGATATTATGTCAAATAAATGAATTTACAGCAGCTATACATCAATATGGTTGACTGTAACTCAAGGAGGAAGACCAATAATATTAGTTATTGCCAGTATCCTTCATATTATGTCAAAGAAAGGAATTTACAGCAGCTATACATCAACGTGGTTGGCTGTAATTTAAGAAGGAAGACCTACAAGCTTAGATCTTGTCAAAGAAATGAATTTCCAGCAGCTATATATCAACCGTGGCTGGCTGTAATTCAAGAAGGAAGGCCTACAAGTATAGATATTGTGTACATCATTGACATTTTGTCTAACTATATATATGAGTTGCAAGTTGCAATAGTTATATGGCTGTAATTTATGATTCAAAACCAAGCAGCTCATGTATATTTCAAACATCAACCATATTATGTTAACACAACTCATGTACAACAATTGTAGCTTTTTTTCTTGATAATCTTTTTGTACTTTTTATCGAGGTGGTAATGTTACGATAATGTATATTTTGTGTAAAAGATTTTTTTGAATAATTTATACCAGCTCAATTTTGTACAATGATATTCTATCATTTATATTATGAGTTGGAATATATAACAACGTTAACTCTTGTAACAAATTTTCAGTTTGAATGAAATTGTAATTGTGATTCTTAGAGCTCGTGGATTTCTAAAATGTTGGTGATTATATTTAATTATATGTGTGATTATGTTCTTATATGATTTGTTAAATTCAGCCACTTTTTAGAGTAATATGTAACCAAATCTTATTACATGAGTGTTATTTGGTTAACCAAATTAACCGACCGAATTAACCATTAACCGATTGGTTAATAACCAAATTAACCGACATAATTTGGTTAGGTTAATGGTTAAAACCTCAAACCACAAATTAACCGTTTAACCGAAATCGACCGAATTAACCGAATGCTCACCCCTATGTGCATCGTAATAAAATGTCATCAATAAACATCAGGAGAGAAGGTAGCGGCTTCAACATTCATTATTCTCTTCACGCTCATGTTGTTGTCCCTCTTCCTCATTAGATTCATTGTCTTCATTGTTTTTAGAAACATCATTAAGATCCCTACAAATGCATCTATTTTTCCAAATAAAAATATTTATGTCCTACCTCCTTTGTAATTCGTCTTCATGATATGCAAAATGCATTCTACCAAACACCGAATTCTCCAACCTTTTTACACCAAGACGATCTTATTACTTGATATGAATGGCATCAAAGGCACTCCAATTTTTCTCGGAAGCAGAAACGATGCAGGGATGGGTTAATACTCTAATAGCTATGTTTTACAACAATATTATAAACTCCGCCCACATATCCAACCAAATTCTTAGCAATATAAAAGAAATAAACATGGTCAAAAAATTATTTAAGAGATAAAAATAAAATGGAATTGAAATATTAAGTCTTACTTGGGTGACAACAAGGCATGCAATTGTTGCTAAAGGGGAGAAATTCTAAGGAGTTTCACCATAGTAGTGAAGCTCTTATTCTAATAAGGATCCTAATCTAACGTGTCAAATACCTTTTCTGTGACAAAATTTAAACTGTGGTTTACATCGTGATCAATGGTTACCCTATCTTGACAATGCAGTAAGAGGTACAAGTAAGCAGTTAAAAGTACCTTTCCAATTAATTTAAAAGGATAGATGTAGTCATTGGTAACAATAAAAATGTTCTCGAAAATTAAGAAAGTTAATCCTAGAAGTATGAAGACAAGCAACATGAGCATCAAAAGAATACAAGTATTAGTTGTTGCTACGGTATATGAGTGTTTTAGTTTATTATGCATAATGGCTCAAGTATGTTTGCCCATTAGTGATTACTGTCCATTAAAGTTTTTACTGTCGTTTACTTTCTCTTCTATATATAGAAGAGGGTTTTTCCCAGCTACTAACATCAGCAACGATGCAGGATTGTCCATCATCTCATTTTTTATATGGTTCAAGAGCGGTGATCCAACCTAACGGTACGTAAGAGAGAGAGAGGACTTGAAATTCCTCCCTTTTTGTAAAAATTGTAATTTAAAAAGGACTATTAAACATAATCCTCTAAATAGATGATGTAGTTGTTTGTATTTATCGTTGACACCAACTAAGTTACTACTGGTCCAAGTGAGTAAATGTCATTTTCTTGTAATCCTATTTGGTAGTTGTACAATTGTACTTGTACAGCTCAGGAAAGGTAAATATGAATTTTGATTACTTTATGACTTCATATGTTATCGTGGAGAGTTTTAATTGGATTGAATATAAAGATGACTTGAAGGCCAAGGAAAAGGATAATAAACTAACAATTCCCGTTGACATATTTCTATGGTAGCAAGATAGAGATAATAGAAGGATTGTCCTAAAATTTCAAGTAGTCTGATGCATTAATTTTCTAATATGTATTTGCTTGTACTAATGGTTAGTTGGGCAACCATATGTTTTCCTAGTGAGATGAAACTTGGCCAGAAGAAAGATTTAATAATAAGGAAGAAGTGGTTAAAAATTCATGACCATTGAAGCTACCAGTAGTGAGTTACCAATTTTTTAAATTCAAGGCTTAAATCATAAAGTCAGATCTTAGTTTGTTTGATTTATCGAATCAATTGTGATATAATATTTCACAAAACTTTAGGGGAGCCTCTGACCCATCCCTTATACCTATCACACGACCCAAAGCCCCTAGATCTTAGATCCACGATCCGCCCGTCATCTTCTTCCTCCCATCCTTTAAGGAAAGAACGCCCGCTCAAGTCTCTCACCTCCGGGCGCCCCCCCCCTCTGAAGTCAGTCTCCCACCACGAAATCGCAATCAATTTACTCCTCTCTTCAATCTGAACCTAATCATGGTCGGATTGGAGGCAATCAAGCCTTGGCCACCAAGAAAGATGGCCTTGACCCTACTACCTCTCGTTTCAATGACCATGGGTGTGAGAAACCCTAACCTAGCCACCCAATCCCTATGTAAAAGCTATCAAATAGTCTCAACCACCTCACCAAACTCAATCTCACCTTGGTTGGCCGCCGCAGAGTCCTGATAAACTAGGTTCGGCATTTTCAATTTATCCCCTATCCACAACCTCCGCCACCACCTCCCTCTCTATTCTCTGCCATAGTCTAGGTTGAGACCCCTCTCAAACTCGCGGCTTCAAGAGGAGATGGTCGGCCACTCCCCTAGCCTCCTCATGGCCTATTTCTCCCTCTTGGACCTCCTCCGGCGAGGATGCCGCTTCAGACCGCCCCTAGGCTTACCCGCAAGGACAACGTACAACGGGTACTGGATCTGGCCTAGGCCTCTTCAAGTTTTTGACTGCAAATAGCTATGGACGTAATATAAGTTTTTGATTGTCAGTCCCTCTTCAACGATCATTTGTTTTAGTAGTGAAGTCTCCAAGGACCCTTCTTATGCCTTTAGGTGTGCACATTGTCTAAGAAAGACCATCTCTCAAAACAAATCAACCTTTCCTTCCTCCTTTATGACATGAGAGTGATATTGTCTTCCTTTTTTCTATGGAGTTTGGTTTCAGAATATTAAAGAATCTTGGACATTAGGATTTCGCTCACACATCATAGCAATCAAGGGAACATGATAATTTAAACATACATAAGTTCTTGTTTCAAGGAAAAGTTGTGTTACACTTCACCTCCCGGCGCGAGTGCAACGATCGCAACTCAAAGTCACACTCTCGTGTGTAAATTTCGTTTTTGATCACAACCTGTTCCTCAACTCATTCCTCTATACTCTCGTAAAGGAGGAGGAGTTGCCAAGAAGAATACCTCCATACATTCCTACTCATCTTCTCAGATCAAGCAAGAAAGCAGAAAACATGCACATAAAGTGGCCAATAATTCATGCAAGAAACGGATAAACCGGTACGTTCATGGTAGAAAAACAAGAAGCATAGTATTTAGTACGAAATTATTTGTTCCATACTTGCTATGACATGGGAGCTACTCTCCCATGCCCAAGAAATGAAGAATTACTTGTCCATAAGTATGCTTTGCAGATTTGTTACAGAATATTCAGTTCTAAACATGATTTAGAGGGGAAGAGACAAAGAGATCCAAAGATATAACCACAAGAAGAAAGAATTCTGGCTTGAGGACGAAATTCTCCTTCTTTAGCTGCTCCAAAACGGACTAGCTCCTTTCCCAACAAGCTGCTCAAAGTTGAGGAAGCTTGGCTGCACCTTGGAGAAGACAATGGAGAAGAAGAGAAGAAATGGCTTCCTTTTTGCAAAGAACCACCTTCGATTCCTCCAAAATCGTCCTCCCCTGTTCTCTTTTAGCTCTGGGACGAGAAAAACTTCTCAAAATGACCGAACCTAACTGCCCCTTGTGTTCCCTCCTTCAGATTTCTGAAACTACCAGGTGCACGTCGTGCATTTGGGTGCACGCCGTGCAGCTGCAGTGTGGTTTGCTTCAGGCTGAACTGCGCACGGCATACGCGGAAGATATGCACGTCGTGCAACTTTCCAGAACTTTCTTTGTTGTTTTACGCTCCAGGTGCACGCCGTGCATTTGTCTTCCTGTTCGTTTCTGGAAACTCGCACGTCGTGTGTGTGTACCGTGCACGTTGTGCATTCTTCTGGCTGGGCGAAACAGAACTTTTCTGATATGGTGCACGTCGTGCATCTGTCCTGCATGCCGTGCATTCTGTTGTTTCAGCAGAATAAAGCTCTAAAATCAATTCTTTTAGGGACATATCTGCAATACAAGTTATGCGATAAGTAAAGTAATAAAAAGATGGCAAAAGTAATATGAAAAGAGGCTAAATAGTATCAGAATGAAACAAATTTGTGTGTGATAGCATTGTGAAAAGGTGATATAGAAATCACACAACAAATCCCCCTAAGCTTGAACTATTGCTTGTCCTCAAGAAAAAAGAACAGGGCTACATTCAAAGAGAAAAATCAAGTTCATGCATGAAGGAAAATGAAAAGAAGGTATGCAATCAGCTCAGCCAGCTATGTACATTGTACTTGTGTTCATTGTTATCATCTCAAGTCATTCAACATCCAAGATAGAGAAATTAAGTTCAGCAAGGATGGTTCCAATTTAAACGAAAAGCTCAACTTGACAACATTAAATAGAATTTGGATATTTAGGCCAAACAATTAGTGCATGTACATTACAAAGTTTTCAGCTAGTAGAGATATAAGATGATGAAACAAATGCTAACATTAACAAGACTTAGTTGAGCTCTTCTTCTTAAGGATATGATGATGGAATTTTTTGGGTTTCCGGCATTCGGCTGCTAATTTAGGCTTATGCTCACTACGAATGCCGGTTGGGGTGTTGTTTTTACCCTCTTTTGATTTTTTTTTTCATATCACCTAACCATCGTTGCCAGATCGGACTCGCACTAGGCTAGCATAATATGTGGGCCATTTGCCATTTTTTGTTGGGTAAAGATAAACCATTAATGGTGCAACACCAAAGAGTCAACAAGAGTGTTAAAGCTAGCAAGATTTCAATCATACTTTTGAAAGTTTTTCACTGAAAAATTGATTTCACAGGCACTAAAGATTTGGCAAAATTATCCCGTATTCTAGTCAATGTTGCAAGTTGATTAATCCGGAAAAAAATTTAAACCGCTACATGCATGGGAGGTCAAAGATGTAAAAGTTGAGGTTTCAAACAACAAACACAAATAGATTATGTACATGGGCATTTTCAATTTTCATTTCATTCATACATGCTCTTGATTTTGCTTTTCATGTAGCCAAAACATATAAAGGACAGAGGGAATCCAGCATACAAGAGGGGGTTCATTCTAACAAGATAGCCTCAAATCACATTAATTTTACCATCATGGAACAGAACATGGAATAACATGGAAAAATTGACACAACTGACTCAAATAAGGAAAGACTGAATGAAAACTACAACTACCGGCCGGTTGTGCCCCCCCAAGCATGAAATCTGTAGTGTCCTCACTGCATCAATCGAACTTATGGAGTTCACAACCGGGTACCTGTCATCGTTGTGATCAGAAAAGGGGCCCGCCGCTCCTGTGATCAAGGAAGAACGGGCTTACAATGTCTGGGATATCCATCGGCTGGGCGGAAGAGTCGGGCTGCTGCTTTGGAAACTGCGGTGGCTGCTGCGAATACTCAGGCTGTGGGACCTCGGTCTGCTGTCGAGGTGGTGTCTGGTATGTCGGTGGGGCTGGGTAAAGTCCCTGAGAGATATGTCAAGCATCCATCCGGTTGACCCTATCGTACATCGCAGTGTACTGCGTGCTCATGTGGTCAAGACGGCTGTCGTACTGTGTGCTCATCTGGTCAAGACGGTTGTCAATGTGGTCAAACCTCCGCTGAACATAGCCGTAAAGGTGTCCCATATCAGGCATCGTCCAAGTGTAATCTATCTGAGTATTGGTGGATGATGGAAGCGGAGTAGGAGCTGCAGGAGTAGCTACTGGCGTAGAGCTAGTGGCGTCATGGGTAGGTGTCTCCTCATCGGCCTCGGGTTGTAACGCCACCTTCCAGGTGGCCTTGTTCCTGATGTCATTGTGAGCTGCATCGGGGATGAGAAAGAACTGTTTCTTCGTGATGTAAACCTTGAATTTAGTTGTGCTATTGCCATGTCTTGAGATTAAGCCACAAGATATAAGATAGTTGATATCTACAAAGTTTTTCCCGGGTGCAGGTTCTAAGGCACCCACATCTAAACCCAACTTCATTGCAAGAATATTGATCAGCCCACCGCACATAATGTTACCTGCCTCCCTTTGCTTCTTCTTCTTCTTGGTCTCTAGAAGCTTATTAACAATGTAATAGTCAGAACTGATTTGTTCATCACTTACCAAGCACCATAAGAAAAAGAGATCATTTTTCCCCACGACACCTTGGGTTTCATTCTTAGCAAAACGCCATGTGCTTAGCAGACGATGCACAACTCTGAAAACTGGATTATGGATTGCAGAAGCTCGAGCGTTCCTAGCTTTGTGTGCCGTTTCACAAGTAATTTCAAACCAGAAAGAATCACTATTGAAGGCGGGAGGCTAATCGGTGTAGCCTCCATAGTTGCAATCAAGTAAATCACAAAACCGTTTAAGATCGATAGAAAAGAATTTGTCTAAGAGTCGAAAACTGATTTTCGGATAAGGCACACAGTGGTTTTATGGGTCATTCTCAGCTTTGAAAGTAGTCAGAAACTCATAAACCAGGCGGGGATAGGTCTTGGACACTCTAGTGCAAAGAAGGTGCAAACCTAAGAACCGCAGATGTCCAATTACCTCATTTTTTAAACCCAGTTTGTCAAGGGTTTCTTCGCAGACATAGCGGGATGGTAGAACACGCCTGGTGATTAGGAACTGGTAATCAACGTCCTCCTCAGATGTGACTCTGAACTGAGTGGAGGGCACAAAGGTTGTTGGTGCTGCTGCGGAAGGTATTTCATCAGTGGTGGGAGGTGCGGAGGATGAAGAAGCTCCTCCATGGCGTCTGCCTGCGCCTCTCTTGATTGGTGCCATTGGATCATAAGTGAGTCAAACGGCATGCAGTTGGCGTTCACGGCGTGCAATACAAACTGTACTTTTTGCACAGAAATATTGATGCACGTCATGCAAGACTGGTGCACGGCGTGCACCTGCAACTCTGCGACAGATCTGGATCTGCGCCGAAGGGTTGTGATTTTGGAGGCGTTGTCGAGCGCACGAGCACTGGGCGATGTGTTGTTGTTGTCGCGCGTTGTTGGCGTGCTGGTGAAGAACACCGACGGCGTCTAGGCGTGGAAGGCGACGGCTTGGGGGCGGGCTATGGCAGAAGAAGCTGTTGCGGCGGCTAGCCGTCGGCCCAGCGGCTACTGCGTGAGGAAGAAGGAGGTAGCGGCGACAGCGTGCACTGGTGATGCGGGCGATGGCGTCAGAGCTGCTGCGGCGGCTCACGCGGGGAGCGGGTGAGGGCTGGCGACGGCAAGGGCGTGCGGCGCTGCTGGCGAGAGGAAGAAGGTGAGTGAGGTGCACGGTCGCTTGAGCGCTGGAACGGCGTGCGTGGTGCACGGGCTCGGGTAGACGACGGTTGCGCACGGCTGCTAGGGTTGGAGTGCACGGCTGCTAGGTTGGAGAGGAATTAGGTCGTGCACTCCAGCCCTTTTTGACTAAACTTTACGAAAAAGTGCACGGCGTGCACTTGAAATGCACGATGTGTACTTGTCAACTTTCCCTTTTTGAAAATCCTTTAACGATCAGGTGCACGGCATGCGTTGTTGTTTGCACGTCGTGCACGTTTCCAGAACTTGTACTCCTCATTCAAAAACCCAGGTGCACGACGTGCATGTCAAAACACACGTCGTGCGAGTTTCCAGAACTTTCACTGCTTCTTTTTAAAGACCAGGTACACGGCGTGCATGTCGAAATGCACGTCATGCGTGTTTCCAGAGACATTTTTCGCATGTGCAGCTCCCAAGTGCACGTCGTGCATAAAGAAATGCACGTCGTGCGTGTTTCCAGAAAGTCTCTGAAATCTTCAGCTCTTCAGGTGAACGGCGTGCGAATAGGAAATGCACGTCGTGTTATTTTCCATAACTTTTTTTCAGTGCACTTTCTGCTGAGGTGCAAGCCGTGTC
Organism: Alisma plantago-aquatica; assembly: GCA_963693085.1. Classification (NCBI taxonomy): domain Eukaryota; kingdom Viridiplantae; phylum Streptophyta; class Magnoliopsida; order Alismatales; family Alismataceae; genus Alisma; species Alisma plantago-aquatica. Next base: position 254,843,003 of record OY856410.1, read on the forward strand.
ATCAGAAGACACGCCGTGCATTTTGCAATTTCTGCAGAAAATTGCAGTAAGTCAGCAGTAAACAAAGATGGATATGGTAGAAATCAAGTCTAAATTATTACATTCATCCATGACATGCTTATTAATGAAATTAAAGAGTGTTTTTGACTCGAAGAACTTAAAAAGAAATCTATCCTAACGTGGGATCAACTCCCACAAGGTAATTTAATTGGAGTAATAAGTACTATTTAGTAATTCGAGACTAGATCATCATTTCCATATTTTGAAATTTCATATACCTTTTAGTTGTGTTCTTAAATATTTTTGCAATTTTTCAGGTTGTATGCGTCGCTCACAACGAAGTCTTCAAACATCTGCTTTGTTAGACCTTGAAATCGAGTGTACTCTTTCAAGCTTGAGAACAGCAAGAAGAGTGGAACAGCCGCTACTAGGAGGTACTCAACCGTCACCATCATCACCACCACCGTCTTCTTCACCTTCTGTTGTAAGCTACACCAAGCAATCCAGCCATGGAAGACGACCGTCCTTTAAAGGATTTCGCAATGCCGGTTGCCACAAATATTGTGGAGCCATTGACTTGCTTGCTATAGAAGCGAACAACTTCTCAATCGCTCCTTCTATGATGCAAATGATACAGCAGAATCGTTTAAGGATCTTCAACGCCTTTGTCCGCACCACGGTTTAACAAACTGGCTTCTACTTCAAACTTTCTATAATAGACTGTTTTACAACACCCGGTTGACATTAGATGTCGCAGCTGGCGGTGCATTAATGACTAAGTCTTAAAGAGAGGCTTATGATATTATTGAAGACATTACGAAATCACTGCCAATGGGGAGGAGATAGAGGAGCAAAGTCAACCTTTACAGCAAGTTCTTCAACCGGAAAACAAGGAGGAAAACACATTGTTGATGTCGTTGACCTTATTGTTGCCATGGTGGATGTTCTTACACAGAAGTTTGAAAAGATGACCACCTTGCCGATTCAATCTGTTGAAGCAATATGTGAAGCTTGTGGTAATGCAGGACATACTTTTTCTTTATGTTTTGCACCTAATGTGATTGAAGGAAACTTTGAACAGGTCAATGATATTAGAATGCAAGGGAATAAGCAATACAATCCCTATTCCAATCAATACAATCCGGGCTGAAAAGATCATCCTAATTTCTCCTATCGAAATACAAGCAACACTCAAAACTTCCAACAAGGGCAGCAGCAACCGCAACAACAACATGCCAACCGTCAAGGGAATCCGCCGAGTTTCAACAATAGGGGTTATCAACAGCCACAACAACCCCAAAGTTCTTCTCTAGAAGCTATGATGGAAAAATTCATATCTACACAAATGCAACAGAATGAAGAACTCCGGGGGAATGACAGGCTTCTGAAAGATGTTATTGCTCAACTTTTTGCAAAGGTGGATGGTATTTCCACTCACACCAAGATGTTAGAGAACCAAATAGCACAGCAAGCTCTAAACCAACAAAGAACTCCACAATCCGGTTCTCTTCCAAGCCAACCGGAAGTGAACCCAAGACAACAAGCTCATGCAATCATTCTAAGAAGTGGAGCTGAGATTGAAAGACCTTCTCCATCCAAGGAGAAGAACATGGAGGTAGCTGATGAAGAGGAGTCTAACACTCCAAATTGCAACAAGGACAAAGGTAAAGCTGAAACACCGCCTTCATTAAAAGTCATTGCACCTTTTCCTCAAAGGCTTGCCAATAAGAAGGAAGACCAGAAGTTTAGGAAATTTATGGATATTATCAACAAATTGCATGTCAATCTTCCTTTTGCTGAATTTATTGCGGAGATGCCTTCTTATGCTAAATTCCTTAAAGACATTTTGACTAAAAGAAGAAAAGTTGATCAAGTCGAAATAGTGATGCTTCAGAAAGAGTGAGTTCTATTATTCAAAATCGTCTTCCACAAAAGCTTGACGATTTGGGAGCTTTTACATTGCCATGTAAGATCAATGATACCACTTTTGATAAAGGCCTAGTAGACCTCGGTGCCAGTATTAGTCTCATTCCATCTACCCTATGGCAAGAACAAGATTTTGGGGATTTGAAGCCGACAAAGATGGCTATTGAGTTAGCCGATCATTCTATTAAATATCCGAAGGGTATATTGGAAGATATACTAGTGCAGATCGGGAAGTTCTATATACCATGTGATTTTGTTGTTCTTGATATGGTGGAAGCTCCTTCCAATCTCGTTCTTTTTGGAAGGCCATTCTTGAGGACTGTCGGATGTCTTGTTGATGTTCGGGAAGGAAAGCTCACTCTACGAGTTGGGGAAGAAGCAATGGAATTCTCTGTCTATGATGCCATGAAAGCACCCGCACGTGTCAATGAAATCTGTTTGTTAGACACTATTGATCCTATTGAGAATGATAAGGAAGATAATGCTGATTTGATTGTCAATCTTTATGATGATGTGACTGAATTCAACAATTCCGAAAATTCTGGAGCACTTTTTATTCTTAAAGCACAAAATATTAATGAAGGCGCTACACTTGTTGATGATAAAGTTGATGAAGGAACAACAACGAAAAAGGTAGAACTAAAAGCCCTTCCACCCGGGCTGAGGTATGCATTTCTTGAACCAAATTCTACATCCCATGTTATAATAAATAATGAATTAACCAATGACCAAGAAGGTAAATTACTTGCCGAACTGCGTTTGTATAAAGACGTCATTGGTTATTTGTTGTGTGAATTATATATCATCTTTTCACATGTTATCACACACAAATTTGGTTCATTCTGATATAATTCAGTCTCTTTTCATATTACTTTTGCCATCTTTTTGTTATTCTACTTATCCCATAACTTGCATTGCAGATTTGCCACAAAAAGAACTGAATTCGGATGTTATTTCTGTTGCAACAGCAGAATGCACGGCGTGCAAGTCAGACGCACGGCGTGCACCTTTCCAAAGAAAAATCAGTTCATTCAGCCAGAAGAATGCACGGCGTGTACGGAGAAAACGCACGGCGTGCGAGTTTCTAGAAGTGCACAGAAGGACGAACGCACGACGTGCACAATGACGCACGGCGTGCACCTGGAACGCAAACTGCTAAAGAAATATTCTGGAAAGTTGCACGGCGTGCATATACTCAGCGCACGCCGTGCACAGATCAGCCCGATGCAATCTGCACTGCAGGTGCACGACGTGCACCCAAAATGCACGGCGTGCACCTGGCAGTTTCAGAAATACGAAAATTCATAATTCGATTTTAAAACAAAGAGGGAAGGCAAGGGACGGTTATGTTCGGTCATTTGAAGAGTTTCTTTTGTCCCAGAGCCAGAGGAGAGCAGAGGAAGGCGAATTTAAAGGGATCCAAGGTGGTTTCTTGCATAAGGAGACCATTTCTTCTTCTCAACTTCTCCATTGTCTTCTTCAAGGTGCAGCCAAGCTTCACCGACTCCGAGCAGCTTCTTGGGAAAGGAGCTAGTTCGTCTTGGAGCAGCTAAAGAAGGGTAATTTCGTCCTCAAGCCGGAATTCTTCCTTCTTGTGGTTACACCTTTAGTTCTCTTTGTCTTTTCCTTTCTAGACCATGTCTAGAACTGAAATTTCTGTAGCAGACCTGTTGTACATCATTATGGACGAGTAGACTCCTATTTCTTGGGCATGGGAGAGTAGCTCCCATGTCATAGCATGTATGGAACAAGTAATTTCGTACTAAATACATTTGTTTCTTATTTCCTAACCATGAAAGTGTCGGTTTAGTCTTTTTCTTTCATGTATTGTTGGCCACCTTATGTGCATATTTTCTGCCTTCTTGCTTGATCTGAGAAGATAAGTAGGAATGTATGGAGGTGCTCTTCTTGGCAACTCTTCCTCTTCTACAAGAGTAGAGAGGGATGAGTTGAGGAACTGTTTGTGATCAAAAACGAAATTCAAACACAAGAGTGTTGTTTTGAGTTATGATCGTTGCATTTGCACCGGGAGGTGAAATGTAACACAACTTTTCCTTGAAACATGACCTTATGATTGCTATGATATGTGTTCAAGCTTAGGGGGATTTGTTGTGTGATTTCTATATCACCTTTTCACAATGCTATCACACACAAATTTGGTTCATTCTGATACTATTTAGCCTCTTTTCATATTACTTTTGCCATCTTTTGTTACTTTACTTATCGCATAACTTGTATTGCAGATATGTCCCAAAAAGAACTAATTTTAGAGCTTTATTCTGCTGAAACAGCAGAATGCACGGCGTGCAGGACAGATGCACGTCGTGCACCATATCAGAAAAGTTCTGTTTCGCCCAGCAAGAAGAATGCACGGCGTGCACGGTACACACACACGACGTGTGAGTTTCCAGAAACGAACAGGAAGACAAATGCACGGTGTGCGTTGACATGCACGGCGTGCACCTGGAGCGTAAAACAACCAAAAAAAGTTCTGGAAAGTCGCACGGCGTGCATATCTTCCGCGCATGTCGTGCGCAGTTCAACCTGAAGCAAACCGCACTGCAGGTGCACGGCGTGCACCTGGCAGTTTCAGAAATCCGAAAATTTAGAATTCGATTTTAAAAGGTGGGAACGCAAAGGCAGTTAGGTTTGGTCATTTTGAGAAGTTTTTCTCGTCCCAGAGCTAAAAGAGAACAGGGGAGGGTGATTTTGGAGGAATCGAAGGTGGTTCTTTGCAAAAAGGAAGCCATTTCTTCTCTTCTTCTTCTCCATTGTCTTCTCTAAGGTGCAGCCAAGCTTCCTCAACTTCGAGCAGCTTTTTGGGAAAGGAGCTAGTCCGTTTTGGAGCAGCTAAAGAAGGAGAATTTCATCCTCAAACCGGAATTCTTTCTTCTTGTGGTTATATCTTTGGATCTTTTTGTCTCTTCCCCTCCAAATCATGTTTAGAACTGAATATTCTGTAACAAATCTGCAAAGCATAGTTATGGACAAGTAATTTTTCATTTCTTGGGCATGGGAGAGTAGCTCCCATGTCATAGCAAGTATGGAACAAGTAATTTCGTACTAAATACTATGCTTCTTGTTTTTCTACCATGAAAGTACCGGTTTATCTGTTTCTTGCATGAATTGCTGGCCACTTTATGTGCATGTTTTCTACTTTCTTGCTTGATCTGAGAAGATGAGTAGGAATGTATGGAGGTATTCTTCTTGGCAACTCTTCCTCCTTTACGAGAGTATAGAGGAATGAGTTGAGGAACAGGTTGTGATCAAAAACGAAATTTACACACAAGTGTGACTTTGAGTTGCGATTGTTGCACTCGCGCCGGGAGGTGAAGTGTAATGATCGCAACTCAAAGTCACACTTTAATTGAATGATAAACATTTTAATTAATTGAATGATAAACATTTTAATTAATTGAGAGAGGTTGTCAAGGATAGAGGTAATACAAGCATCATACTAATTCTACACCATTTGATCCTTCCAAACTAGAGCAATAGCATAATAAACCAAGCTTTAAAGTCTAATGCAAACTTTAATTTGTGTGTGGTGAACCATCTTGAGACGTGTAATGGAAATGTCTTGCAATGAATGTGATGGACTTGAACAACACCTCTAGGGTGTATGACATGACGGATGTTATCAAGTTACCCGCCTAACGGCCTAAGGTGGAATAGACAAGGCTTAGATTCATGAGGGGTACCTTTGAGCATATATAAAGCCAATTCAGGTTATCTATGTTTTATTAGGTACATCTAGGTTCAGATTAGATCATTCAGGTTAAATTAAGTCTGGTTAATGCAATTTAGGCCAAAATAGACAAGATTATTTATGATACAGCTCAAATCAATATTTATATAAATCCCAATTTTCATAAATTAGGTCAATTTTGGTCTGACTAAGCATAGATTGTTGACCCCAAGACTGCATTGCCAATTCAATATTTTGATGATGACTAGCATTCCACTTAATTTGTGTCTAGCGAATCTAGTTGAGACTTTTCATGTCAAATAGAAACCAGCAAAAAGTAAAAGCAAGAATATAAGAGGTACTTACCAATAAAATCAAGGGACCAAGCAAGCAGGGACTCGTCATCGGTGACACCTCAAAAAGTATACTCCCACATCCAAATCCAAGTGCCAAACATTAACTTAACAAAATCCAACAGCCAAAATACAGCAGATTTTGGAAATTTATAACAGAGGAATCCAGTTGTTTGATTTCATTTATTCCCTTAATGAGATAAAAGTACCTCAAATTGTTGTTGTTTTTATCATATACCATTTTTGAGTTAGGAGAGACATTAGTTTCCCCCCTCCCTCAAAGAGCATGCCAGGGCCCGGATGACTGCAAGGGTGGTAAATATTGTGCGCAACGGGAGGTTTGAACCCGGGTCCCCCGGGGAGGACCTACCGTGCTCAACCATCCGCGCTACAGGCCGGGTATCATATACCATTAATACAAACAACTAATAAATTGTTCCCCAATATATTCTTGTTGGTTTCTTAGTGAATGGTTGTTTGTGTTAATGGTATATGATACATGGTTGTTTGTGTTAATGGTATATGATACACAGGTCGGGTATCATATACCATTAACACAAACAACCATTCACTAAGAAACCAACAAGAATATATTGGGGAACAATTTATTAGGGTCCAAGAGGATAGGGCACCCAGGCAAGCCATCAGATACTGGAACCTAGAAAATGATAATGCTACACCGCAGTTCAATGTTTTCATATCAACAACTAAGAATACCATATAATTTGGCAAGTTGGCCCTCAGAAAAATGTATCACCTGATTACCTAAAGACTAGAAATTCATTTCCTATCAAAAAGAAAAGCAGCATAACAACTAAGAAAGTAAGGGCCATCATAGAAAAGAGATCAAAAGGAAACGCAGAATCATCCTCATTTCCTGACTTTTTAAAATCAACAGCTGTCCAACCAAGCCAGCTTTAGTTTGTAAGTTTGCAACAGTGGGGTGTGTAGTGTTCGCGCTATAGATTTGACTAGATCTTTGCTAGATCCGACTTATACCTAGAGGTCATTTGATTGAGGTGGGTGTTTGTGCCTCTGTGTGTGTGTTTGTAAACAATTTGGTAAATACATGGCAAGCATTAAACTACCCCAGCTCTCTCAAATAAGACTGATTTACACTCATTTAATTCGTTTAGGTTTCAATTGTCAGTGCCCAATCGAGCACTAATGTACTGTGGATCAAGTACATATAGTGGTTATGTACCTTGAAAAGTAGGAACCTGCAGCAGCTTGCAAAGTGAATTCCTAGTCCTGGCATACACATCCACCCTGGACCCTTCCTCAAAGGGTTCATTCTCAATATACCTCTGCAACAGAACCTGGAACTGTTGAAACGCCTGAGCAGCATAGCTGTATGCGAAGTTCTCAGGTAGCAATGCATTTTTCCGGGTCAGCAGCATGTATTGGCAATGAAGCATTTCCCATGAAAGGCACAGATGCGCTACATAGGCTGTCTCGAGGTTCTGGTAGGGTTTGTCCTCTTGGTTTTCAAGAAGCTGCTGTTGCTGCTGCTGAGTGTCTTCCTGGGGCTCGTCTTTCTTTTTGAATGAGAGACTTCGGAGTGTCATGGCCAGCTTCTTGGATGCAGAATTGGGTGACGGGGTGGAGGTGTATCTAGACCCTGAAATAGAAGAAAAGAAGAATGTCGGAACTGTTAGTTATACATGTATCAGATAGTCTACCAGCCAGAAGAGAAAATAAGGAAGATATGTTTGAGATTAGGCAAGGTTCCTAATGAAGTAGTCATCCATAAGTAGACGAATTGAACAAAGTCACTGATTATGACTACAAGACTGAGATCAATGTGGCTTTTTGTACAGTGAAAGTAGAATCAGCCTTTAATGCCCTTTGAGATTTGGTATTGAGCTGCTGATTTCAAAGGAAAATAAATCGCCACATGATAACAGCAGCACTGTCATAAATGCGTTGATTATTCAAATGACAATGTGAGTCGGTCACATTCACCTGAGGTCCCAGAAACAACTTGCGTCAACTACCTCCGAATCCAAGCCACGGATACACACAGACAGACAAGTAAACAATGGAAGCCGACGACATAGGACCTAGTATTTAACAGCAGCTCGGTATGGTTCAAAAATACTGCCGCTGTAGAGGTATCATTAAAGGACGATTACATTACCTGGTTCCTTCAACTCCTTGGAGATGATCTTGTCAAAGAAGACCATTCTCTGGCAGTAGTTCTCATAAAGTGCATCAAACTCATCCCACGACTTGATTGAACCGTGTTGCCCGGCAGGATCCGTCCCCAACTCGCACGAGCTCGTTTCGCCATCCCCTTCGTACTCATCTTCCCCTTCCTCATCCTCGTCTTCCTCTTCGTCCTTGAGGCAGGAATCTTCAGGGATTAGAACCATGAAGCTGTTCTTCCTGAGCTCCTTCAGCCGCCTCTTCACCTCATTGGTGATGAAATCGTCGTCATCGTCGTCCTCGTCATCATCCTCCGTCATCTCGCCACCCGTGTGAGCGGCGGCATTTTCCAAGTGCTCTGATTTGGCATTGCTCTCCCCCAAAGCACCGTCGTCGCCCTCAAAGCCAGCTGATGCGTCGTCGGTCACTGCTACGGTGTCAGTGTCGGATTTCGACTTGTGCTTGCGCAATCTCCTGAAGGATTTGCTCTTGAAGAAATCCATTGTGTGTAGCTGGCTGGCTGGAAACCCGGTTGGATTTGGAAAGAAAATGTATGGGAGAAACCTAGGATTTCAAAACCTACAGACGAACTAACTTCCGAACTCAGAACTGAGCAGCATTGTTCGAGAGATCGAAAACCAGAAATCCAACCGCATTTTCTTCACACACAACCCTGCTGCATGCACCTGCTCTTCCCCCTTAACTCCCGGTCAAAACCCTAGCAGGAGATCACCATGGCAAGTGTTCCGAGGAGCACAGGGGAGTGTGTAGAGTGGAGATGGCAGAAGAGCAGCAGGGCCGCAGTGAGTGAGAGAGGGAGCAAGCGGAGGTCGGCACGGCATTAACTTCGATAACAGCCGTCTGCACGAACGAACAAAATACTCGACAGGATCCCCACCTTTCGGACCGGAAAATCATTTCTTTTCTGTTTTTGTCCGTTGGGATTTTGCCCCCCTGATTAATCAGTTTTTTTTTCTGCCCCAGACTATTAAATGAGTGAGATTATATTTGTGCTGAACAGGGACAGGGGAGTTCGGGACAGGACCTCCTCCGTTACCGTTTCATCTCTTGCTACTAGTTGATGCTGCTGCTACTCTCTTTCACAGACTCTCTCCTCACTCATCTCTCTCTCTCTCTCTCTCTCCACCTCTCACTCTCTCTCACGCACACTCCATTTCTCCTTCCTCCATCTCCTCTCTCTTTTGATTAGTGCACGCTATTGAGACGTGGGCGGGATGTACGGTTTTGTTGCCGGGGAGGGAATATATTGGCACACCAGGTGCGAGAGGATTGTCGCGCAAGGGCTCACGCGGTGCGGTTGTCTACTAAACCGCGAAAAGATTCTGAGAGGAAGCTCACGCGGTGCCGGGGAGAGAATGTTTTCTTATTTGTGTGGACGTCTTGAATAGTGACGGCTAAAAAAAGGTTACTTTTTAGGGGACGATGGATTAAACTCATAGACATTTTCAAAATGGGATATTATCTTTTTGACATTTTTAGGGGATGATGGATTAAACTCATAGACATTTTCAAAATGGGATATTATCTTTTTGACATTCGGGATTTGAAAATCGTAACCTGACGCGCTGATCGGGTTACGTGATGCTCACACAGGGTGAAGGGGGTAGTTTTGGGTTGGGTTGGGTTGTTTTGGAAAGAGGGTAGGTAGTTTTGGGATGAGGTAGCAAGTGGGGAAAGGAAGAGAGAGAAAAAGAAAAAAGGCAGCGAAAAATTTATTTCGCGCATAACTTTTAACTCGTAATGAGTTTTTGACAAAATAAATATTATTGGGTTCGTTACAAAAAATACAATCCAACAAGACTGATATTCATATATTTTTTTAAAATATTTTTATGCATTATCACCATAATTGAACGTTTTGATACAAATATTGGGCATTATGATAAAATGTGTGCTAATTTTTTTATTTATGCACAACATCTAAGATGTAGGTGTATTCACATTATAATTAGGCGCATTCAATCAAAAACGGGTGCATTGACGGCGTATTTGCACCATAATTTTGTGCATTCAATCAAAAGTGGACGAAATCAATCAAAAGTTGTGCATTCTTGACAATACAAGTTAGCGCACTTACCAGCTAAGTAGGCGCACTTGCCAGACAAGTAGGCGCATTTGTCATGCAAGTAGGCACATTTGATATAAGTGGGCGCATTCAATCAAAATTTGTGCATTCATGACAATACAAATATGCACATTTACCAGATAAGTATGCACATTTGCCACACAAGTAGGCACATTTGTTACACAAGTATGCGCATTTGTCATAAGTGGGCGCATTCAATCAAAAGTTGTGCATTCATTAATGCAAGTATGTAGCGTATTTACCACACAAGTAGGCGCATTTACCACACAAGTAGGCACATTTGTCTGACAAGTAGGTGCATTTGTCATACATTGTGTTAATTTAATATTTATACACATATTCTAAGAAGTAGGCGCATTCACACCATAATTGGGCGCATTTGCACCATAACTGGGTGCATTTTCTACAAATATTAGATGTATTATGTTAAGATTTGTGCTACAACTACGCATATGGTTATTCATTTAGGAGTATGTATCACATAATTAGGTGCATTTGTCATAACATTTAATCATGTTGATGATGATGATGATGAGCATACAAATAATATTTTTATGTTTATTTTCATATTAGAGGTATTAACACCATATTGGGTGTATTGTGTTAATATTTGACTTATTTATTATTTGATATTATTTTTTAAAATATGACAATATTAGTCTTGTTCAAATGTATTTTCTATAACGAATCAAATAGATTTTGTTTTGTCGAAAAATCATTACAAAGTAAAGGCTATAAACAAAATAACGGATTCTCCTCTTTTATTATCCCCTAAAAAAATAAAAAGAAAAAAAGTAATTAAAAAAAACAATATCGGGACCCGCACTGGGAGGGATGATTTTACAGCGCGTCACGGCCGCGTCCGCCCCTCCTGCGAGTCCCATAAATTAAGTCCTTTTCATAATGGGATATTATCTTTTTGACGATAAGGATTTGAAAATCTTCTCACAACTCTCTATGCATATGAAAACATTTCTCCGCACTCGCTCCTACTCCTGCTTTCACTCCCTCTCTTGTCCTCTCTCTCTCAGTTTCCCTCTCCGACCAAAATCTAGATCCATTCGTGCTCTCCGATAGTGACGGCGAGATACACCAACATCGATCGTTGGTGTTGTTGGTTATTTTAGGGTTTAGGTCTATCAACAACAAGTTCAGCCTAACCCAACGGCTTTCAACACCTCAAGCGACACTCGAGTTTGTTGTTGTTACGTGATTCTATAAATAATGTGATGTTGTCTGCTTCTCTCTGCTTAACGTCCTCTTGATCGCTTCTTGCTGCCCTACTTCTCATAAAAATATAATATTTCTATTACTTTATATCTACACTAACTGTATTTCATAAAAATTTACTTTTTTTGGTGAAAGGAATCGTTTATATTCATAGTGTCAGTGAAAGGGAGCATTTTCATTCATAGTGTAGCTAGTTACATATGTAAAAGAGTGATTTTTAATATCATGTATATCATTTTTTCTATTTTTTCCAAATTATATATTTTTCAGAAGAAATTGATAACCTCCAATTTTATGATGTTATCTTAGTATTTTTCTCCAATTTCTCACTTCCTTCCTTAGATAAATTAGATAGAATCCCTATCCTTTATTGCAAACATACTGCTAGACTAACTTTTATCCTTTTTACTTACAGAAAAAGACACAAAAAAATCACAAAAGACACACACGGTCCTAAGACCGCATTGACTCACACGGTCCCAAGACCGCATGAAGCCACATGGTCCCAAGACCGTATGGACTCACACGGTCCCAAGACCGCATGAAGCCACACGGTCCCAAGACCGCATGGACTCACACGGTCCCAAGACCGCATGGACTCACACGGTCCCAAGACCGCATGGACTCACCCGATCCCAAGACCGCATGAATCCAAATGGTTTTAGAGTCCAAACGGTTTCAGAGTCCAAACGGTTTCAAAGTCCAAACGGTTTTAGTGTCCAAACGGTTTTGAGAGTCCAAACGGTCTTCAAGATCGTTTGGACCCAAAACTGACCAAACCGTTTAGACTTCACTTAAGGCCTATAAATAAGACCCAAGGGATCCTCCCAAGGGTATCAAGATTCAAACGCCCAGAGGATGCCTCCATCACTCCAGAGTTATTCCAACTTCCATCCTCTGCCCGAAAGCTGCCGGTCTGAGATCCACATTCCATCTTGAAGCTGCTTTCTCTCTCTTCGCCAAAGAAGGTGGGAAGAGGAGATCTCATCATCAAGCAACCTGTGAAGACTGAAGATCGTCAATCTCTCTCTCTAAGGGGTTGACTTTCCTCTCTCCTTTGTGGGGATGATGCTCTCTCTCTCTCTCTCTTCTCGCCTCCTTCTTTGTCCTAGCTATGAGCGAGTAGTCTCTTTCACTAGGGTGTGGAGAGTAGCCCCGCTACCCATGTTTTCATTTCATGTAATGTAATCCATAGTTTTCAATATAGAGATGCTTTCTTTTCAGTTCAACATCAATCGTTTAATGAATGCTTGTTGCTTGATCACCAATTTGTGTTGTATTTTATCTTTTAGTATGAATTGTCTATGTTTGTACTACTAGATTCAAAACTCGATTGAATGTTGGTTCTTGGTGCATGTTTTCACCATGCATCTGTTTCGGTATCTAGAAGTGTTTCTCAAGAAGTGGAGTAAACTCACTTCCATCGTTGTACTTTCATACTATGAAATGAAATCAGTTGACGTATGAAAGTACAACCTTGATGAGTCGGGGAACACACTTTGCGAAGGGAATGATGCAAAGTAGGTGACCATTCGTTCGGGAATGGCTGACTTTGCAACATTCCCGCACTTCTCGTAGTTAGTTCTCCGAAAGGAAACTAAGTCTACGAAGATACTAACTGATTAAACTCTTGTTGCAGGTTGTGTTTTATATTGCATCCTTTGATCCATGTGTAGTGGCGGTGAAAACCGATCACACCCTAGTGGCTTCTTATCATTGTTTAACATCCTTAGATTTACTTGCTTGCTTTACTTTACTTGCTCTTAGTCTAAAAACAACCAAACCAACCTTTTGATTTAAATACCAACTATTAAAAGATTTAGTGAAGTTCTAACGTTTTTCATCGTGTTGTTCCCAACAAGACCGTTGTCCCGTAGATTCGACTCTTAGCTATACTATGATAAGACTTCCACGTATCTTAGCATACGTGGGTGGAGTTCTCGATCTAGTATAAGCAAGGCTAAACTTAAAGACTTACCATCTTTAGGATTTTTAGTGGTGCACGCAACTCCACGTGAGTGGAAGCTCCATCAAAAATATATCATGGATGCAACTGTGGACGAATGGATAAAGGAGATGGACATGGATATAAAGGAAATTCAACAAAGTTCATTCGTTGGTATGTCGCTATCAACGCATCAACATAGGCACCAAGGATATGTCGTTGGTGTGCCACCGTCGTCTCACCAAGATGATATTAAATAAGGTTCAGCAAGCCAAGACATCCAATAGAGACATTTTGTAAATAATACATATGTATTTGACGTAGATCTGAATGAGATGGTTTTTTGAAGATCAGGGTTGGGAAGGTATCATAGGAAGTTCCATTGATTTCTAATGATAGGCATATTTACTGAGAGAATCCGGAAGAAATTAGTTTTGTAGATATACGTATTTTAATTTCTCACTGAGAGATTTCTCAGAAAGAGACACCACTTCCGCACATCAGTATTGCGTAAACATTCATGAAATAGAGTCACATGATGTTGAGAGGACCCAAATAGATCTGAATGAGACATGTGAGTCTTCTGAAAGCACTAAAGACGAGATTGATTTCAAAGATGATCATATAAATGTCTCAGATGATTAGTCCATAAACTATTCTTTATTAATAACATAGTTCCCTTTTTGCATGCTTTGTGTTCCTTTTCTCCATCTTATTGTTCTTGTTCTCCTAATCCTTCTTCCTATCTATCTCATTGGTGCTTTTCTCATGCTCCCAGCTCATTCTTCCTTTTCTCTCTATCTCCGTTCATTTTCACCTCCTCCTTATTCCTTTTTTCAAACTCTATGTTCCTCTTCTCTGTAACACCTTATTCTTTTTCTTTTGTTTTTGGGTTCCCCTTTCTTTCCTTTTACCTTCTCCTTACTCCTTTTCTAAAGCTCATTCTTCCTTTTCTCCCTATCCTCATTCTTCTTCTTCGTAACATCATTTTTCCTTTTCTCCATGTCTCTGGTCTTTTTCACCTCCTCCTTATTCCTTTTCTCAAGCTTTGTGTTTCTCTTCTCCGTAACACCTTATTCTATTTGTTTTGTTTTCATGTTCCTCTTTCTTCCTTTTTACCTTCTTACTCCATTTCTCAAGCTCATTCTTCCTTTTATCCCTATCCTCATCCCTCTTCTCTGTAACATCGTTCTTTCTTTTCTCCCTATCCTCAATCCCTTTCACCTACTCCTTTTTCCTTTTCTCAAACTTTGTGCTCCTCTTCTCCATAACACCTTGTTCCTTTTCTTTTGTGTTTGGGTTCCCCTTTCTTCCTTTTCACCTTCTCCTTCTCCTTATTCATTTTCTCAAGCTCGTTCTTCCTTTTCTCCATGTTCTCGTTCCTCTTCTCCATAACATCGTTCTTCTTTTTCTTCCTATCCTCAATCCTCTTCACCCCCTCTTTATTCCTTTTCTCAAGCTCTATGTTCATCTTCTCTGTGGCACCTCGTTCTTTTTCTTTTGTTTTTGGATTCCCCTTTCTTCATTTTCACCTTCTCTTTACTCCTTTTCTCGAGCTCGTTCTTCTTTTTCTCCCTATTCTCGTTCCTCTTCTCCATAACATAATTCTTCCTTTTCTTCCTATCCCCGATCATTTTCACCTCCTCTTATTTCCTTTTCTCAAACTATGTGTTCATCTTCTCCGTAACACCTCGTTCCTTTTCTTCTATTTCCGGTTCTCCTTTCTTCCTTTTCACCTTCTCCATACTTCTTTTCTCAAGCTCATTCTTCCTTTTCTCCCTATCCTCATTCCCCTTCTCCGTAACATCTTTCTTCCTTTTCTCCTATCCCGGATCCTTTTCACCTCCTCCTTATTCCTTTTCTCAAGCTCTATATTCATCTTCTATGTAATGCCTCATTCTTTTTCTTTTTTTTTATGGATTTTCCTTTGAAAAGGATTGGGGATAGGGAGAAAAGCAACGAGGTGTTACAGAGAAGAGAAACATAGAGCTTGAGTAAAGGATTAAGGTGAAGGTGAAAAGGATTAGGGATAGGGAGAAAAAGAAGAACAATATTATGGAGAAGAGGAATAAGGACGGGGAGAAAAGGAATAATGAGCTTGAGAAAAGGAGTAAGGAAAATGTGAAAAAGAAGAAAAGAAATGAGGCGTTACGGAGAAGAAGAATACATAGTTTGAGAAAAGGAAAAAAGAGGAGGTGAAAATGATCGGGGATAGAGAGAAAAGGAAGAACAATGTTACGGAGAGTAGGAACGAGGATAGGGAGAAAAGGAAGAATAGGCTTGAGAAAAGGAGTACAGAGAAGGTGAAAAAGAAGAAAGGGGAATTCAAAAATAAAAGAAAAAGAACAGGGTGTTACAGAAAAGAGGAGCATCGAGCTTGAGAAAAGGAGTAAAGAGAAGGTGAAAAGGAAGAAAGGAGAACTCGAAAATAAAATAAAAAGAATGAGGTGTTACGGAGAATAGGAACACTGAGCTTGAGAAAAGGAATAAGGAGGAGGTGAAAAGGATAAGAGATAGGGAGAAAAGGAAGAACGATGTTATAGAGAAGAGGAACGGGGATAGGGAGAAAAGGAAGAACAAGCTTAAGAAAAGGAGTAAAGAGAAGGTGAAAAGGAAGAATCGAGAATCCAAAAACAAAAGAAAAGGAACAAGGCGTTACAGAGAAGATGAACACACAATTTAAGAAAAGGAAAAAGGAGGAGGTGAAAAGGAGAGATAGGGAGAAAAGGAAGAACAATGTTACGGATAAGAGGAATAATGATAGGGAGAAAAGGATAAACAAGCTTGAGAAAAGGAGTAAGTAGAAGGTGAAAAATAAGAAGGGGGAACCCAAAAATAAAAGAAAAAGAACGAAGTATTACCGAGAAGAGGAACACAAAGCTGGAGAAAAGAAATAAGGATGAGGTAAAAAGGATAGAGGATAGGGATAAAAGGAAAAATGATGTTACATATAAGAGGATGATGATAGGGAGAAAAAGAAGAACGAGCTTGAGAAAAGGAGTAAGGAGAAGGTGAAAAGGAAGAAATTGGAACTCAAAAACAAAAGAAAAGGAACGAGGTGTTACGGAGAAGAGGAGCACATAGTTTGAGAAAAGGAAAAAAGAGGAGGTGAAAATGATCGGGGATAGGGAGAAAAGGAAGAATGATGTTACAGAGAAGAGGAACACGGATAGGGAGAAAAGGAAGAACGAACATGAGAAAAGGAATCCTTTTTACCTCCTCATTTACTCCAGTTCCATTAATCATGTTGCCTTTCATTGTCTCAGATGAACTTGATAAGCAATATTACTGGAAAAATCTTGAATTTAGCTCTCCAAAAGAAGCTCGTCAGTTTTATAAATTCTATGCTCATCAGAAAGGATTTGCAACCAGGATTGAGTGGGAGAAGAAGTGTATAGACAAGAACCTAAATCATGGAAAGATTCAATATTTGTGATACGTCTATAATAAACAAGGATATCGTAATGGAAGTTTATAAAATCACACTAGTTCTAAAATAATAGAAGAATCAGTAGATTGCCGAACTGGAACGGGGTAGCGGGTAGAGAAGAAATGATCGGGTGCAAAGCACACATTAATCTAATTTTTGATCGCCAACTTAATTTCTACAAGATAAATTATTTGGGTTGTTAATCATAACCATGTACTTCACCTATAGGAATATGCTCACCTTCTCAGATCCAATCGAAATGCTTCAAACGTGCAAGGAGTTGTAGCAAAGATCAACAAAGATGCTGGAATTCAATTAAGAAATTTCTATAGTGTAATGTCTTTGGTCTCTGCTGGACGTGAGATTATTGGGTTACTTTGATTAGATTTAAAGAACCATTTGAGGCATAGGAGACAAAAGACAATGATATTTGGTGAGGCCACTGCTTTGCAAGAGTACTTATGTAATGAAGCATACAACAACCCATCATTTTACTACGAGATTGAGGTTTATAACAAAGAGAGAATTGCAAACATATTTTAGGCTAATGGGAGGATGAAGCTTGATTATCGGTTATTCGGTGACACCATTTCTTTTGATACAACATTTCAAACAAACAAGAGCTACTGACCATTAGGTACTTAATAGAATCATGTGTTCTAGTGTTTCATACACTTATGTTTCAATATTCAATATATTTTGTTGCATTACTCAATAGAATCCTTTGTTCTGGTGTTTGATATCTTATGTTCCAATATCTAACATATTTTATTCCATTATTCAACATTTGTGTTCTAGTATTGAACTATATGTGTTCCAGTTTTGAACGTATTCTAGTACTAACCCATTTTTTCCCATACTTCTGAACTGGCATGTTAATTTTTCTATGCAGCTTTATTTGTTGGTTTTAACCACCACCATCAGGGTGTCATATTCGGTGCATCCCTCCTCTACAATGAAACTATTGAGGCCTTTGAATGGTTATTTTGGAAATTTCTTAAATGCATGTTAGAAAAAGCACCTTTGAGTATTTTTACAGATGAAGATGTTCTAATGGCTTCGATTATAAGAAAAGTTCTCCCTAATACGTTCAATGTGCTCTATACATGACATTATTGACTTGAGAGTTATACATTTCTCATATTTTGATAAAGAATTAACCATTCCATTCTTATGTATCTAATATGTTCGTTCAAGAATGATTTTAGGCTTTAGGTACATGAAAAGGATCAAATTACACAAGCCCTAGCTTGTTCAAGTTCAAGTCAAAAGCAATGCAAGTGTGCAATTTGAGAAATCACTCCAAATGACCTTAGATGATTTTTGTAATCACTTGTATTGATGATATGACTTGTAACTAAGATGAGAAAAAATCAGGGACACTTAATTCCAACATTTGATCACTCAAATGTCAATTTAGAAAATTTGTCATAGGTTGTTTATCGATCAAGTTGGAAACTCGATAGATCCAGTGATGGATTTTTTGGAGAGACCAATTGGTCGAGTTTCACACTCACAGAACTCAACCGACCGATCAACTAAGAAAAACTGATTTTGACTCATCGGTTGAGTTTCCCAGAACAAACTCGACTGATAGTTTGAAAATTGGTTTTGTCATTTAGTGGATTGGTCGAGTTATCTTTATTTAAACCTGACCAAATTTACTATATGGAAAACATGGTGAGTTGTTTGGAGCGAGAATAGATGCATTATAACTTGTAAAATGGCTATATCTCGCCCGTAAGTAATCCCACACTCAAGGGAACACCCCCAGCTATAACCCATTGGAGTTCATTCCAAGTCTACACATTCATGCCATTCTAAGTCCTTGCCATAGTTGAGTGTGTTGCAACTCATTGAACCCCTTTCTCTCTCTCATTTACAAAACATTTCATGATTATGAGTGAGTTAGGCCAGTTGTAAGAGAGCTACTTCCTTGTGCTTGTAAAGCTCTCATTCCATTCCATCTTCCCTGCCCCTTTTCTCAAAGAAGCAAAAGTGAAGCAAGATACTCTGAATGAAGGTGAAGTTGTTGTTGTTCTTATTCAAGTGTGAAGAAGAGGTGAAGATCTTCTCCAGGTGAAGGAGAAGGGCAAGGCCAAGATTCAAGAAGAGTGGGAAAATTCCTTCAAGGCCAAAGACTTGATGCAAATGTGGGTAAATCCTTGTTGAAGGTCAAAGACATCTTGATCCAGTGGGTAAGTCCTTGTGTAGGTGGAAGACTCTTATCTTGAATAGGTAAGTCCTTGGATGTATGGTGGTCTCCTTATATCTCTTATGAATGGAGTATAAGTATACATGGATTGCAAAGTCCTCTAGGTTGACCTCTCTAGGTAGTGGATTGACTCTCTCCCAGTTTGGAGAGTGGAACCACTGTAAACCACCTTGTTCAAATGCTTATTTGAATTTCTCTCATCCTTGCTATGTTTGTTTAGTTACGACTTCAAATTGCACTTAAGCTATTAGTTTTGATTGATATAATTTGAAGGTCTAACTTATCTTGTGATAATTCTAAAGCTCTATTCACCCCCCCCTAGAGCCCTAGATCCAATGAGTGGTATTAGATCCAAGGATCTTCTCCAACAATCTCCCATAAGAGGAGAAGATGGGTGACAACCTACTTGGTTCACTCAACCTAGAGGGAGGATTCTCCATGCGTCCTCCGGTCTTCGATGGCACCAACTTCCTATATTGGAAGAGTCGTATGTAGTTCTACATTCAAGGCATGAATTTTGATATGTAGAAGGTGACGGTCACACCATACAAGGAGTCGACCGGATTTGTTCGAACATGGAATGAAGTTGCACTAAAAGAAGCCCAACGCAATGCCAAAGCCATAAGAATTCTCTATGCAGCCATTACCCCAATGGAGCTCAACCTCATCTCATCTTGGGACACCACCTATGATATTTGGGATAAATTGTGCATTACCTATGAGGGCCCTAAACTCCTATCTTTTGCATATTATGATTAGTAAGCATTTTTTCATACCAAATAAATTATATGAGAGGTTTAAATTTTTGTTGGCAAGGGTCAAGGAGGCTAAGATATACATATTGAACAACCTTCTAGAGAACTTCAAGATGGGCAAGAAAGAAGACATTGTAGAGATGTACTCTACGCTTAATGTGATCATCAATGGCCTAGCTGCTTTGGGCAACACTTTGGATAGAGGTGTAATCAACTCCAAGATCTTGAAGACTCTACCAAAGAGATGGGAGTCAAATGCGACCTCCATTGAAGAAGTGAGGAACCTTGGTGACATCCCAACCGAAGAGCTCATTGGAAACCTCCAAGATCATGAGCCAAGGCTTGACAAGTAAGAAGAAGAAGCCAAGCAATAAGAGAAGGAAGCCAAGAAGATCAAAGATAGTGCTTTCAAAGCACAAGTGGAGGTGGTCATCCTTCAACAATAACTTGCTTGCCGGACATCTCCCTCCTCCTCTAGATAAGATGATGGCCCTAGTGAGCATGAAGCCAACTACACCAAGGACAAGCACTTCAAGGGAAAGCAATCCTTTTCATCTACTCCTAGATGCTACAAGTGTAGATAAAAGGGACACTACAAGAGTGAATGTCCCAAGTCAAGAAAGTCACACCACAAGAGTAGCTCAAATAAGGAGGAAGAGTACAAGAAGGAGATCAAGTATAAGAGGAAGGAAAAGAAGGAGAAAAGACACAAGAATGCAACTCACGTAACTTGGGAGGAATCATCCTCAACAGGCTCTAGCTCTGAAGAAGATAGAGAGTGCCACCTTGAACTCACAGCCTCTACTAGTGAAGAAATTGGTGAGGTAAGTGGGGTAAGTGAGGTAAGTTTGCAAGAGTTATCTAAGGAAACTCTTATTGATATGCTTGTTTCTACCCGTTCTTCTTTTGCTAAATGTAAATCAAAGAAAAAGGTTAGGAAAAATTATTGATGATTTGTATGCTAAACTTGAAATTCTTAAGCTTAATGAGAAAACTCATCTTGAGAGAATTGATAACTTGCAAGGCCAATATATTAATCTTGAGATCCAATGCAATGTAGTTAAAGTAGAGAATAATGTCTACCTTAAGAACATTGAAAATCTTAAGGAAGATAACTAAAAGTGCCTAAATGAGCTTGAAACTCTTAAAACTGAAAATGTTGAATTTAAGCTTATTGTTGATGCTCGTAGGGATGATAGGGATGTTTATCTTAAGAAAATTCAAGTTCTTAAATCTGAAAATGCTAGGTTACTTGGTCAAGTTAATGATTTATATTCTAGACCTATCTTGTCTAGTAATGATATTACTTCCATTTCTCTTGAGAACTATTCTTTTTTTACTAAAGCCCTCTGTTTAGAGGCCGACCTTGTTCATGCTAGAGATGATATTGCTACTTTGTCTTCTACTATCATATCTCTTAATGATGACAATCATAGACTTAGGGCCTCTCTACAAAAATTCGTCAAAGAAAAAAAACTCCCTAAATGAAATCCTAGACCATTCTACCAAACAAAGTGGTACTAGTGGTCTAGGATTTGTAGGGGGAGCACTAAGGGCAAGAACAAATCCAAAGGTAAGAAAAAGACCAAGGAGACCTCCTTTTTCATTGGAGAGTCCTCCGACACTAAGAACCCTATGATTTGTTCTCATTGCAAGTGTGATGATCATTACTCTACTTATCGTCCTTACAGGCCCAAGGGGACCAACCCAAAGATGAAATGGATCCCCAAGATAACTCTGGATCCCAAAGTTTGAGTTGGGAATCGAC
Organism: Alisma plantago-aquatica; assembly: GCA_963693085.1. Classification (NCBI taxonomy): domain Eukaryota; kingdom Viridiplantae; phylum Streptophyta; class Magnoliopsida; order Alismatales; family Alismataceae; genus Alisma; species Alisma plantago-aquatica. Next base: position 254,864,568 of record OY856410.1, read on the forward strand.
ACTCTCCTTTCTTGTAGGAAAAAGGTAGATGGATTGTTGATAGTGGTTGCACTAAGCATATGGTAGGTGACATAAGCCATTTATACAACTTCACTAAAAAGAAAGGAGGTTCAGTTACCTTTGGGGACAACAAGGAAGGTAAGGTCAAAGGTGAGGGTGATGTAGGTGAATCCTTGTGTATCAAGAATGTTCTTTTAGTGAATGGCCTACATCACAGTTTAACTAGTGTAAGTCAATTATGTGATAATGGTTACCTTGTGCTATTTACTTCTTTTGAATGTTTGATTCTAGATTCCCTCACCTACCAAGTCATATTTAAGGGAACTAGAAACGGTAATCTTTATGTAATTGTGCTTGGCTCTATTAATCCTATTGTTGGTAGATGCCTATTAGTCAATTCGAATGATATTTCTCTTTGGCATCATCGGCTTGGTCATGTATATGCATCCGTTGAAGAAGTTGAGCAAAAAGGACTTGGTCAAGGGACTTCCCAAATTAGATTTTGAAAAGGATGAGAAATGCCAACCTTGTATCCAAGGAAAGCAACGCAAGTCCTCCTTCAAGTCTAAAGGAGTCCTTAGTATCAAGAGAGCTCTTTAACTTCTTCACATTAATCTATTTGGACCAATGAGAACTCAATCGCTTCGTGGTTCCAAGTATTGCCTTGTTATTATCGATGATTTCTCTAGATATACTTAGACCTTTTTTCTCATTTCTAAGAGTGATACGCTTGATGTTTTCTCAAACTTTTGTAAACAAGTTGAGAATGAAGCTTCTTGTCAGATCATCTCCATCCATAGTGATCATGGGGGGATTAGAAAATGATCTTTTTTTAACGTTTTTGTCAAGAATCTCAATATGCACATAACTTATCTTCACCTCGACACCTCAACAAAATGGGATTGTAGAGAGGAAGAATAGGTAACTACATGAGATGGTTAGGACCATGATTTTAGAGTATGACACTCCAAAGAAGTTTTAGGCCGAAGCTGTCAGTACCTCATGTTTTGTACAAAACTGGGTTTTTACACATCCTTCTTTAAAGAAAACCCCCTATGAGCTATGGCATGGTAGGAATCCTTCTATCGAGTATTTCCATGTTTTCGGATGTCCTTGTTTTGTTTTAAATACAAAAGATTCTCTCAACAAGTTTGATCTGAAATTTTACAAGGCTTTATTTCTTGGCTATAGCACTACTAGCAAGGCTTATAGAGTGTTTAATGTTGATCTTGCTAAAGTGGAAAAATCCATAAATGTTAAGTTTATTGAAACTAACCCCTCTATTCCCAAAGATACTATTCCAAATGATGATGTTGCAGATGAGGTAATTCCTATTTTAAAGGAACTTAACAGTACCCAAAAGGTAGAAAGAGATGGTCACGCAAGAAGAAGAGAAAGACAAAGAGAAGAAAGATCCAACTCCCCAAATTGTAAATAATCATCCAAAAGAGCTGATTTTAGGTGATCTATTTGAAAGAGTGAAGACACATGCTGCATTCAACAAAGAACAAGCGAACAACGTCTTCATCTCATAATTTGAGCCAAAGAACGTCAAGGAAGCTATTGGGGATGATGAGTGGATCCTAACTATGCAAGAAGAGTTGGAGCAATTTGAAAAGAACAAAGTATGGACCCTAGAGCCAAGACCAAGTGATAGAAAGATCATTGGAACAAAGTGAGTTTACCCCAACAAGCTTGATGACAGTGAAAAAGTGGCAAGGAACACGGCAAGGTTAGTGGCTCAAGGCTACAATAAGCAGGAAGGTATAGATTTTGATGAAACATATGCATTTGTAGCTAGACTTGAGTCCATTTGTATGTTGTTTGCCTTTTCTAGTTATAAAAACTTTCTTCTGTATCAAATGGATGTTAAAAGTGCATTTTTGAATGGTACAATTGAGGAGGAAGTGTATGTTGCACAACCCCCAGGCTTTGAACATGATAGCTTACCTAACCATGTTTATATGTTGCAAAAAGCTCTCTATGGACTCAAACAAGCACCTCGAGCTTTGTATGAGAAATTAAAGAACTTTTTGTTAGATCATGGGTATATCATGGGCAAAGTAGGTTCTACCTTATTTCTAAAGCACACTTCTAACGATTTTCTTATCATTCAAATATATGTTGATGATATCATTTTTGGTAGAACTAACCTTGATCTTTGTAAAGAATTTAGTGATCTTATGTAAAGTGAAATTGAGATGAGTATGATGGGTGAGCTCACATTCTTCCTCGACTTTCAAATCAAGCAAACTAAAGATGGGAACTTCATTAACCAAGGCAAGTACACTAGTGAGTTACTCTAGCGCTTTGGGATGGAGAACACCAAGCTGATGGACACACCCATGTCAAACACTGCCAAACTTGACAAAGATGAAGAAGGAGAGAAGGTAGATGAGAAGCTCTATAGAGGTATGATCGGAAGTTTACTTTACTTAACTGCCTCTAGACCTGATATAATGTTTAGTTTGGCTTGTGTGCTTACTTTCAATCAATGTTAAGTTTATTGAAACTAACCCCTCTATTCCCAAAGATACTATTCCAAATGAGGATGTTGCAGATGAGGTAGTTCCTATTTTAAAAGAACTCAACATCACCCAAAAGGTAGAAAGAGGTGGTCACGTAAGAAGAAGAGAAAGACGAAGAGAAGAAGGATCCAACTCCCCAATTTGCAAAGAATCATCCAAAAGAGTTGATTTTAGGTGATCTATTTGAAAGAGTGAAGATGCGGGCTACATTCAACAAAGAATAAGCCAACAACGTCTTCATCTCACAACTTGAGCCAAAGAATGTCAAGGAAGCTATTGTGGATGATGAGTGAATCCTAGCTATGCAAGAAGAGTTGGGGCAATTTGAAAAGAACAAAGTATGGACCCTAGCGCTAAGACCAAGTGATAGAAAGATCATTGGCACAAAGTGGATTTACTGCAACAAGCTTGATGACAGCGACAAAGTGGCAAGGAACAAAGCAAGGTTAGTGGCTCAAGTCTATAATAAGCAGGAAGGTATAGATTTTGATGAAACATATGCATTTGTAGCTAGACTTGAGTCCATTGGTATGTTGTTTGCCTTTTCTAGTTATAAAAACTTTCTTCTGTATCAAATGGATGTTAAAAGTGCATTTTTGAATGGTACAATTGAGGAGGAAGTGTATGTTGCACAACCCCCAGGCTTTGAACATGATAGCTTACCTAACCATGTTTATATGTTGCAAAAAGCTCTCTATGGACTCAAACAGGCACCTCGAGCTTCGTATGAGAAATTAAAGAACTTTTTGTTAGATCATGGGTATATCATGGGCAAAGTAGATTCTACCTTATTTCTAAAGCACACTTCTAACGATTTTCTTATCATTCAAATATATGTTGATGATATCATTTTTGGTAGAACTAACCTTGATCTTTGTAAAGAATTTAGTGATCTTATGTAAAGTGAAATTGAGATGAGTATGATGGGTGAGCTCACATTCTTCCTCGACTTTCAAATCAAGCAAACTAAAGATGGGAACTTCATTAACCAAGGCAAGTACACTAGTGAGTTACTCTAGCGCTTTGGGATGGAGAACACCAAGCTGATGGACACACCCATGTCAAACACCGCCAAACTTGACAAAGATGAAGAAGGAGAGAAGGTAGATGAGAAGCTCTATAGAGGTATGATCGGAAGTTTACTTTACTTAACTGCCTCTAGACCTGATATAATGTTTAGTTTGGCTTGTGTGCTTACTTTCAATCAATGTTAAGTTTATTGAAACTAACCCCTCTATTCCCAAAGATACTATTCCAAATGAGGATGTTGCAGATGAGGTAGTTCCTATTTTAAAAGAACTCAACATCACCCAAAAGGTAGAAAGAGGTGGTCACGTAAGAAGAAGAGAAAGACGAAGAGAAGAAGGATCCAACTCCCCAATTTGCAAAGAATCATCCAAAAGAGTTGATTTTAGGTGATCTATTTGAAAGAGTGAAGATGCGGGCTACATTCAACAAAGAATAAGCCAACAACGTCTTCATCTCACAACTTGAGCCAAAGAATGTCAAGGAAGCTATTGGGGATGATGAGTGAATCCTAGCTATGCAAGAAGAGTTGGATCAATTTGAAAAGAACAAAGTATGGACCCTAGAGCCAAGACCAAGTGATAGAAAGATAATTGGAACAAAGTGAGTTTACCACAACAAGCTTGATGACAGCGAAAAAGTGGGAAGGAACAAAGCAAGGTTAGTGGCTCAAGGCTATAATAAACAGGAAGGTATATATTTTGATGAAACATATGCACTTGTAGCTAGACTTGAGTCCATTCGTATGTTGTTTGCCTTTTCTAGTTATAAAAACTTTCTTCTGTATCAAATGAATGTTAAAAGTGCGTTTTTGAATGGTACAATTGAGGAGGAAGTGTATGGTGCACAACCCCTGGGCTTTAAACATTATAGCTTACCTAACCATGTGTATATGTTACAAAAATCTCTCTATGGACTCAAACAAGCACCTCGAGCTTCGTATGAGAAATTAAAGAACTTTTTGTTAGATCCTGGGTATATCATGGACAAAGTAGATTCTACCTTATTTCTAAAGCACACTTATAATAATTTTCTTATCATTCAAATATATGTTGATGATATCATTTTTGGCCGAACTAGCCTTGATCTTTGCAAAGAATTTAGTGATCTTATGCAAAGTGAATTTGAGATGAGTATGATGGGTGAGCTCACATTCTTCCTCGGCTTTCAAATCAAGAAAACTGAAGATGGGAACTTCATCAACCAAGGCAAGTACACAAGTGAGTTACTCTAGTGCTTTGGAATGGAGAACACCAAGCCGATGGACACACTCATGTCAAACACTGCCAAACTTGACAGAGATGAAGAAGGAGAGAAGGTAGATGAGAAGCTCTATAGAGGTATGATCAGAAGTTTACTTTACTTAACTGCCTCTAGACTTGATATAATGTTTAGTTTTGGCTTGTGTGCTCACTTTCAATCAAATCCTAAGAAATTACATCTTATAGATGTTAAGAGGATTTTAAGGTACTTATCCAAAATTCCAAATTTTGGTCTATGGTATCCCAAGTCAAGGGACTTTACTCTTACAGCTTAAAGTGATGTGGATTATACGGGATGCTTGATTGATAGAAAGTGCATAAGTGGCACTTGCTTTCTCCTAGGACCATGCTTGGTATCTTTCTTCTCCAAGAAACAGAGAACAATGGCATTATCAACCACTGAGGTTGAATACATTGCAGTCAGGAGTTGTTGTACCCAAGTCCTATGGATGAAGCTAATGCTCCAAGACTTTAACATTCATTTTAATGCTTCTCTTATCTATTGTGATAATACTAGTGCAATTAACTTGTCATATAATCCTATTTTGCATAGTAGAGCTAAGCATATAGAGGTTTTCCTTCATTTTCTTCATGATCACATTGCCAAAAAGGATATCTATATCATGCATGTGGACACAAAATATTAGTTGACGGACATTTTCACTAAACCTCTAGCTAGAGAATAATTTAACTTTATTAGATTTAAACTACTCATAACTACTTTGAATGAATCTGATATGCATTCTATCTACTTGTCATATATTCATATACTTTGCCTGTGTTTTGATCACCATTGCTTGCTAATATGCTAAAAATAAGTTTTCATGTTCTTTTTGCCTTATTTTTCTCTTGTTTTGGGTATTTTTTTGCAAATGCTTGTTTTATCTCAAAATAGTACCCAATGATGAGTGATATGTACCTAAGTATGTCTAAATGCAAAATGGAGTTGAAAAATAAATTTAATTATCACTCATATAGCTAGAAATTAGAATTTCTAATGTTGGTTCGGGTGGACTATCGGCGGAGGCCGAGAGCTTTTTTAAAGATCCTATCGGTCGAGTTTTTGAGTCATAGAACTCAACCGATGGCCGGGCTGGAGCAAATATAATTTAGGTTTGGCTAACTTTTCTCCCTCTCAACTAGAGAAAAATTGATCGATCCAACCTCTAACTCCCTCAAGCTCTCAACCCTAGCCCCAAACTTCCTCTCCCTAGCCCTAGTTCGACCTAGATCAACCTCCCTTGACCTCTTTCCTATCAACCCTAGGTCTGTGGATGAGTTTTGGTGGTGTTTCTCTTGCTTTTTCTCTCACCATCCTCCCCATTTTGTCTCCATGGCGTCCAATAGGAGAAAGAGGGTCGTCCCAGCTGGTGCACCATCATCTTCTACCAACTCGTGTCTCATTCCCTTTGATGACACCTTTCTTGTCTCCAATGAGGCTCTTAATAGGTACAAGGGCCTCCTTCCTAGGAATCATGTTCCTTTTTGTGCCCTTTTTGAGCCATCCCCTCATAGACAAAAGTTCATTTATCAAGTGGCCAAGTTGCTTTACAATCACCATCCCTCCGCCTTGTGTTTCGAACGCTTGTGCTACAACAATTCCATAACTAGCACAAAAGTTGTTTAAGAATTCTATGCTAACTTGCAATGGAATTCTGACACACTCGTACCACCACCCAATACTCAAGTAGTCCTCACTTCTATGATCACCAACAAGAAATTCCAAGTCTGTGAGGATACACTAAATATCTTCTTTTCGGGTATTGAAGTGATTGACACTTGGGGGAAGGACTACCCTGAGTATTTTGACCTAGTTAAGCTTGAGGCCTTTTACAAGTAGTATGATCTTAGTCTTCCTGATATTCATAATTTCTTGAAGAAGCCTCAATTCCCATATAGGAATAAGTGTACCCTTCCCTCCCCCGCCTTAGATCTCAAGAACTGCATACTTGCCTTAGTTGTTAACTGTAATATTCATCCCAAGAAAAATTAGACTGAAATTGCAGAAAACATTGCGGTAATTATGTACTGTCTCTTAAAGAACATAGGAGTCAAGTGGGAAAGATATGTTCTCCACCATATGACTTACTTTGAATCAGGAAAGAATACCCGTGACACCCACCCTACCCTACCCTGATCTGTGGTGTTTTTTAACTTGCCACTGACAAATCTCTTTTCCATGTCCTTCACTACAAACATGTCGGAAAAGGAGTTTGTATCAATGAGACCACACTTCAGAAGTTCATGCCTATCCCTGTCTCTACCACACCCCGATCCTCTACCTCCACCTCCACCCGTGCACCTCCACCACCTCATCATACTCGACATGCCTGTGCTTCGTTCCATGTATCTATGAAACCCTTATGAGCTACATGATGCATCAACATGCGTACAACCTTCAGGATCAGGAGCACATGCATCAAGACCTTTGTGCCATCATGTCAAACATGAACATATCCTGTGTACATCCTTATCCTGCCTACCAGCCCTACCCAGGAGGTGATTATGCATCCTATGCATATGATCACTTTTACCCAACCACTCCACCTACTGCTTCCGCTACTACACCCTCTATTGTTGGTGGATCTACCCATGGAGTGATGCCTCTAACTGCTGGCCCCTTGGCCACTCTGCTTGTTAGTCTTGGTAGTTCTGCTCCTTCCTTCCCACAGGCCAATGAGATTCATGCTCTTGACATGTCTTGGGCTGAGCATAATGCCCATTGGCTCGATCGTGGTTTTGGCTCTCTTACTAATGAGGAGATGCTAGGCTAGTATTATGAGGAGGTTGCTGCTACTGATGAGGAGGCTTCTGAATATGATGAGGGTGATGGTGGCTCTGCTGGTGCCTCTGGTGATGAAGGTGATGTTGATGCCTCTACTACACCTTCAGACGAAGATGATGACTATGAGCTAGAAGCTTCTGATGATGATGTTTATGATGTGGACATCAATGACCTAGATGTTTCGATTTTCTAGTTTTTAGTCTAGATGTTGATCATATATATCTTTCTAGGATATTTTGTATTAAAAACATATGGGCATATTTTCTAATTTGTACTATTTTATCATCTAGTTTTCATAGTCTTGGCTTGTAGTTGTTTCTGAGAACATGATTTCTGGGTTGTAATCTTAATCTTTTGTACATTTACTCTTTTATTTACTATATCTCATGAGTTGGTCCCATGTTTACCATATTTTGATTATGACTTAGACTGTATGTTTCTCTCATCTCTGTCTGGTGTGTGCTTTGAGATTGCATGTTGTGGATGTATGTTTGGTTGTGCTTGGAGAAGACTCGTTTCTGTGCTCCTCTACCCCCTTACTTTTTGATAATGTCAAAAGGGGGAGAGAAGTTCAATATTTTTGAATCTAAACCATATTGCTTTGATTGTATATGTGATCCTTTTCTTGTTCATTATATGCTTAATCATGTAACTTGCTAAAGGACCATATAGTTATATATCATGTTGCTTTGTGTAGATAGACTAACTATGCAGGTAAGAGTAAGCATAGATTGAGGGGGATCAATTCACACTGTTCAAATCATGAATCCCCTTACAATTCAAAAGGACAATGTATAACTTTACATATCCTTTTCAATATGATTGAGGAATGGTTTGTCATTGTCTAAAGGGGGGAGAATGTTGACTTGAGAGTTATACATTTCCCATATTTTGATAATGACTTAACAATTCCATTCATATGTATCCAATATGTTCGTTTAAGATTGATTTCAAGCTTTAGGTACATGAAAAGGATCAAATTGCACAAGCCCTAGCTTGTTCAAGTTCAAGTCAAAAGCAATGCAAGTGTGCAATTTGGGAAATCACTCCAAATGACCTTAGACGATTTTTGTAATCACTTGTATTGATGATATGACTTGTAACTAAGATGAGAAAAAATCAGGGACACTTAATTCCAATGTTTGATCACTCAAATGTCAATTTAGAAAATTTGTCACATGCTGTTTATCGATCGAGTTGGAAAATCAATCGATCCAGTGATGGATTTTCTAGAGAAACCAATCAGTGGAGTTGCACACTCACATAATTTGACAAGTCGATCAACTAAGAAAAACTGATTTTGACTCATCGATTGAGTTTCGCAGAACAAATTCGACTGATAGTTTAAAAATTGGCTTTGTCACTTAGTGGATCGATCGAGTTATCTTTATTAAATTTATACTGAATGTACTATACGAAAAATGTAGAAAAAGTGATTATAACCGGTGGTGAGTTGTTTTGAGCGAGAATAGATCTGTTGTAACTCAGAAAACAACTATATCTTGCTCTTAAGTGATCCCACACTCAAGGGAACACCGCAAGCTATAAATAGGACCCCCTGAAGTTCATTCCAAGTTTGCTCATTTATGATATTCTAAGTCCTTGCTATAGTTGAGTGTGTTGCAACTCCTTGAGATCCTTTCTCTCTCTCATTTACAAAGCACTTCATGATTATGAGTGAGTTAGGCTAGTTGTAAGAGAGATACTTCCTTGTGCTTGTGAAGCTCTCTTTCCATTCCATCTTCCCTACCCCTTTTCTCAAAGAAGCAAAAGTGAAGCAAGCTACTTCGAGTGAAGGTGAAGTTGTTGTTGCTCTTCTTCAAGGCTGAAGAAGAGGTGAAGGAGAATCGCAAGGCCAATATTCAAGAAGAGTGGGCAAATTACTTGAAGGCCAGAGACTTGATGCAAGTGTGGGTAAGTCCTTGTTGAAGGCCAAAGACATCTTGATCAAGTGGGTAAGTACCTTGTGTAGGTGGAAGACTCTTGTCTTGAATAGGTAAGTCCTTGGATGTATGGTGGTCTCCTTATATCTCTTATGAATGTAATATAAGTATACACATATTGCAAAGTCCTAGAGGTTGACCTCTCTAGGTAGTAGATTGACTCTCTCCTAGTTTGGAGAGTGGAACCAGTCTAAACCACCTTGTCCAAGTGCTTGTTTCAATTTCTCTCATCCTTGCTATGATTGTTTAGTTAGGACTTCAAATTGCACTTAATTTATTGGTTTTGATTGATATAATTTGAAGGTCTAACTTATCTTGTGAGAATTTTGAAGCTCTATTTACCCCCCTTTAGATCCCTAGATCCAACAGATATATATTACAAAATGCTCAGAAGAACCTCACTCAACTGTTCACTCTTATTTTGTGAAACCATCTTACTCTCCTCATGTACGTCATAGAAACCGAATATGAATTTCATTTTTCTTGGAAAAAGATGATTCACAAATGCTTCCTTAATGGACCACATTGTTGGATTGAAAGAATATATAGTTTTCAGAAACAATGGTCCTCGGTGTGGGTAAAACAACATTTTACTATTGGAATGAAAATGACCCATCTCAATGAATCATCCAATGCTATTATGAGGCTCTTCCTCCAACCATATCACAACTTGGTTTAGTTTTTCACACACTTCGATAGAATGCTTTCAAGCAAGAAGAGTAACAAAAAAGAACAAGAGTTTCAAGCTACTGATAAATTTACAAACAATACCTTTTCCTACAACTCTATTGCAATAAGGGTCGCTGAGGTTTATATGCCTAATATGTTTGCAGTCTTTGAATCAGAGTTCAAAAACATGATGGAGTATGTAATCAAGTTCACACCAGAAATAGCATTTGGTGTAAGCTTGCATACATTGTTTTCAAAAGTGATAATGACAATAGAGTAGATGAGGGGATTGTGTTAGTCCCAACGGGTGATATGAAGTTCGAATGTTCCTACCATATGTATGAAAGCATGGCAATGCTCTGTAGACACATTCTCAAAGTTATGGTTGTTCTAGGATCTATTGGAGAACAAAATTTGAAAATAATTCCCCCACACTACATAGCTTATCGTTGGACAAAGCTTGCTAGGAGTGGGATTAGTTTACTTGACTCCAGTTATGGTGTCAATAAACCATACAAATATGGGAAACACTATCAACATATATGTCACAAAATGGTTCAATTGACCACATCAGTTTGCATGGATGATAATGTCTACCAAATGGCAGACAATGAGATTGATTTCGTATGCTCTAAGGCTGACTTACTTAAGGCCAACCATAATGAAAATTGTGAAGCAATTCATATTTCACATTGCACTCCAGTTGAAGTTCTAACAACTCCTCCAACTCAGTTTAAAGCCAAGTCAATAAAGGTTCATGAAAATCCAAATCAATTAAGAAAAAGGTTGGTAATTGTTGTGGAGACTGCAAAACAGAACACATGGGAGAAAATACGTCAACAAGAAGAAAGAGAGACCATAATACCTAATTTTAATGTGGGAACTGACTAATGTAAAAATACTTTAGCATTCATATTGATGTATCATGCCTTATTCACCAGCATTCATATGCATATTGTTGTATCATGTTTTCCATTATTCAATAATGTCGTATAGTATTGAATCACATGTGTTCTAGTATTCAATTGTATGTGTTCTCAAGCTATGTATTCATCTTCTCCCTAACCTCAATCCTTTTCTCAAGCTCATCCTTACTCTTCTCCCTCACCCTGATCCTTTTATCAAGTTTGTTATTCCTCTTCTCCCCAAATGAACAATGAGGAAGAGAAATCATACAATGAGTAGGACAAACAAAACAACAAGACAACTTTCCATCAACGATAATATAGAAATAGATATAGATACGCCAAAAGCTACACGTACATAAAGATCGAGAATGGTGAGAAAATGGAATAGTGAGTAGGAGGAAGGGAACAAGGACAATGACTACGGACACAATAATTGGGAGTAAAGGAGCATGGAGGGGCAGTAAAGGAACAACCCAATTTTTGTTCATGTAGTCACCGTCTATGTTCCTTTTCTCAATTCAAATTTAGTTACAATACAACACAAGAGCAACAACAACTACCGCCGACTGTGGCGGCATAGCTAGCAGACGCATGGTGTGCACCCAACCTTGATGAACCAAGTTTGGAAGCCATGGTATCCAACTTCTGCATTACAACAACAACACCCACCATCACTGAATAGGTAGAGGGTGCACCAAACTTCATGGGCAATCAATCGATCTGCTTGGATCCTAGAATCTGTATCTTCCCCATTAGGTTTGGAAAATTTGGATTCCAAAGAGTTATTGAATCCCATTAGGTCTGGAAGGATTGGAAAATATTTGGAGTTATGATATCCATGATCTCCAACCCAAAAATGTTGTGGCTGTGATAAAGAGCTTTCAAGACTTCACCATTTCTTGAACGCATATTCGGCAATGGAGAGGAGAGTTGATTGTGGTGGTGTTTTCCTGCTCTGAGATGGCATTGACCTATTTTATTAACAATTGACGATTCCCATGGAAGCTAGGGTTTCGTAAGCTCGCTTTCCCTTGAGCGACAAAAATGGTCAAAATGTATTGATTCACCTTTTGGCGCCTTCCTATGAGAAGCAGTAGTAAGTGTGCCTGTGATAGCGGCAACCTGCGACTGGCCACTAGCACTGGAAGTGACCATATATGATGAGTATAGGAGCAATAATTAGGAGAATAAGAACCATGACTGAGATAACATGACCAAATACAATCACTATTAAAACAAAAAAAGAATAATGACAATGAGTATAGGAATAGAAATAGGGACTGGGAGAAATAGAACAATGACGACGCCTACATGAACAAGATCAAGGGAGTAAATGAACATGTACTGCAATAAATGGAATAATGACTACGACTACATGAGCAAGATCAATAGAGTAGGGGAATGACAGCAAAATAGAACAATGACTACGACTACAATTTTATGGCTCTTATCCTCCTCATGGATCCTCTTATCCTATTGTCATTCCTCTATTGCTGCATTCTTGTAATCCCCTTTCTGTACTCCTATTCTCATCATTCTTATTCCTATACTCATAGTCATTGTTCCTTTGATCCCAATACTTGTTCCTTTATTCCCCATTCTTATTTATGTAGTCGCCATCATTATTCTTTTTCTCGCAGTCCATGTTCCTTTGCTCCCCATTTTGTTCTTGTAGTCGTAATTTTTCTTTTTTCCTAGTCACTATTTCAATACTCCCCATTCTCCTACTACCATCCCTATATTTTTCCATTTTTGTACTCTCCTTGATTTTGTTCTTGTACTCGTACAAAGTGTTTCTTTTCTCTGAGTCACTGCTCCTTTACTCTCCATTCCTATTCTTGTATTCGTAATTTTTCATTTTCTACAAGTTTCTGTTTCTATTCTCATCATTCTTATTCATGTACTCATTTTCATTATTCTTTTCTCATATTCACTATTCCTTTAACTCCCCATTCTTGTTCTTTACTCCATTGTATGGATACATACTTCACTAGTGGCCAGAAACACTTACTCACGGGCACACATACTGTTGTTGCAGGCAGGCACTAAAAGGTGAACCAATACCTTTTGACGGCTGCTGCTGCTCAAGGGAAGGTGATCTTATGAAACCCTAGCTTCAAGGGAATCATCGATTGGCTATGAATTAAGGCCAATGGTGGTACCAATACTAACTCAGAGCAAGACAACACTACCTACCAATCCGCAATAACCAACTCTCCTCCTACAGTGGTCGATTTGAGATCAGTAGTTATGGAATATTTCATATTTACCTCATCATAACTCAAATCTTTTCCAATCCTTCCAAACCTAATGGAAGGCAAACCCCATTTCTCATTTAGGGTTTGGACTCCAACCATTGAGCCTTACATGGTTACTTGCATGACATGTCCAACAGCTAGAGACCGTCAAGGCATATTGCTCTGTGGCTGAGTCCACAAGCAAGGGACAAGCAATGTAGACGATTGCTCCTTCAAGCCTGACATGTTGCATCAGATGGTTCAACCGATGTAGAAGCTTCTCCTCCAAGCCACAAACACCTTCAGAATTTGAATCCTTAAAAGGTTGGCCGATTCAACCAATCTAACTCATAGGGTTTCCTGCGACTACATGTTTTGGATGTAGATGCTTGCTCCTCCAAGTATGACAATATTTCTTGCCCTTTAACAAAGATGACAACTACTTGTCGGGGTGAGACGTGCTGTCGGGCTACCTTGCATCCATTCAACAAGGACAATGACTACTTGTCGGGGTGAGTTGTGCTGCCAGGCTTCCTTGCATCCATTCAACAAGGACAATGACTACTTGATCGACATTCGTTACTCATCCTATTTGTTCCTTTACTATCCATTCTTGTTCATGTTGTAGAAATTTACTTTTCAAATTAACTATGACACTTTTGTTGGATTCAAATTATGTGGATTATGTGTTAGTGTATAATTAGCATGTTATTGGATAATGATAAGGATAAGAAGTATGTTAATACAAATGTGTTTCATTAATCAATAATTTTATACTCCTATTCTCATCTTTCTTATTCCTATACTCATCGTCATTGTTCCTTTGCTCACAATACTTGTTTCTTTACTCCCCATTCTTATTTATATACTCATCATCATTGTTCTTTTTCTCACAGTCTCTGTTCCTTTACTCCCATTGTTGCTCTTGTAGTCGTATTTTTCCTTTTCTCTTAGTCATTGTTCATGTACTTGTCATTCTCTACTGCCATTCCTCTATTTTTTTCATTCTTGTATTCTCCTTGATCTCATTCTTGTACTCATAGCAAGTGTTCTTTTTCTATGAGTCCCTGCTCCTTTACTCTCCACTCTTGTTCTTGTATTTGTAATTTTTCATTTTCTACAAGTCTCTGCTCCTATTATCATCATTCTTGTTCATGTACTCATTGTCATTATTCTTTTCTCATGTTCATTATTCCTTTAACTCCCAATTCTTCTACTGCCATTCCTCTTACTCCATGGTATGGTCACATCCTCCATGGTATGTTCACATCCTTAGCCAGTGGCCAGAAACTCTTACCCATGGGCACACTTACTGATGTTGCTTGCACGCAGGCACCGAAAGGTGAACTAGATCACAATTTTCATTACGTTGTCCCTTTCTTCTCTACGACACCCGTTTGTTCCAGTTTGGCAATCTATTAATTCTTCTATTATTTCAAAACCACTGGCGCTGGAGGTGAGCATATACTACAAAATTAGGATAATGGAAACAGGGATTGGGAGAAATAGAGCAATGACGACACCTACATGAATAAGATCAAGGGAGTAAAGGAACATGTACGGTAAGAAACAAAACTATGACTACGAGTACATGAGCAATCAACAAAGTAGAGGAATGGCAGTAAAAGAGGAATGGCAAGAGGAGAAAATGATCAATGAGAATTAGGATAAGGATCAAATAAACTTATAGTTCACTCATATGGCCACTTCTAAAATAAGAACGGGGGCATAATAACTAGAATATAACAGTGAATGAAAATTGGAGAAGGTGTGAGGAGAAGAGGAAAAAGGAAGGGGAACAAAGGAACGAGGATTGGGAGTAAAGGAAGAAGGCAAAGGAGGGCTAAAACAAAATAGATAGTGGGAGTAAAGGAAGAAGGAGAAGGAGGGGTACAAAGGAACATGGAGTGGGAGTAATGAAGAAGGAGAACGAGAACAACAAGGTGGAGAATGAGAATAATGAGGTGGAGAAACGAAATAAAGAACTCGAGAATAGAAATAAGGAGTGGTATCAAAGGAACACGAAAGATGAGAAAAGAAACAAGGATTGGGAGAAAGGAACTAAGAAGGGGTGAAAGGGAATAATAAAAGGGAGAAAATGTGTAAGTATGATAAGAAAGGGAACAAGAAGGAGAAAAATCGACGTACATAGAAGCATCGGAAGATAATATCTCTCCTTTTGTTTGCATGTTCTCTATATTTTTTCTGTTCACTGCATGAATGTGTACGTCGATGATGTCGTCAGTGATGTTGCACCCTTCCACGCAAGAGCGGATATCTTCCGTCATCAAGATTATTATATCGTCATCCTCCTTGTAGCAGACATAATCACTGAAAAAAACTATAATTAAGTATACTTACTGATTGTCAGAAGAAAGGTAAGTTAACACCAAATGCACGACCTAAACTTTAAAATCTTATTGTGCCATATCCAGTTCAATGTTTCAATGTGCATCAGTTGGATAATAGATAACTCAGTGTGCATGGCTTCAGACAAACAACATGTAGAACGCCGCTTCAAGACTGAACCCTGAGATTTCTGATGACAGGGTTCAATATAGCATTGGCACTACTTTGACTTTGGTCAACTGTGTGTCTTGCTAAGCTCCTCCTCATCATGGGAGACAATAAAAGATAGTTTCCGTATAGGATGCCTGCCACTGCCCTCGATTTCAAGCTGCTCCCCCTTCTCATTATTGGAGACCACGACAGAGCGCTTACACTCATACGTGCTGCTGACCTTGGCCGTCGTTGTTTCAAGTCGATTCTTGGTGTCGCGAGTTGAGAAATAACTTGAAGACTTTCCTTGGAACTTGAGTGGGGGCCTGGAGAAATCTGTTATCTTTCACTAGGCTCCTCATCGCCGATTGAAAGGAATATCAAATGGTGGATTTCTTTCCCAGACATCCTCATGGTGGTTGTTGTTGTTGTTGTGGCTAATGGTACTTATTAGGTCATTATTGTTGTGGTTGCTCAGGTGAGAGAACGGTAGAGAAAAGTGAACTACAACTATATCCAACCCTTTTGAAAAATGGATACAAATCATCATTATGTCGTCTCGTCGAACATCAATAATCAAGTTTAGTGAGGCATCCATGGCAGTCAAAGGGACACTACGATGTGGGTGTGGCAGTTGATGGGGATGGCCAAAGACTAAGTTACCCCTATAGAAATTAGACGACTACGTTGGCAAGTAGAGGTGCCAAAACCTCAAATTCCAATTGTGCTACCAAGACAATGTTCAGGACGTCCTGAGGAAATGGCCTTTCAGGACTGAATATGGACCCGTCTAAACCAGTCTGAGGAGGGTGATAATAGTTGGTTCGGCTTCAGACCCCCACCTCTGATAATGATGTTACCGAATGGAACCTACACATGACTCGGGAACCAACCAAATTAGGACAGAAACCAAACCCATAGCCACTGTTTTGTTTAGGACTAAAATTCTATACTCAGGATTGGGTTAGTTAGGATTAGTCTATAGATCTAGATTGAGTTAGTCTAGATCCAGGATAGAAATGAAACCCATAGCCCGTGTTTGGTTCAGAACTAAGATTTGGTAGTTGTGACTGGGTTAATTAGGGTTGTCTGTAAATTTGGATTGGGTTTGTCTGGATCCAATCTAATTCTATTTAGCAACCCAGTTGGTTAGCTGGTCAGACTTAAGTCAGGATTTAGTCTGATTCTGTTTGGCATATATATCAGGATTAGGTGAGTCATGATTAGACTGTTGTCTAGATCTGTTTGCCAACCAAGTCAAGATTTGTTTTGATTCTGAACAGGTTCTAACATATAACAGTTTGAAAGAATTAAGTTAACATCCAACATAGGTGTTGATGTATGCAAACAATGATAACAACCAAGCAAAATAAGTTAAATGAAATAAGTGATACGATATCCTAGTATGAAAGTATGTGTAATATTACATAAATAAAATACTAGTACCCAATTAAAAATTTAAATTCATTACATAATTTTAGATGAACATTAATAATCATTCACTTTATTCAGTGTCTGTAGCATCAATGCCCACAACAACATCATTTTATATTTTTTCTCCCTCATTTGCCATTGTTACACATGGTTGAGAGGTTCCAATTTGTTCGAGTTGTTGTTATAATTATAACATCCCTGACCTCAGTTATGCCTTAACCTTAGAATTTTTTCTTAAAGAAAGTTAATTAGATCCTTAATTTATATTGTAAAAAGTAATTAAGTCCCAAGAGGAACTTATGTTTCAATTTTGGTCATGTTTGAATAATGATGAAGCAATGTTTGCTTAATTTGGACTAAAGTGCAAATTACCCAAGTTGAGGGGTTAACTTGCAAATGTTACATGACTAAATGTTCCTCATGTATTGAAGCATCATGAGAATGAATATGATGTAGATGTATGGCTTGGGAAAGCCTGAGTACCAAGAAAGAGTTGATAAAGCAATGTTTGTGCATTAAAACCTAGTTTGGGTGTAATGTGCAAATTACCCAAAACCTAGGGTTCAATGTGAAAAGTAGTCCCTAATGTTTCTTGGCATCATGTATAGAAAAGAAAATGAGAGGGGTATCTCATTTGTATCACTTTGAAGGGGAGAGAATCTTGATATTAAAATAATCAAGATTTAAGCATAATCGAAACCCTAATTCAATTTAATGCAAAAATAATTATCTTAATTGGATTGTCCTTCAACCAAAATTGTGTTGGTTGAAAATCAACAAGTTTTGACGTCCTTGTGCCTTGCAAAGGAAATGTAAATATCTACGTGAGTGGAGAACCCACTCACATTAAGAAAAGAAAAAGAAATATCCACTAACTTATGGATATTAGTATTATATGATTTAAGGTGCTTAATTTGCTTTTCTTTAAATCATGGATAATTGAGAGTAATAAGAGGCAAAGAAGATATCCTCGTATCTAAGGAAGATAAGGGGCAAGTGGCAAGGAAATAGAGGAGATAATTCCTACTTTCTCTCTCTTAAATGAATTTTCAATAAAATTCATATATATACTCATTTATCCATAGCTTGAATGGGTAATTTCGAATCCACTTCTTCTCTTTGCTTGAAAAACGACCAAGGTAGCTTTGGAGGATCAGGAGGACGACCCCCAACCTGTTGGTAAGCTTCTTGACTTCCTTTTACCTTAATTCCATGGTGGAAATTGAAAATCAATGCATGATTTCTTCTTATCTCGATCCCATCTTCCATTCTAACCATTCCTTTTCACTCAAAGCTTGAGGATGAGACTTGGGATAGTGAAAGGAGTTGCATCCACCATTGTTGACGAGATATTGAAGCTTTGAAGCTCATTTGGAGGCGGGTTTTATAACTTGAACCCTTACTATTGTTATTGCATTCAATTCCTTATCAATTGTTAATCATTTGTTCTTTTTGAAATTCACTTGATCAAATCAATGGAACTACCATGAAAATTTCAGAAAAATATGAAGGATCATATCTTGATGATGATGACATCATCCTAAGCACACACCTCAAAAATATCCTAGGCAAATAGTTTTAAAGTTGGAGACCAAACAGTTTCATTGAAAATTGGTCAAACGGTTTCAACAAACTATTTGAAACCAAATGGTTTCAAATTGTTTGGAGTGGTTGACTGTTTGCAATGGTTGACCGTTTGAAGTTCATAGGCTGATTTTGATGGTTGATGAACCATTAAATCTAATTGATTAGTTTCAAAGGGTTCATCAGTTGAAGGTTAATCAATTATTAAACCTTAATCGAGTTAAGTGCTGAAATTTAAATTGGTTGATTTAAAATGAGGGTTGATTAACCCAAACGGTCTCAAGACCATTTGGAGATCACCCAAATGGTCTCAAGACCGTTTGGAGGTCAACCAAGACTGTTTGGAAGTCTAGGGTTGAGTATGGTTGAGTAATTGAAGGTCTAGAGATAGCCAATTAAAATGCAATCAATAGTTCAACTGGTGATCAATCTAATGATGCAAACCCTAATTGAATTTCACAAATTTTAATGATGGGATGGAGAAAACGGTCTCAAGACCGTTTGGAGGTCATCCAAACGACCTCAAGACTGTTTGGGGTCAGGTTATATCATAGTTTGATGATGATTCATTGATTTTAATTGAATTAGTTCCACAATGTTAACCATTGATGGTTCATCAATTTCAATACCCTAATTGATGGTTTCTTGATTATAAACCCTAGTTCAATTGGGTTCAAAACCCTAATTGAAGGTCCAATTGAAGGGTGATTTATTGGTTCAATTGAATAATAAATCAGTAGTTCAATTGATAGATGGTTTAATGATTGAAACCCCGAATTGTTTAAGTGTTAAAAGACCTCTTTAGTCCATTTGGTTTTGAGAGGGTTTGGACCAAACAGTCTCAAGACCCTTTGGGTCAAAACGGTCTCAAACCGTTTGTAGACCCAAGCCCAATCGATTTCCACACACTCCTTGCCCAAACGGTTTCAAACCATTTACAGAGTAAAAGGGTCAAGAACGTTTAGTGATTCAATGAGATCATATCAATTGAAAACTTATTGTGATAAAGGATCAATTGGCCCTATAATTGTTACTGATTTATCTCAAAGATAATCACTAGGGTTGTACCTTTAAGGTACCAAGTGGTTGGTAACCTTATGTGAGTTAATCCTTGAAGCTTAAATAAGCAATACTTCAATATACTATGTCTATCCTAATTGAATGTACTTAATTGAAGGGTTGGTTGACCTAATCTAACCAGATTTGACATAGTCAACATTCTAAGAGGATGAAAGATAGAGGAATTCATACATGTATAATAATCATGTAAAAGTCAACCCCTAACACCTTCAACATGAATAATTATGTAGTTAGGGTATGATCCTTAATAAAGAGATCATGAAACCCTAATCAAGAAGGTTGTTGAGCTCTAACCCTAATTTAGGGCAATGTCAGATGAAACCCTAATTTATGGTAATGGAGTAACCCTAATCTAGGGTAATAATATGGGAGATCCCAATTAAGGGAAATATAATGAAAAACCCTAATGTAAAGGAATGCTTCATGAGGAACCCTAATTGAGGGTGATTCCATGAGAAACCCTAATCAAGGGGTGATTCCATGAGGAACCCTAATTGAGGGTGATTCCATGAGAAATCCTAACTGAGGATGATGCCATGTGAAGCCATAATGTAATGTTGTGATGAGATACCCTAATAAGGGTGAAGATAGGTGGAACCCTAAATTGAAGTTATAATACATAAGCCCTAATCCTGGGCAATATGACAATAAACCATAACCCTACTTTCTAGGTAATGGTATAAGAAAACCCTAATGATGAAATAGAAGGAAATACCGTATAAAGGTGAAATATTTCAAGTGGCTAATTATAGGCAACCTTATAGTAAGCAACGTTCTTATCACTAGATAAGTCCATATCATTAAAGATAGTTGGACAATTCTAATGTGTGACCTATGTACTACATGATAAAGGTGATAGGTTAGTGGTTAAAAGTATTAAGAGGGAAATACCTTAATACCAAATAAGTTGATAAACTCAGGCAAGTTCGAAGTGATGAGAGAAGGGTTACATCAAGACATGATAGTTATTACATTTAGCATTTGAGGGTAGATATACCTTGATGAACCTCTAATCCAATATTTTTGGATAAGAAACACATGAAGAGTGTTATGTAAATTGTTAACAATAAGATGGAATGAGTTTGATGTATTTTGATAAGTATGGGATATATACCTTGAGAAAAGGATAAGTCAAACTAATGAGTATGATATAATCATACCATGGTAAGGATGAGAAATGATCTCATACCTTGTATTGATAATCATTAATGATATATGATGAAAGTAATAAGTTGAAGTGAATACTTGAGATGTCTATGGATGCCCCTAGAGGTGTGGATCATTATATTAGGTTTGGACTAATAATGTGAACATGATACTCTAACTAATGAGAAATGGGAAATCCTAACCCTAAATTGAGCAATGGAATGGAAAATCCTATTTGATAGTAACCCTAATCCTGATAAAGGAATGGTGGTGTTACTATTGTATCACAAGATGTGATAAATAATCTTTATGGCTGTTATTATGTATCAACCATACAGGTATCATGATATGATAAGCATAGACAAATATGAGCTATGATGATTATTTGATATAGATGTTGATTGACCTTGTAAGCCATATCAACAAGCTATTGCCTAGTGAAAGGTGACAAGACACTTTATGGCCTTGTGAGTCATGTGAGATGGTTGTGTAACAAGTATAATGTATACCCCAGTCTGAGGACCTAGAGGAATAGTTACCTAATAGTTGGTAAGAATGATTAGTGATGAACTGAGGGTATGAATACCCAGATTTGATAAGTATAGTAATGATGTTGTTGAGAGATGTGAACTTTCAAGTAATGAAATGAGGGACTGAGATCCCAATGTCTTATAAAGACTGAGAAGTAACAGATGATAATAGTACATGTTTCTTTGTTGCAATTATCATAATAATTCATGTTTGAGAACTTGACTGATGCTAAAAGAATATGCTAATGTACTTAATTAATCAAGTGAAACCATATCATGTAGAGCCCTGACCATAGATCCATCAATGTCAGTATTTACTGATGGTGAAACGAGTTGCTCCGCGGCATAAACCGGAACGCATATTTTTGAATATTTGGGGGTTAGTGGGCGAACATATCCTTACGTCCTAATGGGGGAATTGATGGAAGGTAAACATTAAACCTCTCAATCCCTCATTATTTATACCGGGATGAATGTATCATGGATCTCCCGAAGATTGGGATAGATGTATCATGAATCTGCCAATAATATTAATGTCGGATCAATGGAGGTAAACATGAAACTCTCGATCGCGAAGAGAGTGCAGCTGCCGCTGTAGCTCTATAGCGAAGTTGCCAGTATACCCTGGAAAGCTATGTAGCAGAGACAGAAGATGTCCTACATGTGGTCTCGCACCGACCGATATGTGGGAGGTCATGGAAGTCGACTATTCCATTGATCTTATATGGTACCGATTTCGACTTTGCAATGGTTGGTTGGAGTATGAGCGGTATACCTCATCTCCTCAGGGCATAAGTGTGATTATAAAATGTAATCAACTGTATAGCATGTTTGGTTAAGGATTGAATACGGAAATTTACTGACTGATGTTACATTTCTTTTATGCATCTCTAGTTGATATATGTTATTTATATCTCTTTACATTCATTGCAAGTAGATGAATGAATTACAACTCTACCATGGGTAGATGCAATGCCCTCCTTAGGAAAGGAGATTACTCTACTTTGTTCATATAGTGATCCGTCTGCTGTTAAAGATATAATAATTCCCTGCTCAGTTTTATTTTAATAAACTGCAATAATGATGTTTTGGCAGAGAGTTATATCTCTCGTTGGGGCAATTTTCAATTGTCTCACCCCTGTGGGATCCAACATTTTTAGGTGGACACAGACAGGAAATAGAAATCCCTACACCAGAGGAAGGACAACAACAACAGGGACAGTAGTGAAATCTTAGGTGGAGATACTGTCTGTCAAGTCATATAGATAATAGTCCTATGTGTCATCTCTATACTCTCATGTCCTCAGAGTTAGTAGTTAGTGCTTTTAATGAATCGATATGAGATTTTGGCTTGATGCCTCGAGGTTCTTATGTTGTCTGTATATAATGTTAATAGGGCAGTTGATGTTTGTAATCCTCGAGAAGAGATGGTACAAGTTATGTACTTATGAACGAGGATGTAAATGTTATACATTGGTTCTTGATGAAAAAGTTTTCCTATGTTTGGATCTCTTTGCAAAAAGGTTTTAATTTTTAGTGATTTTTGTTAATCCACTGCTAATAATCACTTCCGCTTAAGTAAATCTTGTTTTTGTGAGTTGGATGCCACAGTTTAGTGGTATCAGAGCTCTAGGTTCACTGAGTCTACAGAGACATAGGATTAAGGTAGTAGAGTCTGTTCTAGTGTCTTCAAGTGCATCTGATAATGTCTTCTACTCATATAGGAGGAGAAGAACTTAAAGATGTCTGGATCACATGAAGAATATGATGTTGAAAGCAGCATAGCTGCACCAGGAAGTGGTGTAAGGGACTGGACTAGGAAGAGTTTTTGATAATTATTTAACCCCATTTTTTTATTGTATATGAACATCCTCAGTTGAACCAAGCAATGATAGAGAGCCCAGCTTTCCAAGCTCTGTATGGGCAATTTAGGGCAGTTGTGATGCATGTAGTAGACCATGCATTACCAATACAACCCAAATTACCAACCCCCAATGATGAAGTTATGGGCTCCAACATGATTCCTAATCAACATCAACATGATGAAGCAATAGAAAATGTGGGAAGGAATAGGTTACAACCCAAAAGTAGAATTTTCTATAGGTGTAGGAAGCTTGGACATATCATAAAGAATTGTCCAATAAAGAATAAGGAAGAAAGAATTAAGAAAAGGCCTATCCAAACCCAGGAACAAAGGCCTAGTAGTTCCAAAAAGAAGAAGTTTTTGGTACCACCGGTACAAACAGGGACTAGTGCACCAAGGCAAGGGCTACCCAGAAGGGGTAAAGAACCATCTAGGCCTCAGTGGGAGAACAGAACTTGTTATCAATGTAGACAGGTAGGACATCTGGCAAGAAATTGCTCAGCCAGAAATGTTATGGTGAATCAACCTATGAGGCAGAGTCAGTAGGACTCTCATAAGAAGTGGACTAGTAATAGCACTCGAGGACGTGGACAAACGTCCCAGGAAAGGTTCTATGAAAAGAATCAGCCTGAGGCAGCAAATAACTGTGAAATGAAACAGGTCAGACAAAATAATATCATTCTAATATGTCTTTTTATGGTTTCATGAGTTAAATTGAGAAAGTAATTGATTGAGCTTTCCTTGATTAGTCCTATGAGGACTTACATTTTGAACAGTAACATTTATAGATGTTTCATATTGTTCTTACCTCTATAAAAAAAGATGAGGTATAGAAGAGATACCTGGATGAAATCCAGGAATGTTAAATCTTATGCTTGTAATAATATGAAAAGTAAGGAATGTGATAGTATATAAAGTTCATACTACTTAATCTCAGTATTTATATACCCTGTCCAGGTATACAACTATTAATGATAAAGTAAGTATGGAAACTCTTAGATTGTTATCTTTTTGATTGCTCTGATCAAGTAGTCATTCTAAGACAATCTAATGAGTATCATGAAATTAGAAATATGGAATGGAAAAATGTGTCATATCCTAAAGAATAAGAAAGAGAAATATGAGATAATGTCAGATGAGTATTTGTGTATGAGGAAGTAAAAAGTATACTCCTCATAAGTTTAGGATGAGAACAAGGGAGGTGATCCCTGTTCGATAAAGTTTGTGTGTATAATAAAGATCTTTTCCCATAATGTGGAAATGGAAAATGTGATGAGATCATAAGATGCTCATGAACATGTTAGATAATAACGAAGAAAGGAATAATGTTATGTAAACATCCTTATAAATTCCTATGCTGAGGGCAAGGGACCTAGGATGAGACAAAGAGTAAATGATTCATGAATAGTTGAAAATACATGAAATAATTAGAGGAATATGATTCCTTGCTTTCTTTCCTTTCGGGGACATGGCAATCAAGTAAGTCTTAAGATACTTGTTGTGCATAAGATAAAAATGTTCATGTGATGGATACTTAGAAAAGTATCAATTTATCTTGGACTTTGGTTCCAAGGTGAAGATATATGTAACAAGTAATGTCCCAAGATGAAAGGAAGATAAATATGTGATGTGTGTCAACACATGTGATAGATACCAAGGTAAGAGATTTTGGTATCTGAAAAATATCAAATGGTTTATGTTGGATACCTGGATTGGTCAACCATGAAATCAGTTTAATTACATATAAAATAATATGAACATCATATGTTAGGGGTTTATGCTTCACATGAACATAACAATTAAAGATATCTTTAAGATAAATTCCTAATTGATAAGTAACCTTTCCTTATGATAAGAGAATGTACAACTAATAAGATAGTTAGTATAAGTAATAAGGAAATCTAGTATTGTGTCACCAAGGGAAATGGCACAATCAAGGTATGGAAAGATTTATAGTCCCAAATGAGTGACAAAACATAATTGTGATCATGAAAGTGAAATGCTGAATTAAATAAGGAGCATGGGAGACTCCTCAGAAACAAGAATATATTTCATGAAACTGTGAAATAAGAAAAAGTGTTACCTGACACAGAATTAATTCCACAGTCAATAATAAAAGGACAATGGAGTATGTGTCCCGTGTGAACCATTCTATGATAAACTTGTGTGGAATAACTTTGTATTGATAAAAGCTTTATGGTGTCTCCATAACAATGAAATGTTATGTGGAGACTAGATAGTATGATGAATGAATAAAAATATGTCTTCCTTTATCTGGGATTTCGGGGACGAAATCCTTGTTAGGGGTTTATAATTTGTAACATCCCTGACCTGGGTTATGCCTTAACCCTAGAAGTTTTGCTTAAAGAAAGTTAATTAGATCCTTAATTTATCTTGTAAAAAGTAATTAAGGCCCAAGAGGAACTTATGTTTCAATTTTGGTCATGTTTGAATAATGTTGAAGTAATGTTTGCTTATTTTGGACTAAAGTGCAAATTACCCAAGTTAAGGGGTTAACTTGCAAATGTTACATGATTAAATGTTTCTCATGTATTGAAGAATCATGAGAATGAAGAGGATGCAGAGGTATGGCTTGGGAAAGCCTGAGTACCAAGAAGGAGCTGATAAAGCAATGTTTGTGCATTAAAACCTAGTTTTGGTGTAATGTGCAAATTACCTAAAACTTAGGGTTCAATATGAAAATTACCACTTAAAAATAGTCCCTAATGTTTCTTGGCATCCTTTAGAGCACATAAAATGAGAGGGGCATCTCATTTGTATCACTTTGAAGGAGAGAGAATCTTGATATTAAAATAATCAAGATTTAAGCATAATTGAAACCCTAATTCAATTTAATGCAAAAATAATTATATTAATTGGATTGTCCTTCAACCAAAATTGTGTTGGTTGAAAATCAACAAGTGTGGACGTACTTGTGCCTTGCAAAGGCAATGGAAATATCTATTTGAGTGGAGAACCCACTCACATTAAGAAAAGAAAAAGAAATATCCACGAACTTATGGATATTAGTATTATATGATTTAAGGTGCTTAATTTGCTTTTCTGTAAATCATGGATAATTGAGAGTAATAAGAGGAAAAGAAGATAGACTTGTATCTAAGGAAGAGAAGGGGGCAAGTGGCAAGGAAATGGAGGAGATAATTCCTACTTTCTCTCTCTTAAATGAATTTTCAATAAAATTCATATATATACTCATTTATCCATAGCTTGAATGGGTAATTTCGAATCCACTTCTTCTACTTTCTTGCAAAACGACCAAGGGAGCTTTGGAGGATCAGTAGTACGACCCCCAACCTGTTGGTAAGATTCTTGATTTCCTTTCACCTCAATTACATGGTGGAAATCGAAAATCAATGCATGATTTCTTCTTATATCGATCTCATCTTCCATTCTAACCATTCCTTTTCACTCAAAGCTTGAGGACTAGCCTTGGGATAGTGAAAGGAGTTGCATCCACCATTGTTGACGAGAGCTTGAAGCTTTGAAGCTCATTTGGAGGCGGATTTTATAACTTGAACCCTTACCATTATTATTGCATTCAATTCCTTATCAATTGTTGATCATTTGTTCTTCTTGAAATTCACTTGATCAAATCAATGGAACCACCATGAAAATTTCAGCAAAATATGAAGGATCGTATCTTGATGATTATGACATCATCCTAAGCACACACCTCAAAAATATCCTAGGCAAACGGTTTTAAAAGTTAGAGACCAAACAGTTTCATTGAAAATTGGTCAAACGGTTTCAACAAACTGTTTGAAACCAAACGGTTTCAAACCGTTTGGAGTGGTTGACCATTTGCAATGGTTGACCATTTGAAGTTCATAAGCTGATGTTGATGGTTGATGAACCATTAAATCTAATTGATTAGTTTCAAAGGGTTCATCAGTTGAAGGTTAATCAATTATTAAACCCTAATCGGGTTAAGTGCTGAAATTTCAATTGGTTGATTTAAAATGTGGGTTGATTAACCCAAACGGTCTCAAGACCATTTAAAGATCACCCAAACGGTCTCAAGACCATTTGTAGGTCAACCAAGACCGTTTGGAGGTCTATGGTTGAGTATGGTAGAGTAATTGAAGGTCCAGAGATAGCCAGTTAAAATGCAATCAATAGTTCAATTGGTGATCAATCCAATGATGCAAACCCTAATTGAATTTCACAAATTTTAATGATGGGATGGAGAAAACGGTCTCAAGACCATTTGGAGGTCATCCAAACGACCTCAAGACCATTTGGGGTCAGGTTATATCATAGTTTGATGATGATTCATTGATTTTAATTGAATTAGTTCCACAATGTTAACCATTGATGGTTCCTCGATTTCAATACCCTAATTGATGGTTTCTTGATTATAAACCCTAGTTACATTGGGTTCAAAACCCTAATTGAAGGTCCAATTGAAGGGTGATTCAATGTTTCAATTGAAGAATAAATCAGTAATTCAATTGATAGATGGTTTAATGATTGAAACCTCGAATTGTTGAAGTGTTAAAAGACCTCTTTGGTCCATTCGGTTTTGAGAGGGTTTGGACAAACAATATTAAGACCGTTTGAGTCCAAATGGTCTTAAGACCATTTGAGTCCAAACGGTCTCAAGACCCTTTGGGTCCAAATGGTTTCAAACCATTTGGAGTCCCAAGCCCAATCGGTTTCAACACACTCCTTGCCCAAACGGTTTCAAACCGTTTACATAGTAAAAGGGTCAGGAACGTTTAGTGATTCAATGAGATCATATCAATTGAAAACTTATTGTGATAAAGGATCAATTGGCCCTATAATTGTTACTGATTTATCTCAAAGATAATCACTAGGGTTGTACCTTTAAGGTACCAAGTGGTTGGTAACCTTAGGTGAGTTAATCCTTGAAGCTTAAATAAGCAATACTTCAATATACTACGTCTATCCTAATTGAATGTACTTAATTGAAGGGTCGGTTGACCTAATCTAACCATATTTGACATAGTCAACATTCTAAGAGGATGAAAGAGAGAGGAATTCATACATGTATAATAATCATGTAAAAGTCAAGCCCTAACACCTTCAACATGAATAATTATGTAATTAGGGTATGATGCTTAATAAAGAGATCATGAAACCCTAATCAAGAAGGTTGTTGAGCCCTAACCCTAATTTAGGGCAATGTCAGATAAACCCTAATTTATGGTAATGGAGTAATCCTAATCTAGGGTAATAATACGGGAGATCCCAATTCAGGGAAATATAATGAAAAACCCTAATTTAAAGGAATGCTTCATGAGGAACCCTAAGTGAGGGTGATTCCATGAGAAACCCTAATCAAGGGGTGATTCCATGAGGAACCCTAATCGAGGGTGATTCTATGAGAAATCCTAACTAAGGATGATGCCATGTGAAGCCATAATGTAATGTTGTGATGAGATACCCTAATAAGGGTGAAGATAGGTGGAACCCTAAATTGAAGTTATAATACATAAGCCCTAATCCTGGGCAATATGACAATAAACCATAACCCTACTTTCTAGGTAATGGTATAAGAAAACCCTAATGATGAAATAGAAGGAAATACCATATAAAGGTGAAATATTTCAAGTGGCTGATTATAGGCAACCTTATAGTAAGCAATGTTCTTATCACTAGATAAGTCCATATCATTAAAGATAGTTGGACAATTCTAATGTGTGACCTATGCACTACATGATAAAGGTGATAGGTTAGTGGTTAAAAGTATTAAGAGGGAAATACCTTAATACCAAATAAGTTGATAAACTCAGGCAAGTTAGAAGAGATGAGAGAAGGGATACATCAAGACATGATAGTTATTACATTTAGCATTTGAGGGTAGATATACCTTGATGAACCTCTAATCCAATATTTTTGGATAAGAAACACATGAAGAGTGTTATGTGAATTGTTAATAATAAGATGGAATGAGTTTGATGTATTTTGATAAGCATGGGCTATATACCTTGAGAAAAGGATAAGTCAAACTAATGAGTATGATATAATCATACCATGGTAAGGATGAGAAATGATCTCATGCTTTGTATTGATAATCATTAATGATATATGATGACAATAATAAGTTTAAGTGAATACTTGAGATGTCTATGGATGCCCCTAGAGGTGTGGAGCATTATATTAGGGTTGGACTAATAATGTGAATATGAAACTCTAACTAATGAGAAATGGGAAATCCTAACCCTAAATTGAGCAATGGATGGAAAATCCTATTTGATAGTAAACCCTAATCCTGATAAAGGAATGGTGGTGTTACTATTGTATCACATGATGTGATAAGTAATCTTTATGGATGTTATTATGTATCAACCATACAGGTATCATGATATGATAAGCATAGCCAAATATGAGCTATGATGATTATTTGATATAGATGTTGATTGGCCTTGTGAGCCATATCAACAAGCTATTGCCTAGTGAAAGGTGACAAGACACTTTATGGCCTTGTGAGTCATGTGAGATGCTTGTGTAACAAGTATAATGTATACCTCGGTCTGAGGACCTAGAGGTAATAGTTACCTAATAGTTGGTAACAATGATTAGTGATGAACTGAGGGTATGAATACCCAGATTTGATAAGTATAGTAATGATGTTATTGAGAGATGTGAACTTTCAGGTAATGAAATGAGGGACTGAGATCCCAATGTCTTATAAAGACTGAGAAGTAACTAATGATAATAGTACATGTTTCTTTGTAGCAATTGTCATAATAATTCCTATTTGAAAACTTGACTGATGCTAAAAGAATATGCTAATGTACTTAATTAATCAAGTGAAATCATATCATGCATAGCCCTGAACATAGATCCATCAGTGTTAGTATTTACTGATGGTGAAACGGGTTGCTCTGCGGCATAACCTGGAACACATATTTTTGAATATGTGGGGGTTAATGGGCGAACATATTTTTACGTCCTAATGGGGGAATTGATGGAAGGTAAACATTAAACCTCTCAATCCCTCATTATTTGTACCGGGATGGATGTATCACAAATATCCTGAAGATTGGGATAGATGTATCACGAATCTCCCAATAATATTAATGCTAGATCAATGGAGGTAAACATGAAATCTCTCGATCGCGAAGAGAGTGCAACTGTTGTTGTATCTCTATAGCGAAGTTGCCAGTATACCCTGGAAAGCTATGTAGCAGAGACACAAGATGTCATGCATGTGGTCTCGCACTGACCGAGATGTGGGAGATCATGGAAGTCGGCTCTTCCATTGATCTTGTATGATACCGATTTCACCTTCGCAATGGTCAGTTGAAGTATGAGCGGTATACCTCATCTCCTCAGGTCATAACTGTGATTGTAAAATGTAATCAGCCGTATAGCAATATTTGCTTAAGGATTGAATACGGAAATTTACTGGCTGATGTTACATTTCTTTTATGCATCTCTAGTTGATAGATGTTATTTATATCTCTTTACATTCATTGCAAGTAGATGAATGAATTACAACTCTACCATGGGTAGATGCAATGTCCTCCTTAGGAAAGGAGATTACTTTACTTTGTTCATACAGTGATCCATCTGCTGTTAAAGATATAAGAATTCCCTGCTCAGTTTTATTTTAATAAAGTGCAATAATGATGTTTTGGCGGAGAGTTATATCTCTCGCTGGGGAAATTTTCAATTATTTCACCCTGTGGGATCCAACATTTTTAGGTGGATGCGGACAGGAAATAGAAATCCCTACAGCAGAGGAAGGACAACAACAGCAGGGACAGTAGTGAGATCTCAGGTGGAGATATTGTTTGTCAAGTCATATAGATAATAGTCCTATGTGTCATTTCTGTACTCTCAGGTCCTCAGAGTTAGTAGTTAGTGCTTTTAATGAATCGATCTGAGATTTTAGCTTGATGTCTCGAGGTTCTTATGTTGTCTGTATATAATGTTAATAGGGCAATTGATGTTTGTAATCCTCGAGAAGAGATGGTACAAGTTATGTACTCATGAACCATGATGTAAATGTTATACATTGGTTCTTGATGAAAGAGTTTTCCTATGTTTGGATCTCTTTGCAAAAAGGTTTTAATTTTTAGTGATTTTTGTTAATCCGCTGCTAATGATCACTTCCGCTTATGTAAATCTTGTTTTTGTGAGTCGGATGCCACAATAATCCTGGTGGGTAAGTACGAAGGTAGGTCTAAAAATTCCTTAGAATTGCATCTACATGTTTTAACACTTTCCTTCTTGCATTAAACATATCCATATTTATGTCAGTCCACCCAGTTATTGTGTGGAATTCAACAAGGTCATTACACCAAATGTGGCATATAGAAGGGCCACGTAGTCTATGTAACTAGTATTGATGGCCTAACACTATTCCTAGTGCTACATCAGACTAGTCATCTCCTAAAAAGCATTAATTGTATCCATTGTATAGGAAAATAGATGTAGCATAGTTTAATAAACACTAAAGTAAAAAATGTATGTGTTTTATAATAAGTATATGATTGAGATATCCTTTGACATAATATTTCGGCTCAATATATGGATAATAATGAATCTAAAAATATTTTATAACATGTCCAATCATCAACAATAGCAAACATAAATTAAGTAGATTTACATAATAGTAGATTTAGATTGTCATTCACATTAGCATAGAAGTATTTGTTCAACTAATAATGGTACCAAACATAAATCTAACACTATCTGGTTCAAATTATCATTCACATTGGAATAGAAGTAATTATTCCATATAAACAGAGATTATATAGTTTATCTCAAAAATTAAACAATGCACACAAAAAATGATAATAGCTTGACTAGATATTGGGGAAATGCGGCATGGCCCAAGAGAGAGTAGTTAAAAAAGGATTATGGTGACTTGGGCATTCTCCATGAGTTGTTTCATGGTCACAGAAGGCAACATATCCACCTAGTAGATAGAAGTTTGTCTCTTTGTCCACGATGAAACTAAGATAGGCTTCACGAGATAGGATTCGTACAGTTCATTTTGGTCTGACAATGAAGAACTTCTACCTATTGTTGAATTCAGCAAAGATGGTAATATGACACCGTTTAATCTTGTTTGACAAAAAAAACTGTGCTCGGTTTGCCCAAAAAAAACTTCATAATGTAACCATCCCAGCTAAATTTAGCAAGCGGTAAAAGTTCTTCTTTGTCAGCCCATAGTGAATTGCACGACTCCTATCAGATGAAGCCTGACTCATCTTTTTCATCAATGGAAGTCGAGCTTCTCTCTACCAAAAGTATCCTTTGCCCCCTTTTGAGCGATGCAACAAGTCATGGTGGATGCTAAAATATACACACCCACATCCACTCTACTATGGCGACCAAGCAATATGTTGACCCATTTTTGGGTGGTGAAGGCTTATGCCAATCTAAGACCTAAGAATGTGTCAAATGTTGCGTCTGACTCTTCATCTCAGTTAAATTGATTCATTTTATCGAGAAATAGATGGCATAGTTTGCAAAGATATCAGTGTTAGTAGTGATTGTGTTTGTTAACAAAAAATGTTTTTGAATTGAACTACGCACTCAAGAGGACATATTTGAAATTATGAGATCAGAAAAAAAACAATGCAAAGATTAATTTACTCAATGAACAACAAACAATAGAAGCATTTCTCCATCAAATGTAGAAGAAACAATGTCAACAACCCATTATTAAATAAGATGTACAAAAAACAATAAAACACATTTTAAATTACTGTATAGACAAGTATTCAATATTACCAATTTATGATTATCATCCACATTGGAAAAAAGCTCTAGTTCCCAAAAATAGAGTGTGCATATGTGATATGAAATGTAAAACATGCAAAAACAAAATAATCATGGGCCAACTAGATAATGGCCAAATACAAAAATGTTGGAGTGACAACCTCTTATGAGTTCTTGTGGCAAGCTTGACATTCTCCATGAGCTGCTGCATTTGTTACACTCCTAAATATTGGAACCTAGTAAGTACATGATTAAGTGATTAATGAATTCAATATATGATATATTTATGGTCATAATAAGGTTTCATCAAACTTTCATGATATTTGGATTTAATGTAAAAAGAGTGCAGAGAGGATCTTTTTTGAAATTAGGGATGTTTTATAATATCCTTGAAGTCTAGGAATATAATATTTAATTTGATGATACGAGGTTGTCACTAAAATAGAATAATGAAATAAATATGATGACTATAGTTAATGGTTTGAGCTTTAGACCTAATTTAAACCTTCTTACTAAGTAAGTAAAGTAATGATGATCAAATGTATCATAGGACGCTTCAATTGAGGAATTATGTCACTTCACACTTTAAATTTTGTAATCAGAAATATGATCAAGCTTATGGATCCCTTGAAAGACCATGGAATGGGCCATGTGCCTGGGAAACCAACTCAAGCCCAATTAGGCCAATTAAGATTCACATAGGGTCCTTGGAGAATTTGAGTATGAACTATTTTGGTGTCATAATAAATATTCGAGATATTTTTTTTGAAGCATAATTAGGATATAAGATGGTAGGAAAAAATTCATATAATTTTGATTTATCTAGTATCCTAGGTAATTAAATTTATAATAACCCAATATTTGCCTAAAAGACAATTCTGGAATGTTTACCCAATGAGTTTTGATTTTAAATGTTGCCCATGAAAATATAACATGACAATACATTTGTGAATCCAAAATTTCACATTGAATGGGGTCAAGATGTGGTCTAAATAAATACTTCTTTAGAGTGGACTTTTATTTTTAAGAAAAAGAAAAGGGCAAAAGGGGGCATCAAGATCGGGATTTCTGTGCATCCTGAATAGAATGCGAACACAGTTTGCAAGTGAAGGCA
This sequence comes from Alisma plantago-aquatica, assembly GCA_963693085.1. Lineage (NCBI taxonomy): Eukaryota > Viridiplantae > Streptophyta > Magnoliopsida > Alismatales > Alismataceae > Alisma > Alisma plantago-aquatica. Next base: position 254,898,900 of record OY856410.1, read on the forward strand.
CACCCTCATGAGATCCAGAGTCTAATTTCTATATAAAGCCATTGATACTCAGAAGATGGGGGTGGGACGGATGTTATACTAGGGATCAGATTCAAAATGGAGAGGAAAAGACGAAGAGCGATCGAGAAGAGGGTCTGAAGGTTGGTGATGGCACTTAGGGATCCAAGTGTCTGATCTTCAATTTGGACCTGGTTGTGCATAGGGGCAGCACTGCCTAGAGCAAGTAGGCTCGCCAGAGCATTTGGCGGCATCAAAGACAAAGAGTAGGCTGACTAGAGGTCTCCTTGTGCGTCGACAACACGAATAGGGGAAGACAGAGTCAAATAGGGGAACCCCCCCTTCCATCGGGTGAAGAAGACTTGACCCAGATCTGGGAAGCTGGGATCGTTGATCCCTCTTAGCCATCGGATGAATCTTGAACAGTTAGCATCATTTTGATAAAATAATTTTTCTAAAATTCATATATTGGGACTAGGAACTCATATTTTACCAAACAAGATATATACAGAAAGCTCATGATGAGTATTATCCCCTAAAAATATTTCTAGATTATGATATTGATAGCTTCTATTTATTATATGTAGTGTATTCAAAACTATATGATTTTGATGTTTTGTCAATTAAAAATAGCAAATGAATTTAGAAATTCATGAAAATTTTACTGAATGTGTATTTTGATATGTTAAACACTATCCTAAAGCCTGATCATTTTGATTTTAAGTTTTACTAAGGTTTTTAATGTAAATCCTAATAAGGGCATTGTGGGTATTCACCCAATGTTTCATAACGAATTGATCAGAGATTTCTACCTAAACTTTATTATGCATTTTTTTACTAATTGTAGTGTTTTTCTAGAGTTTCATGTGTATTTATATCAGTATATGATTTTGAGCCTAGGTGGCTATTATATACGATAATTGCTTATGATTTTGTAGTCAACATGTGATTCATGCACTATTTTGTAAGAGAGATGATTGTAATTCTATTTTCCTTTGATATTAGAAGTAATTCAGTGATATTAGTATATATTGTCATATTCGAGGCTTACCCTTAATATATGATGTATATGCTCATATTAGTGCATAAGGTGGTTTTTTTACTTATTTTAGTATAAAGATTATAGCAATCATGTAATAAGAGTTTTGATATAATTTAAACATCAAGATTTTATGGTAATTTTAGATCAGAGTTACTTTTAGTCTAAATAAGAACCCACATTTAGTTTAGGAGGTCAGGGTGATGGGTCTTGAGATTTATGAATAGAAAAGGGAAATACACATGGACTTATGCAAATTTGTTGATAACCAGGTATATATATTGTGAATCAAGGAAACAAGACTACATCATGGACATTTTCAATATAAAAGGTAAGTGGGCCATGTCCATTGAATTTCATTATTTTTATGGTCTAGCCTACACCTTTCTACAAGTAACTTAGAGATTAAGTTCCTTTCAAACTTTAGTGTTACATATATTGTCATACTTTGATAAATCAAATTTCATTCAGTTTGATTTATGCTTCCAGTTTATCAGATTTCAAGAATTGAGATTTACATAACTTTAGATACTTAGTATTTCTATATTCAAGTTCAATTTATTTTCTCAAGCCTTTAGACTCAGTTGTCATACATATGATTCAAATCATTTGTTAAATAAGAGTTTTGGACTAAGACTTATTCAGACAATAAGAATTTAGATTTCAGATATTATATTTAGATTACTCAAATGAGATATGCATACTTAATAAGAGTCTTAGATCCAATCTCAGTTATTTATATACATGTATAAATTTCGATTCAAAGTTTAGATTAAGATTTAATTCAAAACTTAAGAACAAATATTCAAATTCAGAACAAATTCAGAGATAAGAGATTAAGATCTATAAATAAGAGCAAATCCAGAGATAAGAGATTAAGATTCAGAGAATAGAGATCAAGATACAGAGATAAGAAATTAAGTGTTGGATCAAGGGCTCTAGAGGGGGAGTGAATAGAGCTTCACAAATCTCACAAAACAAATTAGACCACCAAATTATATTAAGTGCAAAAACTTAAACATTTAGCCAATTTGAGATCCTAACTAACATGCATAGCAAGGGTGAGAGACAAGGAAGAACATACACTTGGACAAAGTGGTTTAGAGTGGTTCCACAATTCAAACTAAAAGTGAGTCAGTCCACTACCTAGAGGTGTTAGGCTCTAGGACTTTACAATCTTGATGATCCTATTTTCATTCATAAGATTACAAGACAAAACCACATTCATCCAAGGACTTAATACCTCAAGCAAGGATCTTCAACCTACCGAAGGAACTTACCCACTGAACCAGGGAGTCGTCAGCCTTCAACAAGGACTTACCCACTCCATCTTCAAGTCTTTTGCATTCAAGGAATTATCTATCCTTCTTGAACATCCACCTTGTCTATCTCCTTCACTCGGAGATCTGGAACACCATGCTTTCTTCAACCTTGAAGAACATCAACTCCTTCTCCTTCACTTGGAGAAGATCTTCAACCTTTTCTTCAATAGGAAAGGGGGTAGGAAGATGGAGGTGGAGAGCTTTACATGGATACAAGAGGTAGATCCCTTACAACAGATCCTAATTCACTCATACTCACATATTTGAATTGAAGGTAGAGAGAGAAAGGGGCTCAAAGGTGTGCAATACTCTCAAAACTAAGCAAGAACCAAGCATATATGGAATGAGAAACCTTGGAATGAACTCTAAGAGGTCCTATTTATAGCTGAGAGTGCTCCTTTGAGTTGGGGGGCACTTAGGGTAGAATTATAGCCCTTTTTCCCTAGGCAACAGATCTATTTTCATCCAAATAAGTCACCAACGGTCACAATCACTTTTTCTACAATTTCCGTACAGTGCATTCGGTAGAGTTTCAATAAAGGTAACTCGACCGATTGGGTAAAAGACAAACCCAATTTTCAAACCATAGGTCGAGTTTGTCATGAGGAAACTTGCTCGACTAATGAAAGTTGTGTTTGGTCAGTAACCCCATCGGTCGAATTCTGTGAATGCACAGCTCGACCGATGCACTCTCTAAAAAATGGATCCAGTGGATCGGTCGAGATTATAACTCGACCGATCAACAACCTATGATCAATTTTCTAAAGTGTATCTAAAGTGATTAAAACTTAGTGCAAAGTGTCCCAATCAATTTTTTCATCTTAGTTACAAGCCATATCATCAATACAAGTGATTACAAAAATCTTCTAAGGTCATTTACATGGATTTCCTAAAAAGCACACTTGTACAACTTTTGACTTGAACTTGAGTAAATTAGGGCTAGAGCAATTTGATCCTTTTCATGTACCTAACACCTGAAATCAATCTTGAATACACATACTAGATACATATAAATGGAATGGTTAAGTCATTATCAAAATATGGATAATGTATAACCTCTAGGTCAACATTCTCCCCCTTTTTGACAATTACAAACCATTCCTCAAACATATTGAAAAGGATATAGAAATTATATCTTTGCCTTGTGAATTGGGGGGATTCAAGATTTGAACAATGTGAATTGCTCCCCCTCAATCTATGCTTACTTTAACCTGCATAGTTAGTCTATCCACACAAAGCAATTTTAACATACAAATACTATATGATCCTTTGCAAGTCACATGATAAAACATAAAATGAACAAGAAAAGGATCGCAAAATCAATATATAGCAGTATGCCAAAGAATAACAATATGATTGATTTTCAAGACATTGAAATTCTCTCCCCCTTTTGACATTATAAAAAATAGAGGGGTAGAAGAGCATACAATCATGTCTTCTCCAAACACAATCAAGCAAATAATCATACATGCAATCTCATATCATATGTCAACCCGAGACAAAATAAACACACAATCTCAGTCATAATCAAAATATGGTGAAATATGGCACCAACTCATAGAATATAACAGAGCAAAGAGCAAGAGTGCACATATCATAGATTACAACTTAGTTGCATGTTTGCATAAAAGTAGCTACAAACAAGAAGCGATGAAAACTGAAGATAAAAATAGTACATCTCAGATAATTTGCCCAGATGTTTCTAATACAAAATAGCCTAGAAAAATATATATGATCAACATACTAGGCTAGAAACTAAGAAACAAACTAGACATCTAGACTATCTATGTCCACAACAACATCATCATCAGCTCTAGGCTCGTAGTCCTTGTCTCCATTTGAGGGTGCAGTAATAGTAGTGGCTTCATCACCAAAATCACCACCAGAGTCATCACCGTCATCAGAGGCATCCTCACCATCACCATCATCGTCGTCAGCAGAAGTAGTCTCAACATCAGCCTGGTCATGCATCTCCTCATCTATAGGAGGACCAAAACTACGACCGGGCCAACGAGCATTCTGCTCATCCCAAGTCATACCAAGAGCATAGAGATCATTGGCCTGAGGGAAGGATGGAGCAGAATCACCAATACTGGAAAGTAGGGTGGCCAAGGGGCCAACAGGCAACGGTAGGTACATGGGAGCAGGACTACAAATAGTAGAGGTTGGAGGAGTAGCAACGGAAGGCTCGGGGTTAGGGTAGTAATGATGATATGCATAAGAAGCATACTCACTAATGGGGAAAGGGTGGTAGGTGGGGTAGGGGTGTGCACAAGACATGTTCATGTTTGACATGATTGAACATAAATCATGGTTCATGTGCTCCTGAACCTGAAGGTTGTATGCTTATTAGTGCATCATGTAGCCCATAAGGGTTTCATTGGATACACGAAACGTGACACAACTAGGTCTAGGTGGCTGAGGAGGTTGAGCTCGGGAAAAGGAGGCAGAGGTTGTAGAGGCAGAGGCATAGGCTGAGGGTGAAGCACCAGGTGTGGAGGAGACAAAAACATGCATCGACTTCTGAATTGTGGTTTCACTGATACATGCACCTTTCCTGGCTAGTGTGACGATCCAACCACAAATCAAATCATCACCAGTAAATAATTGTGGAATTACTATAAACAGTAGATTAACAAAAATCACTAAAAATTAAAACCATTTGCAAGGAGTTCCATTTCCAGAAAACTCTTAAGAAGAGAACTGAAGTACTGCATACATTAAGGTTCACATTGTTCACATCATGTACCATCTCATCTCGAGGAATATATACAATAGTTGCTTTACCAAACTATACACAAGCAACATAAAACCTCGAGGCATACAAGCCAAAATATCAGATCGATCATAAAACCACTAAGTACTAACTCCAAGGACCTGAGAGTACAGAGACGACACATAGGACTCATATCTACATGATACGACAGACAGTAACTCAACCTGATATATTACTGCTGCTCCTGATGTTGATGTCCTCCCTCTGTTGTATAGTTCCTACCTCCTCGTCCGCGTCCACCTAAAAATTTTGGATCCCACGGGGGTGAGACAATTGTAATTGTCCCAATGAGAGATATAACTCTCCGCCGACCATATTATCATCACAATTAAATAGTATAAAACTGAGCAGAGGATTCATTTACATTAATTAACAAGATTCAAACACTGTTTAAGCAGAGTAGAGCAATATCATCTTCTGAAGCATTGCAACTATATATGATAAAGCAGTAAATCATCTATTCATTTTAATAAGAAATATGAAGAACATGTGTAACATTTATCCATTTAGGATACATTAAGCAATGCAACATCAACCAATGATTTTCGTATTTCATCCTTATGCAATTATGCTACACGGCTGATTTACATTTTTCAATCACACTTATGCCCTGAGGAGATGAGGTATACCGCTCATACTCCAACCGACCACTGCGAAGTCAAAATCGGTACCATACAAGGTCAATGGAAGAGCCGGCTTCCAAGACCTCTACCGTCTCGGTCAGTGCGAGACCACAAGCAGGACCATGTCAACTGCTTACATAGCTTTCAAGGGTATACTGGCAACTTTTCTATAGAGCTACAACAGCGGATGCACTCCTTCGGCGATTGGGAGATCTCGTGTTTATCTACCATAAATCCCGGCATTAAACATCATCGGGAGATTCGTGATACATCCATCCCGACACATATAATGAAGGATTGAGAGATCTCGTGTTTATCTCACATCAATCCAACATTAGGGCGTACGAATATTTTCGCCCATCACCCCCGCATATTCAAAAATATGTGATCTCCAGGAGATCCCGTGGGAAAACCTGTTTCACCATCACCAACTTCTGACGATGATGAATCTATGGTCAGGGCTCTACATGATAAGATTCCACTTTATTGATTAAGTACATTACCATATTCTTTTAGCATCAGTCAAGTCTTCAAAGATTTATTATGACAAATGCTATAAAGAAAGATGTAATACATGTATCAAGTACTTTTCAAATCTTTAAAACACATATAATATTTAGGATCTCAATCCCTTATTTTATTACTGGGAATTCTCATCCATTAACATTATCATCATCATGATTACCAAATCTGGGTATTCAAACCCTTAGTTCATCACAGAATACAGTTACCACTTACTAGGTAACTAATACCCCTGGGTCATCTGACTAAGGTATACATGATACTTGTTACACAAGCATCTCACATGGCTCACAAGGCCCATTAAATATCTTTATCAAATAAACATCATAGCTCATACCTGGATATGATCATCATCTCATGATACCTGCATGGTTAGTATACATGATAACAACCATCTTAATTATATATCTACACCATGCAAAACAAGAGTAACACCACTATTCCCTTATTAGGGTTAGGGTTTCCCATTCTTTATTGATTAGGGTTTCAAGATCAAATTATCAAGGATTAAACCCTAAATCATACTTTACATATATTAGAGACATTAATAAATGCACATTACATGTTTGGCTCATAAGTATGAGTTTCTCTCTCATCCTCTCTAGGATGTTGATCACTTCATACTTTATTAAGTTGGCTTGACCTTTCTTTCAAGGTACATTAGCCTACTTTATCATTAATAATTAAACTCCATACTACTCAATGTATGACTTGATATAAAACACTCCATGTGTTTCTCCATCAAGTATAGTGCAATTTAAGGTACTTCCACACCATATCATTTTAGAGGTGTATGTATGCTAGCTTAGCCCATATCGGGTTGAAGGTGTGTGGTTGAGTGATTGACCTCTTCAAACCTTTATGGCTACGACCTTCCCTTTACCATGGGTTAAGTGACAGGATAGACAACTATTTGGACTACTATCAACCCAAAGTACAAACCAATGCACACCACTATCGATTTCCAAGTAAACTAGAGCTACTTTTCCATATCGGGATGAAGGTGTGTGCTTGTGTGCTTTTGCACGATTCTAATGATGTCATCATCATCAACCTAAAGATCCTTGTTTTTACTATTCTAAGTCATGTACCACAGTCCCATGAAGCTTTTATAACTCAAAGGTTCAGCAATTATTCAAGAGAAAATGAATTGCAAGTAGTTCAACAAGTATGGCAAAATTGAAGGTACATAATAATATAATTGGGTTCAAGTTATATAACCCGCCTTAAGAACAACTTCAAAGCTCCACGTTCCTAAGGTTGAAGATGAGCTTCACAACTACTCTATATGCAAAGAATCACCATGGATAAGCAATTGGTGAAGAAGAAAAGAAAAGAAGATCAAAACCCTAAATTCATGCTTCAATCCAATGTTGAAGATGATCATTGCCTCACCTTAGGGTTAAGTTTTGAGTTCCTTAGCTCCTTGGCCGACACACCACCACTATTGGGTTATATGAACTTCCTCTTGGCCGACAAAACCTTGCTTGTGGCCGATACCCCCTCACTTGTGGCCAAAATCACTTCAATTGGCCGATATCAACTTGCTATGGACAATATCAACATGGTATGGCCGATACACTTGTTATGGCCGATACCCAAGGCCTATGCACGATACCCTTGTACCCTTGCATGATATGCCAACCCTCTTGCACGATATGGCACTCACTTGCACGATATGGCACTCACTTGCACGATATGGCACTCAACTCTTCACCCTATTGGCCGATATCACCTTATATGGCCAATTTCACCTACTTGGCCAATATGCTTTTGCTATGGGCAATATCCAAGGGCCTATGCACGATATGCTTGCTATCCTGCATGATACAAGATCCCCATGCACGATACCACAAGGTAGGAGCGTGGTAAGGGTCGAAAAAATTCACTTAAGGGTGAAACTATGGGTATATATACTTGTTGCACATGAAGAAAGGTAAAAATGAGGTGTCAACATTTTGAGCTAGTAGGTGCCACGTGTCCATGCATGGGTGACACGTGTACATGCATTCATAAACATTTATCTTGACATGAAAAACAGTTGAGGATCATTTGGAGATAAATATCCGGCCGTTACATATCCTTTTGGATAATATATATTAATTAATTCATCACTTTATGCACAACCCGTCACCATTTTGCTAAGGAAGTTGCAACCCAACACAACTCACCTCCTTGAGGTGCTTTGCACGATATGGCCTTTTAAAAAAGTTCATAGAACGATATGGGACACCTCCTTAGGCTCCATGGCCGATAGGCACTCATATATAAGCTTTTCAACTTGATACAACTCAAGTTAAGCTTTCAAATTCATCCCTTTTTCCTTGGTCATTTCATCACCAAGATTACCATCATTCACAAATGATTCAAACATGGTGTCTAATTCTTTATCTCTCCTCTACATGATGATAGTAGGGAGTAGGGACACTCTAGAGGTGGTAATTTGCATATTAACCCCACATTTTGGGTAAATTACAATTTGTACCAAAATTGGTGCACAATGCACTAACATTATTCAAACAAGCTACAACTTGGAATTTAGGCTTTCCACAAGCCATACTTTAACATCATTCTCTCTCTTATGATGTTATAACACATGAGGTACATTCACATTGTGACATTTTGCAATATATCCCCTCATCTTGGGTAAATTGCACTTTATGCCCAAACAATCATATAATGCACAAACAGTTTGCAAATAAGCTCAAGCTTGAAATTTAAACTCTACAAGAGTCTTAATTACTTTTCAAAAGATTAAAACAAATTTGTAAACAACTTACTTAAGCAAAACTTCTAGGGTTAAGCCATAACCCAGGTCAGGGATGTTACAATTATCAACCCCTAACAAGGATTTCGTCCCCGGAATCTCAAGAGAAAAGAGAAGGGTACTTCCTCCTCATCTCTTCCTCTAGCTCCCATGTGGCTTCTTCAATGCCACGGTGATGCCATAGAACTTTCACAAGAACTATGTCTTTCTTTTTCAACTTCTTGATTCTTCTATCAAGAATCATCATTGGACCTTCCACATAGGATATATCCTCGTTTAGTTCTACCTCTACAGGTTGCAACACCAACTGTGTATCAGGATGACATTTTCTCAGCATAGATACGTGGAACACTGGATGTAGTTTATATAGCTCAGGTGGCAACTCCAACCTATAAGCTACCTTTCCGATCCGTGCTATCACTGGATAAGGTCCCATAAATCTAGGAGCTAATTTACCCTTTTCCCCAAATCTGAGAACACCTTTCCAAGGAGAGACCTTGAGATACAGCATGTCTCCAACTTGGAATTATAAGGGTCTACGACGCTTGTCAGCATAAGACTTCTGTCAATCCTGGGCGGCTTTCAACTGTTGTTGTATTACTTTAATCTTCACAGTTGTCCGTTGTACTAACTCAGGACCCAAAAGTTGGTATTCCCCTGTTTCATACCAGCATAACGGAGATCTACACCATCTACCATATAAGGCTTCATATGGTGCCATATCAATACTAGTTTGGTAACCGTTGTTGTAGGCAAACTCTATTAAGCTCAAGTGTATGTCCCAACTTCCTACAAACTGAAGAACACATGCTCTAAGCAAATCTTCCAAAGTTTGTATAGTTCTTTCGGATTGCCCATCTGTCTGAGGGTGGAAAGATGTGCTAAACTTCAACTGAGTACCCAAGGCTTTATGTAGTCGTTCCCAAAAACGACTTGTAAACTAGGGACCTCTATCATATACAATTGTAGCTGGAACCCCGTATAATCACACTATCTCATCTATATAGATCTGTGCAAGTTTCTCAGCAGTATAAGTTGTTTTGACAGGAAGAAAATGTGCTGACTTAGTCAACCTATCAACTATCACCCAAATAGAATCTTGACCTTTGGCTGTTCTGGGTAAACCAACCATAAAGTCTATGGTCACGTGATCCCATTTCCACTGTGGTATAGGTAAAGGTTGCATTGTTCCTGCGGGCTTCTGATGTTCAACTTTAACCTGCTGACACACTGGACACCGTATAACAAACTCAGCTACATCTTTCTTCAAACCAGGCCACCAATACATATCTTTTAAGTTATGATACATTTTGGTACTCCCTGGATGCATTGCATACATGGACGAATGAGCTTCCTCGATGAATGACTTCCTTAAGTCATTGGCATTAGGTACTACCATCATACCATGGCAATAGACTACCTCATCCTCTGACTCATGAAACCCATCCCGTTTCTCACTGCCATACTCTGACCTGAATCTGCTGAATCACAATATCATCATGTTGTGCCTCTTTGATCTGTTGTTTCAGAGTAGGCTTCACTTGCATCTCAGCTAACAGTCCAGCTAACAAAGATACTTTAAGATGTACATTGTTTTGCCTCAATGAGACAAGCATGTCTCGTTTAAAGCACACTAAAGTGTTCAACTGTGCTTTATCTATGGTTGGCGATGATGATTTTCTACTTAGTGCATCTGCCACTACATTATATTTTCCTGGATGATAATCAATTGTACAATTGTAGTCCTTCATTAACTCCATCCAGTGGTATTGTCTCATATTCAACTCGTGTTGTGAGAAGATATACTTTAAGTTCTTATGGTCTGTGAAAATCTGGAATGTTTCTCCATAGAGATAATGTCTCCAGATCTTCAACGCGTGAACCACTGCAGCTAATTCTAGATCATGTGTCAGATAATTTTCCTCATGTTTCTCTAGTTGTCGAGAAGCAAAAGAAACTACATGATTACTCTGCATCAACACACATCCTAGACCATTCTTGGAGGCATCACAGAAAACAATGTATCCCTTTCCCTGCTCATGTAAAGTTAACACAGGTGCACTGGTCAACCTTTCTTTCAACAACTGGAAAGAATGTTGACACTTGTCATTCCAGACAAAAGGAACCTCCTTCCTGGTCAACTTAGTTAGGGGTAGGGCTATAGAACTGAAGTCTTTAATAAACTTTCTATAATAACCTACCAGGCCTAAGAAACTGCGAATCTCACTCGGTGTCTTGGGTTGTTCCCACCCTAATACAGATTCCACTTTTTGTGGATCAACACGAATACCTGAAGCAGATATAATGTGTCCAAGAAAAGACACTTCTGACAACCAAAACTCGTACTTGCTAAACTTAGCATATAGCTTGTGTTGTCTCAACAAAGTCAAGGCTTGACGAAGGTGTTGTTCATGTTGTTGACCATCTCTACTGTATATCAGGATGTCGTCTATGAAGACTACTACAAACTGATCAAGGAATGGCTGGAAGATTCTATTCATCAGCTCCATAAATGCAGCTGGTGCATTAGTTAGTCCAAACGACATAACTACAAACTCATAATGACCATACCTTGTCCTAAAGGCTGACTTAGGTATGTCACTCTCCTTGATATGTAATTGATGATATCCTGACCTTAGATCTATCTTAGAGAATACTGTTGCACCACGCAACTGGTCAAACAGATCATCTATCCTTGGTAAAGGATATTTGTTCTTAATTGTTACCTTGTTGAGCTGTCTATAGTCTATGCATAATCTCATAGACCCATCTTTCTTTTTAATAAAAAGAACCGGAGCACCCCACGGAGAAGTACTTGGTCGAATCAAACCTTTCTCAAGAAACTCCTATAACTGTTTCTTAAGTTCTTCCATCTCAGCTGGCGCCATCCTATAAGGTGTTTGAGCTATAGGTTGCGTACCTGAGATTAGATTAATCTCAAAATCAATCTCTCGGGGTGGAGGAACATCTGGAAGTTCTTCAGGAAACACATCCTCAAACTCCCTAACAACCAGAACTCCAGAAAGATTAGGACTCTCTACTCTGGTATCTACCACATGTGCCAAGAATGCGAAGCATGCTTGTCTCATCAACTTTTCTGCTACCATAGCTAACACTAGACAGGTTGGAAGAATCTTTCTGTCCCCCTGAAAGACCCATGTATCACCATTGTCTGTGAACATAGCTTGCTTGGAACCATAGTCCAAGACAACCTTATACTTTTCTAGGGTGTCCATCCCAAGAATTATGTCAAACCCATGCATCTCAAGTGGTATAAGATCCACCTGAATGTTGTGTTCTGAAAAGGAAAGAACACAGGGAGAACATACCTCCTGCAACACCGCATATCCGACTAATGAAGTTTCTAATAAAGAATTATCCATTCTATGACTGACAGTCATATTGCAGTCATGAATCACTTCTCGAGTGATAAAGGAATGCGTAGCACCCAGATCAATCAAAACAGATACAAAGAAGGATGAAGACATATCAGAATGAAATAATTCCATCTGACCTGTCACGACTCGTGGGTTGACCACTGCCTCTGGCTGATTCATAGCATAGAATCTCGTCGTTGGTGGTTGCCGATTGTACGTCCTGTTATCGGGTGCAGATGAACCAGCTTGGGACGCCTGTCCACGTCCTTGTGTGCCACTGCTGAACTGTCAACTATGAGAGTCTTGTTGACTCCGCCTCGGTTGTTGGGATACATTCCTATCTCCAAATGGACAATCCCTCATCAGATGTCCTGGTTTCCCACATTGGTAACAACTTAGGTTTTCCCATTTCGGCCTAGATGGTCCTGTTACTGACATTGATGCTGAACTTTAGGCTCTACTTGGCGGTAGACTATGACCTCTACCCTTGCTGGACGTCCACTGTGTCTGAGCACTAGACCTCTGTGGCGCATTGGTGCAGAAAACCTTAGCTTCTTAAAACTTTCGGACCTATGTCCTTGGAACTGTGTATGCATTTTCCTACTGTTGGTTTCACGTTTCTCCGTCACAGACCTTTCTATCCGCCTAACTGACTCCACAAAGGTGGAAAACCTCTCTCTATTCTCTAGAGCAGATGCAGGTGTGGTTAAATCAGCGTTCAAACCCTTCTCAAAACGTCGAATTCTCTCCTCATCTGTAGTGGCCATGTGTGGACAAAACCATAGAAGCTCCATAAACTTAGCTTCATACTCGCTAATGTTCATTGGTCCTTGCCTTATCCGTTCAAACTGAGAGATTTTCTCATCCAAGTAAGTCTTGGGAAAGTATCTACTAACAAACTCTCTTTGGAACTCTCTCCATTCGACCTCAACACCTGGTCGTTTCTCTTCCTCAATGGCCCACCAGTGGCCAACACTCCCTTTCAACAGGTATACAACATGCCTAACTTTCTTAGTTTCTGGAATGCTGACGATTCTAAAGGCTTTCTCCAACTTAGTAAGCCATGAATCTGCGTCTGCTGGGTCAGCTGTACCGGCATACTCGGTGGCTCCTACCCGACGTAACCGTTCAAAGGTCTTACCAGATCCATGCCCCTCATTGGGAATTGGAGCCCTAAGTGCTGGTGCTGGCATCAATTCTGCCATATGTGTCACTGTATTCATGAACTGTCCAAACAGAGCATGAAAAGCTGGGTTTTCTATCGAAGCTTGGTTAAGCTGGGGATTCTCAGATACTAGCTCCTCTCTAGCCTGATCCCTTGCACCTCTTCCTGGTGAAGCAACACTACTTTCAACAACATGTTCTTCATGTGATCCAGCCATCTTTAAGCTTTACTTCTTCTCCTATATGAGCAGAAGTAACTATCAGATAAACTGGAAGACACTAGAACAGACTCAACGACCTGAATCCTATGTCTCTGTAGACTCAATGAACCTTAAGCTCTCTGATACCAAAACTTTGTGACGATCCGACCAAAAATCAAATCATCACCAGTAAATAATTGTGGAATTACTATAAACAGCGGATTAACAAAAATCACTAAAAAATTAAAACCATTTGCAAGGAGTTCCATTTCCAGAAAACTCTTAAGAAGAGAACCGAAGTACTACATACATTAAGGTTCACATTGTTCACACCATGTACCATCTCATCTCAAGGAATATATACAACAGTTGCTTTACCGAACTATACACAAGCAACATAAAACCTTGAGGCATATAAGCCAAAATCTCATATCGATCATAAAACCACTAAGTATTGACTCCAAGGACCTGAGAGTACAGATACGACACATAGGACTCATATCTACATGATACGACAGACAGTAACTCAACCTGAGATGTTACTGCTGCTCCTGATGTTGTTGTCCTCCCTCTGATGTATAGTTCCTACCTCCTCGTTCGCGTCCACCTAAAAATTTTGGATCCCACGGGGGTGAGACAATTGTAATTGTCCCAATGAGAGATATAACTCTCCGCCGACCATATTATTATCACAGTTAAATAGTATAAAACTGAGCAGAGGATTCATTTACATTAATTAACAAGATTCAAACACTATTTAAGCAGAGTAGAGCAATATCATCTTCTGAAGCATTGCAACTATATATGATAAAGCAGTAAATCATCTATTCATTTTAATAAGAAATATGAAGAACATGTGTAACATTTATCCATTTAGGATACATTAAGCAATGCAACATCAACCAATGATTTTCGTATTTCATCCTTATGCAATTATGCTACACGGCTGATTTACATTTTTCAATCACACTTATGCCCTGAGGAGATGAGGTATACCGCTCATACTCCAACCGACCACTGCGAAGTCAAAATCGGTACCATACAAGGTCAATGGAAGAGCCGGCTTCCAAGACCTCTACCGTCTCGGTCAGTGCGAGACCACAAGAAGGACCATGTCAACTGCTTACATAGCTTTCCAGGGTATACTGGCAACTTTTCTATAGAGCTACAGCGGCGGCTGCACTCCTTCGGCGATTGAGAGATCTCGTGTTTATCTACCATAAATCCCGACATTAAACATCATCGGGAGATTCGAGATACATCCATCCCGGCACATATAATGAAGGATTGAGAGATCTCGTGTTTATCTCACGTCAATCCAACATTAGGGCGTATGGATATTTTCGCCCATCACCCCCGCATATTAAAAAATATGCGATCTCCAGGAGATCCTGTAGGAAAACCTGTTTCACCATCACCAGCTGCTGACGATGATGGATCTATGGTCAGCGCTCTACATGATAAGATTCCACTTTATTGATTAAGTACATTACCATATTCTTTTAGCATCAGTCAAGTTTTCAAACATTTATTATGACAAATGCTACAAAGAAAGATGTAATGCATGTATCAAGTACTTTTCAAATATTTAAAACACATATAATATTTAGGATCTCAATCCCTTATTTCATTACTGGGAATTCTCATCCCTTAACATTATCATCATCATGATTCCCAAATCTGGGTATTCAAACCCTTAGTTCATCACAGAATACAGTTACCACTTACTAGGTAACTAATACCCCTGGGTCATCTGACCAAGGTATACATGATACTTGTTACACAAGCATCTCACATGGCTCACAAGGCCCATTAAATATCTTTATCAAATAAACACCATAGCTCATACCTGGCTATGATCATCATCTCATGATACCTGCATGGTTAGTATACATGATAACAACCATCTTAATTATATATCAACACCATGCAAAACAAGAGTAACACCACTATTCCCTTATTAGGTTAGGGTTTCCCATTATTTATTGATTAGGGTTTCAAGATCACATTATCAAGGATTAAACCCTAAATCATACTTTACACATATTAGAGACATTAATAAATGCACATTACATGTTTGGTTCATAAGTATGAGTTTCTCTCTCATCCTCTCTAGGATGTTGATCACTTCATACTTTATTAAGTTGGATCGACCTTTCTTTCAAGGTACATTAGCCTACTTTATCATTAATCATTAAACTCCATACTACTCAATGCATGACTTGATATAAAACACTCCATGTGTTTCTCCATCAAGTATAGTGCAATTTAAGGTACTTCCACACCATATCATTTTAGAGGTGTATGTATGCTAGCTTAGCCCATATCGGGTTGAAGGTGTGTGGTTGAGTGCTTGACCTCTTCAAACCTTTATGGATATGACCTTCCCTTTACCATGGGTTAAGTGATAGGCTAGACAACTGTTTTGACTACTATCAACCCAAAGTACAAACCAATGCACACCACTATCAATTTCCAAGTAAACTAGAGCTACTTTTCCATATCGGGATGAAGGTGTGTGCTTGTGTGCTTTTGCACGATACTAATGATGTCATAATCATCAACCTCAAGATCCTTGTTTTTACTATTCTAAGTCATGGACCACAGTCCCATGAATCTTTTATAACTCAAAGATTCAACAATTATTCAAGAGAAAATGAATTCCAAGTAGTTCAACAAGTATGGCAAAATTGAAGGTACATAATAATATAATTGGGTTCAAGTTATACAACCCGCCTTAAGAACAACTTCAAATCTCCAAGCTCCAAAGGTTGAATATGAGCTTCACAACTCCTCTATATGCAAAGAATCACCATGGATAAGCAATTGGTGAAGAAGAAAAGAAAAGAAGATCAAAACCCTAAATTCATGCTTCAATCCAATGTTGAAGATGATCATTGCCTCACCTTAGGGTTAAGTTTTGAGTTCCTTAGCTCCTTGGATGACACCCCACCACTCTTGGGCGATATGAACTTCCTCTTGGCCGACACAACCTTGCTTTTGGCCGATACCCCCTCACTTGTGGCCAAAATCACTTCAATTGGCCGATATCAACTTGCTATGGACAATATCAACATGGTATGGCTGATAGACATGTTATGGCCGATACCCAAGGCCTATGCACGATACCCTTGTACCCTTGCACGATATTCCAACCCTCTTGCACGATATGGCACTCACTTGCACGATATGGCACTCAACTCATCACCCTATTGGCCGATATCACCTTATATGGCCAATTTCACCTACTTGGCCAATATGCTTTTGCTATGGGAAATATCCAAGGGCCTATGCACGATATTCTTGCTCTCCTGCACGATACAAGATCCCCATGCACAATACCACAACGTAGGAGGGTGGTAAGGGTCGAAAAATTTCACTTAAGGGTGAAACTAGGGGTATAAATACTTGTTGCACATGAAGAAAGGTAAAAATGAGGTGTCAACATTTTGAGCTAGTAGGTGCCACGTGTCCATGCATGGGTGACACGTGTACATGCATGCATAAACATTTATATTGACATGAAAAACAGTTGAGGATCATTTGGAGATAAAGATTCGGCCATTCCATATCCTTTTGGATAATATATATTAATTAATTCATCACTTTATGCACAACCCGTCACCATTTTGCTAAGGAAGTTGCAACCCGACACAACTCACCTCCTTGAGGTGATTTGTACGATATGGCCTTTGCCAAAAG
This sequence comes from Alisma plantago-aquatica, assembly GCA_963693085.1. NCBI lineage: Eukaryota > Viridiplantae > Streptophyta > Magnoliopsida > Alismatales > Alismataceae > Alisma > Alisma plantago-aquatica. The sequence goes on from OY856410.1 coordinate 254,916,389, forward strand.
TTCATAGAACTATATGGGACACCTCCTTAGGCTCCATGGCCGATAGGCACTCATATATAAGCTTTTCAACTTGATACAACTCAAGTTAAGCTTTCAAATTCAACCATTTTTCCTTGGTCATTTCATCACCAAGATTACCATCATTCACAAATGATTCAAACATGGTGTCTAATTCTTTATCTCTCCTCTACATGATGCTAGGAGGGAGTAGGGACACTCTAGACGTGGTAATTTGCATATTAACCCCACATTTTGGGTAAATTACAATTTGTACCAAAATTGGTGCACAATGCACTAACATTATTCAAACAAGCTACAACTTGGAATTTAGGCTTTCCACAAGCCATCCTTTAACATAATTCTCTCTCTTATGATGTTATAACACATGAGGTACATTCACCTTGTGACATTTTGCAATATAGCCCCTCATCTTGGGTAAATTGCACTTTATGCCCAAACTATCATATAATGCACAAACAGTTTGCAAATAAGCTCAAACTTGAAATTTAAACTCTACAAGAGTCTTAATTACTTTTCAAAAGATTAAAACAAATTTGTAAACAACTTACTTAAGAAAAACTTCTAGGGTTAAGCCATAACCCAGGTCAGGGATGTTACAGCTAGCTTGTAATGATAGTCAGAAAAGAGTGATTTCTCAGTAGCAAACTGAAACAAACCACACATTAGGGCTGGATAGGGTTGTTGGGTGCCTTGAGTGTTCTTACCGGAATTAAAACAAGTCATGTGCTGAAGAATGTATCTTGACCCTTTGACTATGATATTCTCAAGGATGCAGTACATTAAGACCGTAGTGTTCTTTGCAATATCTGTTTGATTTTTCATCAGATGGATGTTGTAGTTGATCACTAAGGCTAAGATATGCTTCCTGAGATTGAGGGAAGAGGAGGGTAGGGTGCTCTTCTTCTTATATGGAACATCAGGTTTCTTCAAATAGCGATGAATGTTGGGAAGAGTAAGCTCATTCTACTTGTAGAAACCCTCATGATCCAAAAGATCGAAATACTTGTCATAATCCTTGCGCCAAGAGTCATTCTCATCTCTGAAAAAGAAGACATTTTGAATATCCTCGGAGATTTGAAAACTCTTCCTGGCGATCATGGAAGTCAGGATCACTTGAGTATTTGGTGGTGGTACAAGGTGTCGTAATTCCAACGCAGGTTAGCATAGAATTCATGAACTACTTTTGTGCTTGTCATTGAATTATGAAAGCAGTCACGCTCGACATCCAGGGCAGAGAGGTGATGAATGGCTAACAACTTAGCTACTTGGTCTATGACCGCTTGACGCCTAAGGCTAGGCTCAAACAAAGCTCTAAAAGGGAAATGACTCCTAGGAAGAAGGTCCTTATACCTATTTACAACTTCTATTGAGACAAACGAGGTGTCATCAAAGGGAATCAAGTAGAAAGATGAAGAAGACGAAGGACCATTGCTTGGGGCGGATCTCTTTCTTCTATGGGAAGCCATGGAGGCAAAAATAAGAAGAAGAAGAGATCAAATGCATAAAACAAGCCACAAAAACCATCCAAACACCAACTAAGAGTAAAAGGGGAGGTCTAGGGCAGCCTATCTAGGTCGGGAAAGGGCTAGGATAGGGAAGGTAAGGGTTTGGGTAGAGAGCTTAGGGCTAGAAGAAGGGGAATCAGTCAGCTATTCTCTAGTTGAGAGGGAGAATAGTCGGCCGAACCCAACTTAAGTTGGCTTCAGTCCGCTGATCGGTCAAGTTCTAAGAGTTGGAAACTCGACCAATTGGTCCATTTTTAAACAAATCTTGGCCACAGATCGGTCGAGTTTGTCCTGAGGGAAACTCGACCGATGGTCAACCTGACCTAAAACCATCAAACTCAATTTCTAGCCATATGAATGCTAATTAAATTCATTTTTCGAGTCTGTTATATATATTGAACATACTTAGGCATATATCACTCATCATTGGGTACTATTTAGCGATAAAAATTTGAAATTCAAGAAAGGCCCAAAACAAGTGAAACTAAGCATGTCAGTAAGAAAATTATGAAATTTTAGGCAAGCAAGGTGAGTAAAGCATGATCAAGACATATAGGATAGAAGCAACTAGCTAGATAACATGGAATATCATCTGAAGCAATTATGAGCAGTTTAGATCTAATAAAATTAAATTTCTCTCTAGCTAGCGGTTTAGTGAAAATGTCCGCCAGCTGATTTTCCGTGTCCACATGCGTGATATAAATATCCTTTTTGCCAATGTGATCATGAAGAAAATGATGGCGAACCTCTATATGTTTAGCTCTACTATGCAATATAGGATTATAAGAAAGATTGATTGCACTAGTATTATCACAATAGATAGGAGAAGCATCACAATGTATGTTAAAGTCTTAGAGCATTTGCTTCATCCATAGGACCTGGGCACAACAACTGTCGGCTGCAATGTACTCAGCCTCGGTGGTTGATAATGCCACTATGCTCTATTTCTTGGAAAACCAAGACACCAAGCATGGTCCTAGAAGGAAGCAAGTGACACTTGTGCATTTTCTATCAACCAAACAGCCCGCGTAATCCGCATCACTATATGCTATAAGAGTAAAGTCCCTTGACTTAGGGTACCATAGACCAAAGTTTTGAGTTTTAGCTAAGTACCTCAAAATCCTCTTAACAACAATAAGATGGGATTTCCTAGGACTTGATTGAAAGCGAGCACACAAGCCAACACTAAACATAATCAGGTCTAGAGGCAGTTAAATAAAGTAAACTTCCAATCATACCTCTATAGATATTCTCATCTACCTTCTCACCTTCTTCATCTCTATCAAGTTTGGTGGTGTTGGACATGGTTGTGTCCATCAGCTTCATGTTCTCCATTCCAAAGCATTTGAGTAGTTCATTTGTGTACTTGCCTTGGTTGATGAAGTTTCCATCTTTGGTTTGCTTGATTTGGAAGCCAAGGAAGAAAGTCAACTCACCCATCATGCTCATCTCAAACTCACTCTGCATAAGAGAACTAAACTCCTTACAAAGATCAAGATTAGTCCTGCCAAATATGATATCATCAACATAAATTTGAATGATAAGAAAATTACTATAAGTGTGTTATATAAATAATGTAGAATCAACTTTTCCCATAGCATAGACATTGTCTAACAAAAAGTTCTTTAATTTCTCATACCAAGCTCGAGGTGCTTGTTTGAGTCCATAGAGAGATTTTGTAGCAAATAAACATGGTTAGGCGGCTTGTTATTTTCAAAGCCCGGAGGTTGAGCAACAAATACTTCCTCCTCAATTGTACCATTAAAAAATGCACTTTTAACATCCATTTGATATAGCAAGAAATTTTATTATAACTAGCAAAGGCAAGTAGCATTCTAATAGATTCAAGTCTAGCAACATGAGCATAAGTTTCATCAAAATCAATACCTTCCTACCGATTGTAGCCTTGAGCCACTAACCTTGCTTTGTTCCTTACCACCTTGCCATTTTCATCAATATTGTTGTGGTAGATCCACTTGGTGCCAATAATTTTTCTATCACTTATTCTTGGCACTAGAGTCCACACACGATTCTTCTCGAATTGCTCTAGTTCCTCCTGCATGGCTAGGATCCACTCATCATCTCTAAGAGCTTCCTTGATGTTCTTTGGCTCCAGCTATGAGATGAAGGCATTGTATGCTTGTTCTTTGTTGTAGGTAGCTCGTGTCTTCACTTTCTCGAAAGGGTTGCCGATGATTAGCTCTTTGGGATGATTCTTTACGAAGCGTGGAGTGGGATCCTTCTTCTCTTCATCTTCTGCTTCAACCACATGCTTACCTTTGTTGTTGATGTTGAGATCTTTCAAGATAGGAATTAAGTCATCTGCAATATCATTATCAACAACATTCTTTCCAATAGCAGGGTTAGATTCCATAAATTTAACATTAATAGATTCTTCAATTTTAGACAATTCAATATTGAAAACTCTATAAGCCCTGCTTGTAGTGCTATAGCCTAGGAAGAAAGCCCTGTACGATTTTGAATCAAATTTGTCGAGAGAATCCTTTGTGTTTAAAACAAAACAAGGACATCCAAAAACATGAAAGAAATCGATGGATGGCTTTCTACCACGCCACAACTCATAGGGGGTTTTCTTCAAAGAAGGATGCGTAAAAACTCAGTTCTACACAAAGTAAGAGGTGCTAACGGCTTCAGCCCAAAACTTCTTAGGAATGTCATATTCTAGAAGCATGGTCCTAGCCATATCCTGTAGCGACCTATTCTTTCTCTCTACTACCACATTTTATTGAGGTGTACGAGGAGGAGAAATTGTGCGAGTAACCAGATTTTTCACAAAAATGCTCAAAAATATCATTTTCAAACTCTCCCCCATGGTCACTGCGGATAGAAACAATCTGACAAGAAACTTATTTTTCAACTCATTTATAAAAGCTTGAGAAAACATCAAGAGTATCACTTTTAGAAACGAGAAAGAATGTCCAAGTATAGCGAGAGAAATCATTGACAATCACAAGACAATACTTGGAACCACGAAGCGTTTGAGTTCTCATAGGTCTGAATAGATCAATATGAAGAAGCTCAAGAGCTCTTTTGGTACTAAGGACTCCTTTATATTTGAAGGAGGACTTGGTTTGCTTGCCTTGTATACAAGGTTGACATTCCTCATCCTTATCAAAATCCAATTTAGGAAGTCCCCAAACTAATTCCTTTTTGCTCAATTTCTTCATTTGATGCATATTCACATGACCCAACCGGTGATGCCAAAGAGAAATATTATTTTTATCCACAACAAAGCATCTATAAAGTATGAGCTTTAGAGCATCAAGCACAATAACATTAAGATTACCATTTCTAGTTCCCTTATATATGACATTATAAGTGAGGGAATCTAGAAGCAAACAATCTAAAGAAGTAAATAGAACAAGATAACCATTATCACAAAGTTGGATTACACTTATCAAATTGTGATGTAGACCGTCAACAAGAAAAACATTTTTGATACTAAGCTCATTGCCTACATCACCCTCACCTATTACCTTACCCTTTTTGTTGTCCCCGAAGGTCACCGATCCTCCTTTCTTTTTCATGAATTTGTTGAAATGGCTGATTTCACCTGTCATATGCTTTGAGCAGCCACTATCAACAATCCACCTTGTTTTGACCTACATGAAAGAAGGATGTCGGTACCCAACTCAAACTTTGGGATCCGAGGTTAGCTTGGGTACCCATTTCATCTTTGGGTTGGTCCCCTTGGCTTGTAAGGACAATAAGTAGAGTAATGATCATCACAAATACAATGAGCACATACCATTGGGTTCTTAGAGCCGGAAGTCTCTCCATGAAAGAAAGGAGGTTCCACACTCTTCTTCTTATCGTTACTCTTGTTCTTGTTCTTACCCTTAGGAGCAGTCTCATCATATCCTAAACCACTAGTACCAATTTTTTTGGTAGAGTGTTCTAGGACAACATTAAGGGATTTCTTTCCCATAAGAAACTTTTGCAAAGATGATCTTAACTTATCATTATCATCACTAAGGTTAATGACAGTAAAAGATAAACTAGCAAGATCATCTCTAGCATGTAATAGGTCGGCCTCTAAATAGAGGGCTTTAGTATAAAAAGAATCACATTCTAAAGTAGGCTCATTACTTTGCAAAATAGGTCTAGATGATAGATCATTAACTTGAGCAAGCAACTTAGCATTTTCATATTTAAGCACAAGAATTTCTTTTTGATAAGCATGAGTTTCTTGCTTCTTAGCTTCATCAATGAGAGTAAGTTCTACATTTTCAATTTTAAGAACATCTATCTCATCTTGGCATCTTTGGTTATCTTCCTTAAGAGCAGTAATGGTTTTAAGGTAGACACCATTCTCAACCTCTACTCCATTGTATTGGAGCTCAAGGTCAAGAAATTGCCCTTATAAATAATCTATGCTATCAAGGTGCAGCTTTTCATTTTGATCAAGAATCTCAATTTTAGCATAAAGATCATCTATTATCTTTGCTAACCTTTTCTTTTTAACTTTGCATTTAGTAAAAGATGACCGGAAAGCATTAAGCATATCAATAAGAGTTTCTTTAGACAACTCATGCAAATTGACTTCACTTACCTCACCTACATCATCACTTGTAGAGGCTGTGAGAGCAAGGTGGCATTCTCCATCTTCAGAGCTAAAAGAACTTGAGGAAGACTCCTCCCAAGTTGCATGAGCTGCATCTTTACTTCTTCTTTCTTTCTTCTCCTTTTTCTTGTATTTGCCTTCTTTCTTGTACTCCTTATTCTTCTTGTGGTTGTTCTTGTGGTCGCTCTTGTTGGCCTTGGGGCAGTCACTCTTGTAATGGTCTTTTTGGCCACATTCATAACATCTAGGAGTTGATGAAGAAGGCTTCCCCTTGAAGTGTTTATACTTGGAGTAGTTAGCTTCATGCTCATTTGGGCCTTCATCTTCACTTGAGGAAGGAGTAGGGGACTTGAGAGCAAGTTGTTCCTGCCGAACCATCTCTTCAATTTGAGATTTGTAGGCTATGTCCTTGATCTTCTTGGACTCCTCTTCTCTATTTTCTTCTTCTTGCTTGCTTATCTAGCCTTGGCTCATGAGCTTGAAGGTTGCCAACCAACTCCTCAGTTGACAACCACTTGAACCAGGGAGTCTTCAGCCTTCAACAAGGATTTACCCACTCCATCTTCAAGTCTTTGGACTTCAAGGAATTACCTATCCTTCTTGAACATCCTCCTTACCTATCTCCTTCACTTGAAGATCTGGAACACCATGCTTTCTTCAACCTTGAAGAACATCAACTCCTTCTCCTTCACTCGAAGAAGATCTTCAGCCTTTTCTTCAATAGGAAAGGGGGTAGGAAGATGGAGGTGGAGAGCTTTACATGGATACAAGAGGTAGCTCCCTTACAACAGATCCTAACTCACACACACTCACGAATTTGACTTGAAGGTAGAGAGAGAAAGGGCTCAAAGGTGTGCAACACTCTCAACTAAGAAAGAACCAAACATATATGGAATGAGAAACCTTGTAATGAACTCCAAGAAGTCCTATTTATAGTTGAGGGTGCTCCTTTGAGTTGGGGGACACTTAGGGTCGAATTATAGCCCTTTTTTCCCAAGGCAACATATCTATTTTCGTCCAAATAAGTCACCAACAATGACAATCACTTTTTCTGCAATTTCTGTACAGTGCATTCGGTCGAGTTTCAATGAAGGTAACTCCGCCAATTGGGTAAAAGATAAACCCAATTTTCAAACCATCGGTCGAGTTTGTTGTGAGGAAACTCAACCGACCAATGAAAGTTGTGTTTGGTTAGTAACCCCATCGGTCAAGTTCTATGAATGCACAACTAGACTGATGCACTTTCTAGAAAATGGATGCAGTGGATCGGTCGAGATAGTAACTCGACCGATCAACAACTTGTGATCAATTTTCTAAAGTGTATCTAAAGTGATTAAAACTTGGTGCAAAGTGTCCCAATCAATTTTCTCATCTTAGTTACAAGCCATATCATCAATACAAGTGATTACAAAAATCTTATAAGGTCATTTACATGGATTTCCTAAAAAGCACACTTGTATAGCTTTTGACTTAAACTTGAGTAAATTAGGGCTTGAGCAATTTGATCCTTTTCATGTACCTAACACTTGAAATCAATCTTGAATACACATATTAGATACATATAAATGTATTGGTTAAGTCATTATCAAAATATGGATAATGTCTAACCTCTAGGTCAACATTAAGAACAGAGATAGAAAATGACATCATGACATTAATTATGTACATTATAGGATAAGTCCTCACCAGAGACATCATGGACGATTCAAAGGGCGCATTGCACCAGACACTATGAGTGTCACATAGGGCACATAGTGCCAACAGAGGGTGTGTTGCACCATAGAGGACATTTTGGTCTCAACAAAAGGTGTGTTGCACCATAGATGACATTTTGGTGTCAACAGAGCGCATGTAGTGCCAACAGAGGGTGTGCTGCACCATAGAGGACATTTTGGTATCAACAGAGGATGACTTATCATATAATGGTGGCCACAAAAAGATAAAATAAGTAAATAAATGACACATCGATTCAGTACAAGTTTACAACTTTCAGATATTAGTTTAGTTTTCAATCATAGTATATTCATGTTTATCTTGGTAGAAATTCAATGCCACTTACTCAAACCTCAGTTTCTCTTTGTGCATGGTTGGAGACAAGATGTCTGCATGTACTCATTTTTAGAAAGAGAGGTTAAGATAGAGGATTCATCTACACTTTTAAGGGAGGTTTGCTTGGTGGGGCGCCATCTACACGATACGAGATATTAAGACAAAGTACATGTTTTGGCATCATGTAGGTAGACTTTATTATCACGCTTGATGTAAGTGAGTTTCTTTCTTGAGAATGCAATGAGAATGTATTTTATACATAGTTTTTAATGGTTTTCATCTATTATTATTGTTATGTATTTCATGTTTGTGACTCTCCAAAAAAATGCTTCTGCTCCTAAGATATAAAAATTGGGGTGTTACAATATGGTATTAGAGCCTTAATGTAGAGGTCCATCAGGAAAATTCTCATATTCTTGGTTTACTTTGCCCCATTAGGAGCAGAGTGAGAGTAGACATATTTAGAAAGATAGTAACATTAGTTATAAAAGAAGTGAGTGGAAGATATTAGAATCTGAGTAAGAGGTCTAGTCAAGTAATAGAAGTTGAGGTATGTATTAGGGTTAGTGTCTAGATGCTTTAGACTTTTGTAATAACTTTAAACCTGTGCATATCATGCCCTCTCTTTCTCCCACATATTTGTGGTATGGGACACAAGCTTATGGGATTTTTTAAAGGGGATGCTATATGCATAATAATATACTTATTATGCTTGTTGCACTCTTTCTAGTGCACATGCTATGTGACACGTGTGTTGTTGGGTGAGATAAATATGATAAGACATGCCACTTTCAGATGTATGATCAGCCGACATGCATCAGGAGGTGACAAAAAGAAGTTGACACAAAGTTTGAGATAGATGGTCACCTAAACCTAATTGCATATCTATTAGATCCCTAGAATGCATACTAAAGGCATATATTTTTTTAATAGATGAATGACTTGGATTTAATGTGGAATAATGATTATAGGGAGATGATGCCCTTTTTCCTACTATACATGATGAGAATTAGAGACCTTTTGATGCCCTTAGGACCTTCATCCCAAGGAGGGATTACACTCACAAGTCTATTTGTGATGGTTGTTAAAGCAAATACTTGAGGATAATAGAATTTATGATATGAACTGAGTTAAACTTAAGATATGATGTTTGTTGGACGTGGTTAAAAGTCTATAAGGTTATACATGAGGATGCTTTAAGCATATAGTGATACAATATATGTGATTATATTGATCATTGGTCTATGATCGCAATAATATGGAGTTCTCCATGTTGTTGATATAAGATAGACCCTAGAAAAGATGATTGATTAATGTTTCTTTGGATATTGATAGGGATAAGAATGAGTATATGGTAAGGTAGTGAATACAAGATACCTTGGGCTTATCTATCTAAGAGTACCATGATAAGACAAGGAAACATCATTTTGACCTAATAATATATTATATGAATAGTAGAGAAGGGAGTCTGAAGGATTTTAGTGAGGGATTTCATAGACCAAAGTATGTGGTGCAAGCCCACGAGTATTTAGTTATAATTTCACTTAATATGTTTACGTGTTTCATGCAACTCAACAACATATCCATAATTTACTTTATATTATGATCCCATATAGGGTATTGTAGTTAAGAATAATTAGTGTGTATTGAGGTATTGGTGATTTAGTTTCAAAGTAAAGATATGTTATTATTGTTTCTCAAGATGATCATGATTTGTGATGTAAGTCCATTAAGAGTTATGCATTAAGATTTCATGGTCAATCTCAACATATCTATGTGATTCTTAGAGAAGAATTTTATAATTTATGCGGTCCAATGTTCTAAGATATTAAGATAAGATATGTAAGTAGATTTTTGTATTTTCATGGCTATATCCTAATGTGCCTAAGATCTCAAGTAGAGACACGACAATAAGATCTGTTAGAATGATTGATCTAAGAGTTAAATGCACGATAAGATAAAAGATTTGAATGCATTAAATTGTAATCATGTTTCCAGGATACGATCCATGTATAATGATTTGAGATCATGGTAAGACCATGAGGTCAGTATGATTCATAATTCATATAAAATCCAATTTAATGAGATGAGATGAGATTATGGAGTTAGAACTAGGCCATGGTGTGAGTCAACTTAAGAAACATGACCCATGTTGTTAGTGCAGGTCATGAGACCCAAGTACCATAGTACATGTATCCAAGAAAGATATATAAAAAGAAAGAATTAAGAGTAAATAAAGAGTAGTCGTATATGCATATGATTTTCCTATAGAGTTCCATTTTGGTTTACATGCTAGTTTGATAAGGTGGTTAAAAATAGTTAGTTATCCACTAGAAAGTCATACTTGAAAGGTTCTTGTGAGACTTTTTGACAATCTTCAAGAGTGAGTAAGGTATGTAAACCCTAAGGTGGGTAGCCTCTTATAGTTTATATGAATTTTGAGGACAAAATTCCCAAAAGGTGGGTAGTATTGTCACACCCTTAAATTTTGGAACCTATTAAGTACATGATTAATTGATTAATGAATTCAATATATGATAGATTTATGGTTACAATAAGGTTCCATCAAACTTTCATGATATTTGGATTTAATGTAAAAAGAATGTACAGAGGATCTTTTATGAAATTAGGACTATTTTATTATATCTTTGAAGTCTGGAAATATATTATTTAATATGATGATATGTGATGGTCACTAAAATAGAATAATGAAATAAATATAATGACTATAGTTAATGGTTTGAGCTTTAGACCTAATTCAAACCTTTTTACTAAGTAAGTAAAGTAATGATGATCAAATGTATCATAGGAAGCTTCGATTGAGGAATTATGTCATTTCTCACTTTAAATTTTGTAATCAGAAATATGATTAAGCTTATGGATCCTTTGAAAGAACATGGAGTGGGCCATGTGCCCTTGAAACCAACTCAAGCCCAATTAGGCCAATTAAAATTCACATAGGGTCCTTGGAGTGTAAATTTGAGTATGGAGTATTTGGGTGTCATAATAAATACTTTATATATATTTTTAGAAGCATAATTAGGAAATAAGATGGTGGGAAAAAATCAGATAATTTTGATTTATCTAGTGTTCTAGGTAATTAAATTTTTAATAGCCCAATATTTACCTAACAGATAATTCTGGACTATTTACCCCATGAGTTTTGATCTAAAATCTTGCCCATGAAAATAGAATGACAATATATCCATGACTCCAAAATTTCAGATCAAATGGGGTCAAGATGTGGTCTAAATAAATATTTCTTTAGAGTGGACTTTTATTAAAAAGAAATAAAATAGAAAAGGGGAAAGGGGGTGTGGCGATCAGAATCTTTGTGCGTCCCGAACAGAAGGCAAACATAGTTCTTAAGTGAAGGCACACCCTCATGAGATCTAGAGTCCGATTTCTATATAAAGCCATCAATACTCAGAAGATGGGGTGGGACGAATGTTACACTAGGGATCTAGTTTGAAATGGAAAGGAAAAGATGAAGAGCGACCGAGAAGAGGGTCTGAAGGTTGGTTGTGGTGGTTAGGGCTTTGAGTGTCTGATCTTCAATCTTGACTTAGTCATGCATAGGGGCGGCGCCACCCAGAGCAAGTAGGCTCGCCAGAGCATTTGGCGGCGTAAAAAACAAAGAGTAGGCTCATCGGAGGTCTCCTTGTGCATCAGCAGCGTGAACAGGAGAAAATCCCCTTTTCCATTGGGTGAAGAAGACTCTGCCCAGATCTGGGAAGTTGGGAACGCTGATCCCTCTCAGCCATCAAATCAATCTTTAATGGTTAGCATAATTTTGATAAAGAAATTTTCCTAAAATTCATATCTTAGTATTGAGAACTCATATTTTATCAAATAAGATATCTACAGAAAGATCATAATGAGTACTATCACTAAAAATATTTCCAAATTATGATTTTGATATCTACTATTTCTTTTATGTAGTGTATTAAAAACTATATGATTTTAATGTTTTGTCAATTAAAAATAGCAAATGAATCGAGAAATTCATGAAAAAATTATTAAATGTGTATTTTGATATGTTAAGCACTATTCTAAAGCCTCATCATTTTGATTTTAAGTTTTACTAATGTTTTAATGTAAATCCTAATAAGGGCACCATGGATATTTCACCCAATGTTCCCAACGAATCAATCAGAGATTTCTAACTAAACTTTATAATGCATTTTTCTTACTGATTGTAGTGTTTTTCTAGAGTTTCATGTGTATTTATATCAGTATATGATTTTTGAGTTTGAGTCTAAGTGGCCATTATATAAGATAATTGCTTATGATTTGTGGGACAACGTGTGATTCATGCACTATTTAGTAAGATAGATGATTTTAATTCTATTTTCCTTTGATATTAGAAGTAATTCAGTGATATTAGTATATTTATCATATTTGAAGCTTACTCTTAATATATGATGCATATGCTCATATTAGTGCATAAGGTGATTTTTGACTTATTTGAGTATAAAGATTATAGCAATCATGTAAGAAGAGTTTTGATATGATTTTAACGTCAAGATTTTATGGTGATTTTAGATCAGAGTTACTTTTAGTCTAAATAAGAACCCAAACTTAGTTCAGGAGGTCAGGGTGATAGGTCTTGAGATTTATGAATAGAAAAGGGAAACACAAATGGACTTATGCAAATTTGTTGATAACAAAGTATATATATTATGAATCAAGGAAATAAGACTACATTAAGGACATCTTCAATATAAAAGGTAAGTGGGCCATGTCCATTGAATTTCATTATTTTTATGATTCGACCTACACCTTTCTACAAGTAACTTGGAGATTAAGTTACTTTCAGCCTTTATGTTACGTATCTTGTCATACTTTGAGAAATCAGATTTCATTCAGTTTGAGTTATGCTTCCAATTTATCATATTCCAAGAATTGAGATTTACATAACTTTAGATACTTAGTATTTCTATGCTCAAGTTCAATTTATTTTCTCAATCCTTTAGACTCAGATGTCATACATCCGATTTAAATCATTTTTTAAATAAGAGTTTTAGATTAAGACTTATTCATAAAACATGAATTTAGATTTCAAATTTTATATTTAGATTACTCAGTGTGATTAGTCATAAATGAGATATGCATACTTAATTAGAGTCTTAGATCCAATCTTAGTTATTTAGACACATATATAAATTCAGATTCAAAGTTTAGATTAAGATTTAATTCAAAATTTAACAACAGAGATTCAAATTTAGAACAAATTCAGAGATAAGAGATTAAGATTTAGAAATAAGAGAACAAAATCATAGATAAGAGGTTAAGATTCGGAGAAAACATATCAAGATACAAAGATAAGAAATTAAGAACAAAGATAGAAAATGACACCATAACATTAATTAAATAGATTATAGGATAAGTCCTCACCAGAGAGTCCTGAGACGATTCAGAGGGTGCATTGTGACGGACACTGTGAGTGTCACAGAGGGAATGTAGTTCCAATAGAGGATGTGTTACACCATAGAGGACACTTCAGTGTCAACAGAGGGCACGTAGTGCCAACAGAGGGTGTGTTGCACCATAGAGGACACTTTGGTGTCAATAGAGGGCACATAGTGCCAACATAGGGTGTATTGCACCATAGAGGACACTCTGATATCAATAGAGGAGGACTTATCATATAATGGCAGCCACAAGAAGATAAAAGAAGTAAATAAAAGACACATCAATTTAGTATAAGTTTACAACTTCCATATATTAGTTCAATTTTCAATCATAGTATATTCATGTTTATCTTGCTAGAAATTCAATGTCACTTACTCTAACCTAGGTTTCCCTTTGTGCATGGTTGGGGATGAGATGATCGTAGGTACTCAAGAGAGGTTAAGATAGAGGAATCATCTACAATTTTATGAGAGGTTTGCTTGGTGGGGCACCGTCTACATGATCTAAGATATTAAGACAAAGTAGATGTTTTGACATCATATAGGTAGGCTTTATTATGAAGTTTGGTGTAAGTGAGTTCTTTTCTTGAAAATAGGATGAGAATTTATTTCATACATAGTCTGTAATGGTTTTGTCTATTATTATTGTTATGTATATCATGTTTGTAACACTCCTAAAAAAATTTCTTCCTCTCATAAGATATAAAAAGTGGTCAAAAGAAGTCAAATGATCCATCTGTTAGAGAGAACCTTGACTACTAGTTGATGAATCAAGTGAAGACAGTAACGTGATATAGTCTGATTTTATTTGGCAATGGGACTGTATCTAGTTTGCCAAACAGAAGCAGAATGCATCATGTTACCATCTTCATTGGATCCATCTACCGGTAAAGTCAAGCATATCTCTACCAGAAGGATCCTTTGACTTCTTTAAAGTGTAATAACAACTCATGGTGGATGCCTAGGTCGACACACCCACAATCAGTCTAAGATGGCGACCAACCATTGTGTTGAACCTTCTGTCATGGCAGGGAAGGTTTACGCTGATCCCAAGTAGGACATCCCATTTGACCCACTTTATGGCCTCATCGTACTTGTCCCATGAGACCACACAATGTTCCTACACTACAACCTTGTCCTCTTGCTTAATGTCATCATTTGGCCAATCAACCAACAAAGGCAAATGACGAATAGGGTGAGAAACCCCCCTCATTGTCTTGTTTTGCATCTATGGACTGTTCAGGGCTCACATATGTGGGCTCTTCATGCAAAGATGGAGAATGGGAGCATGAGGAAGGCTCACAACACTTGTGCAAAAGTTTGTTCATTACATATTTTTTGATCTTAGAGTGCGACATTTACATCTGAACAATAAGCTATTTAGAATAATAGATAAATACAAGTTTGAGCACATAATGATTATAACAAACTAACAATGAAAATAGGTAACACAAACCATGAAAATAGTTAAAAGAAAAGTTATGTACATAGGCAGTGTATCTGACATCAACTTCAAGAAGTACTAATTCATAACCATTGTAACAAGTACACTTTAAAATGCATAAAAAATATTGAAGGTATGCCCTAAAGTTGGAAAGTAATTTTTATTAGGTATTCTTACAACTTCATTCATTGCCTTCACCACCTACTCCTGTAGTTGCATCATTGATGTTTTCAACATTGTTCATGTGTACTACAACTCTTGGGAGGTAAGTGTGATGAGTCATCCCAAATTTGCATGGAATCACCTATTGCACACCTATGGGGTGAGTATCCAATAAATATTCCAAAATGAAACCATTTTGTTTAATAAAATATCTCCTTAGGTGCTTTCATCGAGTTTTCACCTCATTCAAAAATATGTAAGGTGTCCCTGTTATGTTTTGAAATTCATGCAATGTCTTCCTCAAAGCCTCTCTATTATATACTCTATTGACACATCTCCCCATGTCATATTAGTTTCTCATCACATCAAGTAGGATCTAATCGTTCTCCCTACACCATATACCATACGGCCTCGTGCCTTGCCCAACCATATAACAAATTTTCTATGTAATGTATTGCAATTGTAAGGGTGCATTTCACAAATATGTGGATACATATGATAATTTGAATATGAGGACATAATGTGAAAACCACATGCAACCTCCTGTCTGGTCCAGCCATAAACATTCAACAATATTACGATAGTGATAATTCAAACATTAAAATAGAAAAATCAGCAAGCTTATAATGTAATTTTAATAACAACCAAACTCATGGGTCTGAGCAAAGGAATAAATATCATCAATCTATATCTAACTCTGCCATTCAAGATTATGGATTCATCAGAGGTGAAAGAATGCCCAAAAGAAGACTACAATTTTCCTCCAACTTGTTAACAGTTAATTCTAGAACTTCAAATGTGTACTTTTTGAAGGTGCAAACATCTTCAACGTTGTGATGGATTTCAAAGAAGTCCTTCATATTCATTTCTTGGACCCACAATGACTTGCACTCATCTGTCAACAACATCCTGCAAAAAATTAGTTGTTGGGGGGAGATCGATTGCCCAGTGGAAGTATTTGCACCGATATTTTCCTAAAATGTACTCCCAAGTTCGGTTTAATGACAACAGACGTGCAACCTACTTAGTAGTGCAACCTATTGTTTATGGCTCACTATTACACCTTTCTGGTAGAACATAGTAATACATTTCACCCGGCCTTTCACTGAGAATGCCAAAGTCATATAGCCCAACATCTTTCATGTAAATCTGCAATGCTATAACTAGACCACAAAGATAGCTCTGAATATGACCAAATATAATTTAGGCACCACTACTATGGCAAATATAATCGAGCTATGTGCATCTTTTCTATTATTTAGGCACTACTACTGTGACCAAATATGATTTCCCATACGAGGCATGAGTAGATATTTTCTTTTTCATCATTATGAAATTCTTATTTTTTTAAACAATACTTACGTGTCTTTTAACCCCACATGATATATTTTGGATGTTCTCATCCTATTATTTCACATGTACTAAACTTATACTTGCCTTTTCCTATTTACGTGCATGCTTAGACTATCTTTATTTCTTGCAGTGGTACATGTACACAATCATATATACGAGGGCGTGTTATCTCCGCCCAGGGTGTGCTTTTCCACCCATTATTTACATAGGTGCTTTTTCTGCATCTAGTGTGCTATCTCCACTCATTATTAATTTCAAGTTGAGATCTGATGGTGTCTCAACCTTGCTTGAAATGATTTCAGTCTTTGTTTGTTACATGCATAATTTATGTTTTGTTATTGTTAATGGATTTTTTTTAAAGGTAAGACTCTCTACTTGATATTCTTTAGTTAGACATGTCTCATCTCTTGGCCTGATATATTTATCTTGGAACTTATTTCTCTTGATCATCCCTTATTTTTGATGCTCTTCATTTGAACTTTCTAAAGTAGTGCCTAGTTGTTGATTATTGCACATACTCAATGTTGCTGACATCCTTTCCTTTTTGTTTTCCACTACCCTGGGTGTTTATGCAACCCACCCAGAGGTTTCTCATCTTGAGGACCAGGATTTAGGTGGTGACAACCAGATCTATTTGTTGAGGAATTCTGAAATGGAGAGGTTACCCACCTGATAACATCAATTTTGATGCACTTTTATTAGCCTTTTTCATAATAAAAATCATTAGAAAGAATGTTTAGATGCTCAGTTTTACTCATTTTAACTTCACTTCACCTAATGATAGGTTCTAAATATTTTCTTTTGATATTTGAGTTTGGCACAAATCCAATGAAAATAGTGAAGTATGAGTAATTGTTCGACACACTCAAGGTTGCCATCGAGCAGGATGATCGACAACACTATCGAGAGCTATAATGACAAGCAAATGATGCCTCGATAGCTACTTGTCGAGTAAATACTATTGAACAATTGAAATAATCATCCATCAAAGGTACATCGACAAACCTATCAGAGCTAAGTCGACATATTACCTCAACAGAAGAAACACCAATAGGATCTGTCGATACCAAGTTGTTGAATGAATCCTTGATAATCCTATCGAGGAGTGAATTGTCGATACTACTATCAATGAACCAGATGGTAGATCACATTGACATCTTTGTCGAAGACCAAAGGCCACCTGTCGAAGAGACGTTTCAACAGTACTATCAACATCATTATCAAGACAGACAAAAATTGACAATTCTTTTATGAGAGCAAGCCTCATCGACATTGTTGTCGAGTGATAGGCTATCAAGGAACACTTCATCGACACTAAGAATCAACAGGAAGGTCGATGCCACATGGATAGCCTACCTCGACAGACACTGGTTAAAGCCTATAAATAGACCCCCAAAGTCTCACTTTAGAAAGATCTTGGATAATGGGATTCTTCAGAGCTGAAAGGCTGCTACCAAGTTCAGATCTAAGGATGAGAGCTATCAATCTATCTAAGTCTATTGACTTGACTGAAGATCTCTTCTCTTGGCGATTCAACACTTCACCATCAGTAATACGACGGACCAGTAGGTGAGAAGCCAAGATTGAAGGAGGGAGGAGAGTTGTCGATGTACCTGTACACCACTTGCTTGATCAACCAAGAGGTTGGTAGATCTATAATTCGATCTACCTTTGTATTGATCCTTCCTTTTTCTTTCCTTACAATGACTTGTTCACTCTGTATTACTTTTGTTTATGTTACCATGCCTGGATAAACTCCATAACTTGGGTTGGGAGTAGCCGTCAGGCCTCCCAACCATGTAATTGTTCATCTTTCTATTTCATGGCATAAGTTATTTAAAGTTTTGTTCTTATACTCTTATTTAACTACGTCATTTGGTGATTATCTACCCTCTTCCATATTTGATATGGATAGTGTTTGAGAGAATGATTTCAACTAGATCTGGAGTATATGATAGTAATGATACGTGAGAGTGAGGAGTTGCTATAACAAAAAACCATACAGTTCTTCTCATGATCTTTCAATTAATACCTCAAGAGAGATAACCACGTTAGATAGAAATATGTCCATATCTTGAGAGAAGGAAGGAACAGATGATTGCTTATAGTTGTTTGCAAAATGAGTAGAGAATATATATAAAATAGGAGTGAAGGTTTTACATGGTTATGGCTGTCTTGATTGGTGAAATACAATCCAAGTCCCTTTCTATTATAATTTTCTCTAAACCATATTTGTTTATTAATTTGTTCTTTTTAATTTACAATTACTGCTCAATCTAGGATAACACATTCCTTCATTGTAACACCATAAAAATTATTCTTTCAATCAGGCTAGACTAAGTTAAGGTCTCACATTTTTATTTTGTTATTCCCCTTATCCATGTGTTAGACCCCATACTGTTTTAATAGACTCTATATTTATTTGCAGGCATCTCTTCTCATTGGGTATAAATTTAAACTCTGATATCTTTGACTGGACAATAGTGTTCACACTTTTAATCCACAAAAAAGAGCGATCACCGCCACGAATTGATCTGAGTAGTTTAAGCTTTAATTATGTTAAAATTGTCTATGGTTGATTAGCTGAAGCTTGTTGAGAATATCATGTAATAGTTAGATATAAATTTCCAATGCAACAAAACTATGTTCATGTTATTATTTTGTTTAAAGAAATATTGTGAACACTGATTATTTGAGTGGATTTTATTTTGTGGGATATGATCTATTGGGGTCTTTTACAATTATTTCCTTATATTTAAGTATAGAGTGGTCCCTCCTGGGGCCCACTCCTTACAAGAATGGTATTGGAGCATGTTTGTGCTTGGTAATCTGACTATTTCAGAAGTCCTTACTTAGTACATACACCTTACCCGTTAAACCTATATTTCAAGATATCCTACATGTTTGGAGATGTCGATACTACCCCTTAGTCCGACATTTTAGACAGATTCTCCACAGCAGAGAACCCTCATTTTGACATGGATCCTCCTACTAGGAACAACAACTCTACTCATGGTGTTTTTGACACCATCGCCTGTGCCTCGACTAGCCTCACCCTTGAGAAGGAGTTAGCCTTCCTACGGTAGTTTCTCACCATGACTATGATGAGAAAGTTGAACACTCATCCAGTGTCAGGTAAGACAATGGAGTACACTGTGACCGACTTCATGAATATGAAACCCCCCCTACGCTAAGGGTGAAGGGAACTAGAGATGGTATATAAGGCTGATGACTGGTTTTTAGCAATAGATTAGACTTTTTAGGGTATGACATGCCCTCCACATCAGAAGATTAGGTTCACTTCATATGCGTGAAATCCCTAACCTTGCTTAAAAGGATTAACATGCTTAATCATCATAATTAAGAGCTTAAAACCTTAATTAAACCTTTTTAGATGTTCTTATGAAAAACTTAAGTTTTAAGTTTGGTCCAATTTGGACACTATTTGTGCAAGTTATGCAATTTCATGTACATTTTAGACTTTTCTACCATTTACCCAATTGAGAGGTTTTATTTGCAATTTGACACATGCAATATGTTCCTTATATGTCTTCTTATCATTCTCAATTGAGCCATGGGGCTCTCAATTGTACCTTGGTTTGGTGGTGATTCTCTTCAAGGGTTAATTAGGGTTTACCCCTCCATAGATGAGCCTCTTTGAAGGCTAACACGTGGTGGTTCCACCAGTCCAGTCAACATCAGGTGGTCACCAAATGGTGTCACAATAGGTGTTCATCCTAGAAGGGTCCTAGGTCAATGTTTTTTCTGGTTTGGGTTCATATGAACCGATGATTCACTTATTGGGTGATTAAATGATGGGTCAACCACCTATTGATCTAGACATGAAAAAATGGTGGTCACCACCCCTAAACATCCAGTGGTTGGCCTTGGAGGTCAT
This sequence comes from Alisma plantago-aquatica, assembly GCA_963693085.1. Lineage (NCBI taxonomy): Eukaryota > Viridiplantae > Streptophyta > Magnoliopsida > Alismatales > Alismataceae > Alisma > Alisma plantago-aquatica. Next base: position 254,936,820 of record OY856410.1, read on the forward strand.
CATATGGTGGCCTAGAAGTCCTCAACAGCTGGTGGACCTACTGCTTGCATGTCCATGAAGGTCCTAAGCCATGGACACATGGAAAGTAGCTTGGACACCTCATGCTTTGCTTCTTCCTTGTCCATAAAGCTTTATTTACTCCTTCCTTAGCCCCCAAACGAGAACTTAAGTTTCTTAACTCTTCTCTCCTACCTGGAGTTTTGTCTTCCCTACTTGGTTGCGGAAAGGTACGCCCAAGGTTGAAGAAGGTGATTGACCTTCTTGTTGGAGTAAGTAAAGCTTAGATCAACCCATTTCTAGGGTTTACAAATCTACTTTAAGATGTTTTTGACCAAAATGAGTAAGTTTATCCTTCTCCTTGCTTGTTTTCCTACTATTCATCTTCCTCCTACCTTCTTCTTGGATGGAATAATGGCCTTTCATGGTAAACTTGCTCTAAAGATAAAAAACCCTACTTTTCATGCTTCGTATGTTTAGTGTTTGCTTCTTTTGTGGAGAAAGGTGTTAGATGGACGAGTTCAGAGCTTCTTCTTGGGATTTCTACCCTCCCTGATCGAGTTTTTCTTCTATTTGATATCATATCTTCTTTCTAGAGGCGAGTTATATAACTTTATCCACCATTATTGCTTACTATAAACTGGCTAACTCATGTTCTTGCTTTCAAATGATGGTCTAAGATTAAAGAAGCCATGCTTGCCTAAGGTTTCAATTTTTATGGTGTTCCTTGCTTTGTTACCAGTTCTAGATGAATTTGTAACTATATATATATTCTTCCTAAGGTAGAAGAAGGCTTGGTTCAGGTTGGTATGACAACTGATGGTGTCAAGCACCTAACAAATGATGGTCTATACTAGGGTTTCTATATTGTTTTCTTCATTATACATGAATCGATGGTAATATCCTTGTATCAAATGGTGGTGTTGTCTTCATGAAAATCGATGGTGGTGACCAAAGGTGACAACCATTGGTGTCAACCAATGGTCACACCTTAGGTCAGGGTTGGGCTTTGTTGGAAGCTCAATGATCAATGGTTTGGTGCCCTAATGATGGTATCAACCAATGGTGACACTAGTTCAACATCAGATGGAGAAAAATGATGGCAGTGCTGACCCTATCAATCAGTGGTGACACAATTTATCACAACTTATGGTGGAACAGTTTGATACAACCAATGGTGGGTCAAGGTTCCATTTGTTGTTTCATATTAAACCCTAACCAATGGTTTTTTTGGTTAAATGATTCAAGGGTTAGATCTATACTTTAATTGAGGGTTTTGAATAATGAACATGATCCAATGGTTAGAATCTGATACTTCCTCATCTAATAGTATGGAATGATGTCTATAATGTAATATGTTGGTCCTAATAATTTGAGTTAGATGATTTCCTCTAGTTTGTCAATTTAAGGAGCTTACTTGTTGAAAATGGATGGCATGCTTTAAATGAACAATCAATGGGGGGTTTTACCCTACTCTCAAAAAAACCCTTTGAGTTGTTAATCAAGGTATGTCTAGGGTTAGATTGTGACTTTTCTTGGTTCCAACTCAATGACTTCATATGTGACACCCACATCCTACGATTACTACTAATCATGAAATGTGGGCATGAGTTTGAGGATTATACTTAATACAAAGTTCACTCCCATTACCTTTTTTTTCTTTATTTCATTTCAAACTCTTTGTTTTTCTCACATCCAATCACATAAACAAACTTTACAAGAGAATTAAACTTTTATTTCCCTAATATGATCTCAATGTTAATGATACACATCCATACATTCATTCTGTTTCTCACACTTCCATGTACATACGACATGACCAACAAATACATTCTCTCTTATTAAGGAAACAAAGATACAAAACATCATTTACAACTCTCTCACATCTATACAAGGACCTAGAATGACAGGGACCGACTGAACTTAATTAATCTCATACTTAACTCATGTGGTAGATCTACTCTGATGCTTTGACCTTCTTCAAGTCCACGCGGTTTCCCTAAAAAATGTGAGTAGAGGGGTGAACCTACTCGCTCAGCGAATGAGTACTTCAAAGAAATAGTTTAAAACACTTATATAATTATAGATATATTGCCAAACAACTGATATCAATTATAATAACAACAAGCTTTAAAGAGTCTAATCATTGACAATCATAAATATGGTGGGATACTCTAGATATCTACAAGAGTAAATCAACATATGAACATGCTTGATTAATCTCAAAGAGAGCTAATAACTCAGAAACAACAAAGAATAATTGAATAATTGTGCACACTTGTTTAACCTCTCATTCATATTATTATGCCCTGAACCCACATGAGGTGTACCACAACATGTGAAAGAATTGCAGTAAGATATGATCTCACTGTACAAGGTTAGAAGCATGCCCACGTTCCTAAGCCTATCTCTTAATTATTTCCTCCAATGTCATTAACTCTCTTCTTGCACACATATGTATGGGTTAATGCTATATTAACTCCAACTCAGATCTTTATAGTATGCTTAAGTGATGATTATGAGTTGCCCAAACAAGTATTTAAGGTACCAAAGTTAAGACAAAGCACAACATAGAGTATTACTAATAAAAGTATGCCAAGCATTAAGATTATCTTAAAACTCTAAGATTACCAGCAAAGCTAGGAACGAGTTGTAACAGCATAGATAGTTTATTCAAGGTGTGTACTTATGTAAGCAACTAATAGTTTTACCTTCTCAACAATCCAATGGTTTTGGGATGATGCTTATCGTAAGTTGGTATGGTTTGAATGATGTTGAAACCAAATGGAGGGTTTCCTTAATAATATAGTCTTACATTTTCCCTCAAATGAATACAATTGATAAGGATCATATTGTGTGATATGTAACCCTAATGAGACATAGCTTAGTACACCCTAATTCAGATGCAATTAGGTGACGATGATTACTCATGATCAACCCTTGAATGAATAATAGGATAACAGAGTGCTATCTTATTACTGTTGAAAATCTGGTACATTATAATATGAAGGTTACATGTGGTTTTATGAATAGATCCATACTTGAGGATAGTGTGGAATGTGATGGTAATGCTTCACCTTATGTATTCATAATCCAATGGGGTGCAATGAGTTAGATTTGTGTATGAGTGATGTTGTAGACTCAATATAACTTATTTTGTTGAACCTAACTCTAATGCAAACAGATAAAGATGATCATTCATGTTTAACTTCCTTAAATGATGGTACGATGGTGGAATAATCTCCTAAATGTAATTATAACCTTAAGGTGTTAACCAACAGTTATCATAGTCTCATGTTTGATACTCTCTTATGATAAACATTCACATTACAAATATGATGATGGTTAATCATACCTAGCTTCCTTGTATGTTGATGTAATAATGGAATGTTCTTAATGTTAAGATAACCCTACTGTGTTAGTTTATGAATATCTTCTAGCTCATTAATGCAATATTGTGTTGAGCATGTATATCTTATGTAAATAATATTGTTGAGCCTTGTTGTAAGGCATGAAAAGATAATGATGGTCTTGTAGGGAATAGTGTGATGGTCTTAATGACCTTTGGGCATGTTGAGCTCTGAATGAGGTGTAATCCTCTTTATGCCGCAATAAGGGTTGGAACCCTAGAATTTATGTGATAAGGTTTGAAATACTATGGTGATATGATGATATGTGTAGTCTCCTAAATTGTAATGAAATAGTACCATGTGATGATGTGATAAGCAATTGTGTCTTATACATTTTATATCTTCTGAAGTTGTTATACTTGTATGCTTGTTAGAAATCAATTAGGGTCTGTATGTCTACTTGTTTGATGCATCCTTAATTCACCCAATTGGCATAACTAATAAAATGGAACCCTAATCATGTAGTTGCCCTGTTCCAGAGATCCATTCTATTGTCAGAACTTGTTGAATGGTGAAATGAGTAATTCCTATAGGAAACTTGGAGTGCATTTTGTTGAATATACATGGGTGCAAGTCGAGTACCTCCTTGCAACCATAATTTGCAGGTTGTGGGGGATGGCTGCGGTCATGCCTCAAATATTGTGATATGTGAAAGACAACAATATAACTACATGATGCCTCCTATAGAACAACCATGCGTAAATTATTCTCTAGTGTCGTGACCTGTACCAAGACGGGCTAGTTACATGACTATATGTCACTATTCTGCAATTTGACTATATGTCACTACATTGTCTCTCATACTGTCTGGGAGTTGTTGTTGAGATCATGGAGTCTAACTCTTCCATAGATCTTGTATGGCACTGATTTTGACTTCACACTGGTTAGTTGGATTTTTGGTATGAATCAAATCCTCAGGGCATTAATAAAAGACGTAATACAACCGTGTAGCATATTTGTTTAGGGTTATACACAATGCTCCACAATGGATGATAACCCTTGGTTGTTGTTTTCATATATAGATGATGAATAGTGAAATAATGAAAGTATCCATGCTTATGATGTACTACTACTGTTGGTTGTATTTACTATGATATAAATCTCATATAGGTGATTATGCTTACACTGCTAGCTATGCCTATATTAGTTAGAGATATTAAACTTCTAGCTATGCCTCTGTATTTAAAGATGGTGTACTTGTTATCTATGCCTCTATAACTAGATATGCTTAAACTATCAATAATGCTTATACAAATAGTTGTGCTTATGTTGTCAGTTCTACTTATGATGTAGATCTGCTCAATCCATTAGACATGCTAATATTGTCAGCTATGTCTATGTTGCTAGAAGTATTTAGGATGATAGAGATGCTATGCTACTTGACTGTTTACACAATTAGCAATGTATATGATGATAGTCAAGATAAAAGATGGTAGTTTTGATTTGCTCCTTTATGTATCTTGTTGATCATATACCTTGCATATTTAATCAGCTTAAATTGTTAAAATACTTAAATTATTGTATTCAATAAGCGTTGTTGGGGGTTATATCTCTTATTGGGAGATGGGTCCACTTAGTGGGTCACCACATTTTTAGATGATCGGCAGCAGCAGAAGCAAACCCGTGGCATCAATAAGGAGATTTGGTGTTGAACCTTTGAGAAGGTTGTTAGTTGTCAAGTGTGTCCTAGAATCGTCCATGTACTCTCAGGTCTAGGTGGGAAAGTTGTAAATGGTGTTTCAATCGAATTAGGGTTTTTGTAGCATGTTATATGCTTGTTCAAGTGATAAATATGGAAATATTTCCTGTGTAAAATGTATATGTGGTGGTTGAGGCCATGGAACAATAGTAAGGAATTCTTGACATAATATGAATACAAGCAAGTTTTTGGGATCTTGTGTAATATTTTAGAGCATGTTGGCTATGTTGAATCAATTTTAATTTAACCTCTTTTCTGGAGATGTGATTCATTAACAATCGATTGTTTTTTTGTTTTGAGTAATCTCGTTTAGTGTAACTGGATCTCACAAGTTGGTATTAGAGATTTAGGTTTTCTTAGTCTATAGGGACACTAGGACTTAGGACTGGGATGATGTCTAAGTAAGGAATATGACATGAAAACATGATGTATACTGCCTAATCTTAGTACTTGGATGCCCTGGCCAGGTATACAATCATTGAAGAAAACGTAAGTATGGAAATCTTAGATTGTTATCTTTCTAATTACTTTGACTGAGTAGTCATTTGACACAATCTAAAGAGCATAATGAATAAGGGATCCTGGTACAAATATTTGAATCCTACCCTAAAAGAAGATGAGAATTACATCATAACCTATTAAAACTTGAATGTTTGGTAACTCTAAGGGAAAGATACAACACAATGAAACCTAAATATGAATACAAATAAGCAAAAGAGGAGTTCTTTAAGTTGTAATTCAAGAAGATAATAAAGTAAAAGATAGATAAGTGTGTGAATGATTCAAGGTATGAAATTCACATAACATGAAAAGAACTCCAGTGATAAGTATAATATGAGAGATGCATGAGAACAATGATAGAGGAATAAAGTGGAACCTAAGTTAATCTCAGACCAACCTATGTGTGTAAGAAAGTATTAATGCAAAATTTGCATGGCATGTGAGAGAAATTAAGGGAGATGATCCTTGCTTAATGAAGAAAATGTGAAATATAATGGTCTACCTCCTGATAAGTGGTTTAAAAATGTAATAAAATATGATAAAATACACAAGTATGGTATGTAGTTCACAAGGAAAGAGCAATGAGGTACGTTAATCATGATGATTCCTATTCTAATGGAAAGGAACTTGAGATGAAAAGGGTAAAATGTTACATAAAAGGAGTAACATGCATGACGAAGATAGAATTGGTTAACTCCATTGCTAGTTTTAACATCAGGCAGTGTTGTTGTGCTTTGGGCAATGTGTTTCCTTTTGTGTTCTCTCTTTTCGAGGAACAACGCTCAAGTGGATCTTATACCACTTGGTACACATGGATTCACTATAACCATATGGGTAGATATCTTGATATAGCATGTGGTTGCTTGGACTATGGTTCCAAGATCATAAAGTTTGTGATGAGTATGCTTTTGAGCCTTCCAATAATTAGGAAGACTCCTCTTATATGTCTTAATATTTGCTATGTTAGTGAAAATAGATGAGATAGGGATGTGAGTTCCTTATAGGATAAGAGGTGGATATCGAGGTAATGAATCCCAATATCCAAGATGTATCAATAGTATAAGAAGTATGCAGAGGCTGGAGGTGTTTATAGAATACACTTTCCAAGTGTTCCTCTCCCTTAGAGAGAGAGAGAGTTAATGATGTTCCTCAAAATGTTGTTTGGAAGGAAAAAGAGTGATTCTATAATGTTGTGCATGGTATGCTGATAGTTGGGCAAGACCACTATCAATGATAGATGGTTTGTTGATCAGCAGACTTGTGCTACCATGTTCCTGTAAGATAAGCCTACGATTAAAATATCAATGGATAAGAATTAGAGTGGATGACATAAGTTACATGACCATGATGAGTTTATGGTTATGTCATTTAGACTAGCCAATGTATCAATAGTATTCACAAATAATAGTAACAAAGTGTTCATGTCATGTCTCATAAGTTTTGGCAAGCTTTGAATGATGACATCTCAAAGTATTTTAGAGATGGTCAATAGCATGGTTAACATTTTTTTTAATCTGTAAAAATGTTGAAACAACTATACTTATGTGTGACAAGTTTAGCAAGAGTGAGTTGGGGGTTAATTAGAGTATCCTCATGGAGTTATGATACATCTGTTAAGTGTGTTGTGTGAATATTTGTAAGAGGAAGACAATGTTGTTGGTAAGGTATGCCCGTAGAGCCAATCATATGATGATTTACATGGCATAATTACCTAAAAGGATTTGATTAATAATAACATATATAAAAGGTAAGCTTCCAATTCATTTGTTTCACTCATTTATGAGATAATGAGGATACATAGTGAATGTCTAGAGAATTATATTACTCAATGATGTATGTTATCAAGTTACTATCCTTGTGGACGAGATCATATCTATGTTAATAGTACATATACATATTCTCATTATGTCCTTGATCGGTTGTTGTTGTGGAAGGTTGATAGACAAAAATAACACATGAGATTAAAGTGCGAGTTGGTTGATGACTAAATCACATTAGTCATGATATGGATATATCAAACCAAGCACATACATACATGTTAGGGAACAGTGTATCAGGCAGACCCACCTGGAGAGTGATACATGGTTGTAGTAGTCACATTCATCTCTCATAATGAAGGTGGTGATTGTGATTCTTAGACATGAAATCACTACACTCGTCACATGTCATTGGGTACACTTTGGCATCATCAAATGCAGTCCTGAAACATGGGTTGTTATAATGGTGATAATTGGGTGACTTTGACACACGGGGATAGACTGTGAGTGATAGATATGGGATTTGTCCCTCCTATCAGAGTATGATATCTTGGCCACTTGATAAGCAAGACTGAAAAATGCATGTGCATGCACATGTGAATCAATATATGATATTGAGGTCATATTATCTTAGACAGTCTGCTCTTAGTTCAAGAAACATGGATTGAACATTAAGAGGATGATCAACCATGCCTCAAGCTCATCATGGATATCAGAGACAAAGGAATTATACAATCACTGCAACACCTTACACATATTGTAGGTTGAATGTTCTCCAACTTTCCATTCACTTGGGTATATTGATGTGCAACTAGGAACCACTCTTTGCTTGTGATGTCATAAGCTAGTTATGGACACTCACTGCCAACATGAAATGGGACATATAGGGTCACACACATAGGAACTCATCTAGAAGAGGAGTTCTAATCTTGAACGACAATTAGATTGATTACTGAAGTATTTAGGTATTCAATTCACACAACTAATTGCTCGATTGACTGACCAGGTCTGCGACCATCTCACTCGGTGAGATGACTGTTTGAGTAGCCAGACATGCATCTCAAGTGTTGAGACGGCCGTTTGGGTTGTCAATGTAATTGAAGTTTGAATTTGCTTAGTTCTACCCTTGAACTGACTAGCTCATCTCAACTCACCAGGAGACCATCTAGGTGAGTGAGATGGGTGGCCCGGTTGGGCCAAACAAAGGTTCAAGATGTTTCTCAGATAGTTTCAATTGTATATACTTAGAAAGCAAGTAAAATTAATATGTATATTATTTGGAATAGAAATTGCCAAATTCATGTGCGATTGGGAAGCTGCCAAATAGTCATTTGGCAGTGTGAGACAACACCAGACGATTGTCTGGGTGTTTGAAACAGCCATTTCAGCTATTGTATGTTGTGAAAGTTCAAGTTCTTCCGATCCTTTCCACTTCCAGACGATCCCAATCAGACTGGGAACCCTGACCCTAACCTCCCCTATAAAAATAGGTGTATTGGGGGCTTCCCAAGACATAACACAGACAATTGAGAATCAGTTCCTTTGACAACTATTGTCCTCTCTGGTTGTGGTAACTAAGAGAGCCCATGCAAGTCTCACCTGAAAGGGAGGGATAGCCAAAGGGAGATACCAATTAGTATTTGTCATTATGGGAGAGCATGTTGGTGACTAGTACACCAATGAGAGGGACAACTCCTTCCTGTCTGTTCTTGGTGAATGACGGGAGTTCTAATTACTCTATGTGGACTACTCTAGAGGAAGGAGTCCATTGGCTGCTGCTAGGAGGACAATTGCAACATGTAGTCTATGTCTCAACCACAGGAGTGTTAAAGAAGTTGACCTGTTTGTTGTTCGTGGTGAAGACCAGGAGTTCACAACCACCGTCCAAGAGCAACTATCAGCAGTTGTAAAGAAGCAAGTTTTGTCGCTGGACTTGCTCCAGGACCAGGTACAACTTGCTAAAACTATCCTTCCTATTTCATAGTAGTTGGCGCAATCTTACTGTTATGGGAATACAGATAGATAAATTTTTTGTTTCTATTGCTATACTCTGTGCCCGTATTTCTCAACAGTGGTATCAGAGCCACGCCAATTTACTATGTTTTAGGATAATCGATATGATCAGATTTTGATTTTTTCGTGTTTATATATTAAATATGATGTGAATATTTAAACCTCTCTCAGATGTGCATAATTTCAAACTTATATATATATATATACGAAACTTATACACGTCACCCTAAAAGAAATTTTGATGGTGGATGTTAGCGTGGTCATGGACAATACCCTTTATTTGTGTGTGGTTGGATGGTTTGGTTCTTGTTTATCTCAGACTGCATATCAAACCTCTACCTCTCTCATCCTAGTGTAAAATTTATGATTTCCTACCTTTTCTCCCCTCAAATGTAACTCGAGGTTTCTCTTATTCAATGTAATAAAGTAGCAATATGATAGTTTCTTTTCTTTCAATGACATTGAAGATGTTCATCGCCGGTTGAGACAACCAGTTTGTGAGATGAGCTGATCGTTTGGAAGATCAAGGAGGACAGAACGATAGAACCAGAAGACTGCCTGGTGGACCCAACTGACCATCTGGAAGGAGTCTAGACATTAGTTGGATAGGAGGCCATACGACCGTCCCTGGAGACCCAATCGACCATTTGGAAGGAATCTAAATATTGGTTGGACATGTGGACCAACTGACCAGCTAAGAGGGGAGACGACATGTTCAAAGGTTGAACCGATCTACCCATATTGGCAAGCATAGATCTACATCAACCACATGTTCATACATGTGATGTGATGATTGACTTAGGTGGTAGTAATTCCTTATGGCTCCAAGGAATTACAAGTAGACATGGCAATAACCATCATTTTTTGTTTTATATTGCAGGTTGACGTTGTGGGATATAACATGTATATGATACATACTATATATGTGGTGATTGGATACAATATATGTGTATATATATATATATATATATATATATATATATATATATATATATATATATATATATATATATATATATCTGTGTTTGTGTGTGATATACATAAAACCCCTCAATCAAATATATTAAGTCTAATATGCTTTCCAATAGAAATACACATGAAAAGCTTGTTTGACCAAGCGCAGGTTATGCCAAAGCGTGGTGTGCCGTCTACCTCGTGGAAATGTGATGGTAGTAATGCAGGTGCAACCAAAGTGGGATGCATTATTATTGTATTGGCTATTGAGTCAGGCTTAACTGGTGATTCTTAGAGAGTCTAAGCCCAGAACCATACATATGATTATGGCAAGGAGTTGCACATATCATCTATCCAAGAATTACATATGATGCAATTGGCATGATTGCCTACCTTAATGATTGATTATGGATGTTGGTGTAGGTCGGGTAATAATTGAATCATTTTGGATCTTGGCTCATTAGAAAGTTGTTCATTGTAATTTTCCGAATTGATACTTGAGGGCTTTCGATTTGAATAGAATAGTGGGAATGATAATTAATTAAATACCTAATTGTGATTGCCTAAATTTTAATCAAATCAAAAATGAGTTTTTGAAAAAAATCACAAATTCTTTTATAGAACCAAATGGCAATGACATATTGCCACTTTTATTTGTGATCGGTCCTTGAGAAGGACAAACTTACTGTGAACAACTTCCATGATTGGTTCAAGACGTTGAGAATTGTTCTCAGGCAGGAGTGCAAGCTCTATGTCCTGGAAATGCCAGAACTAGAGGAACCACCTCAAAATGCACTAAAGGCTGACAAGGATGCTTACAAGAAGCATATTGAGGATGCTATGAATGTCAAGTGTATGATGTTATGCTCCATGAACCATGAGTTGCAAAGGCAACATGAGAACATGGGGATGATTGAGATGGTCACACATCTCAAGAACATGTACCAAGATTAGGCAAGACAAGAGAGATATGATGTCTCCAAGGCGTTGTTCAAGTGCAACATGGCAAAAGGAGATTTAATAGGTCCTCATGTGCTCAAGATGATTAGGTATGTGGAGAACCTAGCTAGACTAAGATTACCCTTGGGCCAAGAGTTATCCACTGACGTGATTCTGCAGTCCCTACCAGAGTCATATAGTCAGTTTGTCATGAACTACAACATGAACGACTTTGACAAGCAATTGATACAGTTGTTGGGCATGTTGAGAACAATTGATACACAAATGAAGAAAGACAAACCCAAGTTTGTGATGGTGATCAACTAGACAAAGGGGATTTCTAAAGGCAAAGGCAAAGCTAAGAAAGGTTCTAAAGCTAGCTAGAAGCCCAAGTCTTCAAATCTCAAGGCAAAAGGCGGAGTAAAGAAACAAAGAGGTGATTGTCACCATTTTCACCAGCCTGGACATTGCAAAAGAAATTGCCCACTCTGGTTAGAGGAACTAAAGAAGAAGGATGGCACTGAGGCATCCTCTTTAGGTATAAACAACATAAGATAAATTTGAATACTTCTTCATTTTGGTATGTGATACCAAATAGAGATCTGACATATTGATGTATAGAATCTGAAAAGAAGTAAATGCCTTCATGGAAGGACAAAGATGGACAAGGCAGAGCAAGTTGTGGAAGCCATAGTCTACATTTAAATTTATCTTATCCCAATGGGCATGTAATAGAGTTAATAGAGCTACAATTTCATTATGCCATCAGAATAGAAACATTTTCTTTATGCATCTTTCACAAGGATATTTATCAATAAAGAGTTGTTAAATGATTCTATTACAAACATATGATATTGCATGACATTGGCCCTAAAACATCTTGCGATATTTATGTGAAATGATCTAAATATGTATGTTTATACCAAAGGATTATAATTGATAACTCAAGACCATCATTAGCATTAATCATCTTGTACGAATATGAGAAGTGCATGCCTAGAATACATATCGATGTTGATCTAGATTCCATTGGTTAATGAACCTAAGGAAACATGCAAGTCTTATTCACACACAATATGACATGACATCCTTCACTAAATTTAGTGGGAGGATAAAGCTTTCATTAGACCTTATGCATATGATGCATGCAGATCTTATGGAATGAATGCTATAGATAATTAACTAATACTTCATTTTCATTTACTAGTAATATGATGATATGTACCAATGGAAGTGAAAGCATTAATCTCTTGAAAATGTTCAAGGAGACTATAAATGAAGTGTGACATTGATGAAACTATTAAAATACTTTGATATGATCAAATGTTGAAATACTTTTACATCAACATCTTGAGAATCTTGTGGGTAAGACTATGCTAATGCATCACAAGTCAAATCCACCTGAGCATGATGATGTGTTAGAATGAAGGAACTATACCATGATGGGTCATGATATAATTTTCAATTAATCTAGTCTTCTTACATTCTCATAAATATATACTTATCACTAAATAATGTACCATCTGAATGGTTTATGAGACATCATATATGATATGATTTGGGAGTGTCCCAATGTGTATAAGGGATTGAAATAGACCTTGAGAAAGTAGTTTCTTAAGAAAGTTTATCCAAATCCATGACTATCGAATATCACTATTAGTCCCGATCCAATAACAAAATCATTTTGTTAATAGGATAACTGAATTTCTAAAGAATCAGTGGCAGTAAAAGTATAACTCAAAGTGTTTGAGGTTAACAACAAGGGTACAATGAGAACAATTAGAATCACAAGTTGATGTGGAATTCAAGTTCATCATGTAATACAGAACAAAATATTTCTAGTGGAACACATCTGAGATTGGAGGATTGTGAATCCAACAATTTAGATGGGTTGGTCATACAGGAGAAGATTTTTCTGAGCTATATGGAATCCATGTAAGCTAACAAGGTAGGAACTTGATAGCGCCACCTAAAAGGGTAACACCTAAAGGGTACAATAGGGTCTTATGATCAAGACCTGCATGGATAATATGAAAGGATAGATTGGTTGAATAAATCAAGTTCAAGTTGTGGAACTTGATAGAAATTTCTTTACCAATTTTCATACTTGTGTTATAGTTAAATTAGACTAAGAGATTTGGCATATGAAGATAAAACCTGATTCCTTAAAAGAAATACATCAAAGGATGTGTGTGTGACACAACGTAAAAGGTTTTATAACCTCGGATTGAAATAAGCACCTCAGAGATGGGATCTTATGACTTGATAAGACAGACAAAGAGTTTGACTTGAATCAAGAAAAAATATGAAATATGTGTTTAAAAAGATTTAGTGGGAGCATACATGAATATTCCACATATGGTGAGGAATAACATATCAATATTGTGATTATTGAGAACTGACATGAAAACCCCTTCAACAATGAAGGTATAGGCAAAACATCTTATAAGATAAGGATCAAGACCTATGAGATAGTTTTTGAATGTTTCACAATGGAAGTTTGAGAACATACAATAGCAATGTGCTGAAAGAGTTCAACATGGTAGGATTCAATGAGAGAGAATTCATATTAGTCTCTCATGAACCCTATATTCCTATTCTTGTTAAGAATGGAAATATCATGAATAAGATGCCATGGGTCAACCCCAACAATGAATCTATCATGAATGCTATAAATGTACTTATCCCATATAATCTTGTATGCATCAGACATGGCAAGATGATAGTAAAATCCAATAAGGGTATTGGAAAGTCATTAAAGATATCCATTAATACTTGAAAAGTAATTAAGGATAACATTGCTAGTCAATTATGATAGTAATACAAGGAAGAATCAGATGTAAAGGGTTACATCGATGCAAGATTCCATAATGATAAAAATGATCACAAATTAAAATATGATTTAAAAGAGAAGTGGTTGGAAAGGGTTCCAAATGAATAAGCCATTAAGTCTATTATGTAATAGAAGCTGAGTACACTTGTGTTGTGAACACAGAGTGATACTATATGGATCTAGAAGTTCATGGGATGAACATATAGATGTTCCAACCAGTGATGACTTAGTAGTGACACTATGACAAAAATGGAGCTAATTGTTAGGCAAGGAATATCAGATACCATATTACGAAGATTTCATCTCAGAGCAAAGAGATAAGAAAAATGCAATATACCGACTATAAGAAAAGTGTTGCTAACCTGCTGAAAAGGCACTAGCATAATAGAAGCATGTTGGAAATGTTTAAATCACTAAGAATGAGATCCATTGGTGATTAGCTCTAAGTGCAAGTGGGATTCTGTTGGTAGGGTATGCCCGTAGAGCCAATCATATGATGATTGACATGGCATAATTACCTAAAAGGTTTTGATTAATAATAACATATATTAAAGGCAAGCCTCTAATTCATCTGTTTCACTCAGTTATGAGATAATGAGGATATAAAGCGAATGTCTAGAGAATTATATTACTCAATGATGTATGTTGTTAAGTTATTATCCTTGTGGATGAGATCATACAAATGTTAAGAGTACATATACATATTATCATTATGTCCTTGACCAATTGTTATTCTGGAAGGTCCTTGTGGATGAGATCATACGGATGTTAAGAGTACATATACATATTCTCAATATGTCCATGATCAGTTGTTATTGTGGAAGGTTAATAGACAACAATAACACATGAGATCAGAGTGCGAGTTGGTTGATGACTAAATCTCATTAGTCATCATATGGATATATCAAACCAAGCACATAGATACATGTTAGGGAATAGTGTATCAGACATACCCACCTTGAGAGTGACACATGGTTGTGGTGGATACATTCATCTCTCATATTGAAGGTGGTGATTGTGATTCTTAGACCTAAAATCACTGCACTTGTCACATGTCATTAGGTACTTTGACATCATCAAATGCAGTCCTAAAATAGGGGTTGTTATAATGGTGATGATTGGGTGACTTTAACACATGGGGATAGACTGTGAGTGACATATATGGGATTTAT
Source organism: Alisma plantago-aquatica (assembly GCA_963693085.1). NCBI lineage: Eukaryota > Viridiplantae > Streptophyta > Magnoliopsida > Alismatales > Alismataceae > Alisma > Alisma plantago-aquatica. Next base: position 254,952,095 of record OY856410.1, read on the forward strand.
CCCTCCTACTAGAGTATGATATCCTGGCCACTTGATAAGCGATACTGAGAAATGCATGTGCATGCACATGTGAATCAATATATCATATTGAGGTCGCATTATCTCAGACAGTCTTCTCTTGGTTCAAGAAACATGGATTGAGCATTGAGAGGATGACCAACCATGCCTCGAGTTCATCTTGGATATAAGAGACAAAGGAATTATACAATCATTGCAACACCTTACACAGATTGTAGGTTGAAGTTTTTCTCCAACTTTCCATTCACTTGAGTAGCATTGATGTCTGACTAGGCACAACTCTTTGCTTGTGATGTCGTAAGCTAGTTATGGACACTCACTACCAACATGAAATGTGACCTATAGGGTAACTTACATAAAAAAATCACCTAGAAAAGGAGTTCTAAACTTGAATGACAATTGGATTGATTTCTAAGGTGTTAAGGTATTCAATTCACACAATCGATCGCTCGATTGGCTAACCAGGTTTGCCAAATGACCATCTCACTGGGTGAGATGGCTGTTTAGGCAGCCAGACTGGCGTCTTAAGTTTTGAGACGTCCATTTGGGTTGTCAGGGTAATCAAAGTTCGAATTGGCTTAGTTCTACCCTAGAACTGATCAATTCAATATGATTGAACTGGCCTACTCATCTCAACACACCAGATGTCCATATGGGTGAGTGAGATAGGCGTTTTACATGGGTGATAAGGCCCGTTTGGGCCGAACAAAGGTTCATGATATTTCCCAAATAGTTTCAATTGTATATACTTGGAAAGTAAGTAAAATTAATATGTATATTAATTGGAAACAAAATTGCCAAATTCATGTGCGATTGGGAAACTTTCAAATAGTCATTTGGCAGTGTGAGACGATTGTCTCGCACACCAGACGATCGTCTGGGTGTGCAAAATGTTCGTTCTGGCTGTCACATCTTGCAAACGTTCAAGTTCTTCCAGTCCTTTCCACTCCCGCACGATCCCAAACAGTCTGGGAACCCCGACCCTAACCTCCCCTATAAAAGGGGTACTGGGGGCTTCCCAAGACACAACACAGACAATTGATAATCAATTCCTCTGAGAACTATTGTCCTCTCTGGTTGTGATAATCAAGAGAGCCCAGGCAAGTCCTACCCGATGAGGGAGGGATAGTCAAAGGGAGAGAACAATTGATAGTTGTCGTTGTGGGAGAGCAGGTTGGTGACTAGTACACTAATGGGAGGGATAACTCTTTCATGTATGTTCTTGGTGAACGACATGAGTTCTAGTTGGTCAGTGTGGACTACCCTAGAGGTAGGAGTCTGTCGACTGCTGCTAGGAGGACAACTGTAACTTGTAGTCTGTAGCCCAACCATAGGAGCATTACAGAAGCTGTCTTGTTCATTGTTCAGGATGAAGACCAGGAGTTGCACAACCACCGTCCGAGAGCAACTATTAGCAGTTGAAAAGAAGTGAGTTTTATCGTTGGACTTTCTCCAGGACCATGTATAACTCACTAAAACCATCCTTTCTATTTCATAGTAGTTGACGTGATCTTGCTGTTATGGGAATACTGATAGATATAATTTTTGTTTCTGCTGCTATACTATGTGCCCGTATTTCCCAACACAAGTCATTGCCCTACCCCTAACAAGTTCAACAAGGAAGTCCTATTTGTTGACAATTGCATACAATGTATGATTCTTCAACGAGACAGATGGCTAGTCCACCATTGAGATGATTGAAGAATCTTCTAAGAACATATGCCTTATATTTCTTGACAATTAGGGGATGCCCACCTAATTGATTGAGTTGCTAATTACAACAACCATTAAAGTTGTTGGGTTTTGTGGAGAAAACATGCGCGGCGGAAGCAACTAAATCCACGCAACCCGTAACAGGATCTCGTCGATAACAACGTATTCGGAAATAGGTTTGCGGGATATACCTTATCGCGGAGCAAGTCCGGCGATGTCCCGCTGCACGACGGTGCAACACTGCTTGTCAAACACGGACAGATCTTCTCTCCCGTTCGCTGTTGCAGGTTGATCCGGCGATACTCCTCTGCGGGAGTGATGTACGTTGCTCGCAGCACGTACAGGTGGTCGTCGACGTCCTCCAAACGCAGGCGTCAAGGCGTCTGCGTCTCTACTTCGTCCACGCGGATGGACGGAACTCCACGTCGCGCTTCTCAAGCTGGCGGGAAGGAGCGTGTCTCTGCGGTGGCGTGCTAGCGCCGCGTTGCTCTCCTTTCTCTCCTAAGGACGACGACGGCTAGGTTTTGTACGTGAGAGTAACCGAAAAGCGTCTCTCTATATCTTATATAGATATCGATCGTCTATCCTCCTTTAAATAGGATAAGAAGAGAAGTAGGGTTTCCTAAACCCATCGGTAAACAGAAACGTTGCATTAATTAAAACGCTCGTGGATTAATTAGAATATTTCAGAATTCATTAATTAACCAAATAATCGCATTAATTGATTAATTAATATCCGACTCCATGCAATCGCTTGGGATGGCTCTACGGGCATACATATACCAACAGACTCCCACTTGCACTTAGAGCCAGTCACTCCAATATTATTCTAATCGATTACATAAACATTTTAGTAATCAATGTGATTCAAAGCAATTTCAATCAAATCCACAATTATACTCCTATTCCAACACATCCTGTGTGTGTGACCCGGTAGGCTCCAAATTACGTTGGCAGTGATATCCATAATCATATTATGATTTCACAAGCAATGATTGGTATCTAGCAAGACTTCATTGCTACCCAAGTAATTGGAGAAGTTGGAGAACAACTTGACCTATCATTCATGACTGGTGTTATAGTGATTGTATAGTTCCTTTGTCGCTGATATCCGGATTGAACTCAAGTCATGGAATTGTTATCCTCTTCAATGTTCAATCCATGTTCCTTGAACTAGAGCAGACTGTCTGAGATATATGTAAGCTCAATATCACATATTGACTCACATCAGCATGGCCATGCATTTCTCAGTCTCGCTTATCAAGTGGCTGGAATATCAAACTCCCGTAGGAAGGACAAATTCCATCTACATCACTCACAGTCATCCCCATGTGTCACAGTGCACCCAAGAACCATCTTTATAGAAATCCTTATTCAGGACCACGGTGGATGATGTCAAAGTACACCGAACGACATGTGATAAGTGTAGTGACTTCAGGTCTAAGAACCACAATCACCACCATCATTATGAGATGTGACTCTAACTACCAATCATGGTATCCATGTGTCACTCTCAAGGTGGGTCTATCCGATACACTGTTCTCTAACAAGTATCTATGTATTTGGTTTGATATCTCCATATCATGGATAATGAGATTCTTCCATCAACCAACATACATTCTAATCTTATGTGTTATTGATGTCTATGGATATTTCCACAATAACAACCGATTAGGGACAAAACAAGAATACATACTCTTAGCATACATGTGATCTCACTGTTCAGGTCATCAACCCGAAGACATATGTCATTGAGTATATTATTCTATAGACATCTATAAGTTTTATGGTCATCTCACAATATAAAACACAAACATATAGATTGGAAACTTGCCTTTATTGATATGATCAATGTAGTATTACAAATCATTTACATAGTATCCCATTACAATCATCGAATGATAGTCTCTATGGGCATACATACCAACAGATTCCCACTTGCACTTATACCCAATCACCCATGAATCTCAATCCAAGTGATCGAACATGCCCGTCATGTTTCTGCTGTGAAAGTGCTTTTGTGAGCGGGTCAGCCACATTGCTTTCTGTAGGTACTCTGCAAATCTTCACATCTCCTCGTTGTACGATCTCTCGTATGAGATGGAACCGCCGTAGAATATGTTTGGAACGTTGGTGCGATCTTAGTTCTTTAGCTTGTGCAATTGCTCCATTGTTGTCACAAAACAACTCAATTGCATCACCAGCGCTTGGAACCACTCCAAGTTCAGAAATGAACTTCTTGATCCACACAGCTTCCTTTGCAGCATTAGATGCGGCAATATATTCGGCCTCTGTTGTAGAATCCGCAACCGTCTCTTGCTTGGAACTCTTCCAGCTCACAGCTCCGTTGTTCAGGAAAAACACAAATCCAGATTGCGATCTGTAGTCATCTTTGTCAGTTTGGAAGCTAGCATCGGTGTAACCCTTTACTACGAGCTCTTCCTCACCACCGTATACCAAGAATTGATCCTTAGTCCTTCTCAAGTACTTTAGGATGTTCTTTACGACTGTCCAGTGACATTCACCTGGATCTGACTGATACCGGCTCGTCATGCTCAAAGCATACGATACATCAGGACAAGTACATAACATTGCGTACATGATAGATCCAATTGCTGATGCATATGGAATCTTACTCATGCGTGCTCGTTCATCACATGAACTAGGACACTGGGCTTTAGAGATTGTAACCCCATGGGACATGGGCAAGTTACCTCTCTTAGAACCCTCCATGCTAAACCTCTTTAGCACCTTGTCAATGTATGTGCTCTGGCTTAGGCCTAGAAGCCTTCTAGATCTATCTCTATAGATCTTAATCCCAAGTATATAGGATGCTTCGCCTAAATCCTTCATAGAGAAAGTCTTCCCTAGCCAAAATTTTACTGTCTGAAGAGTAGGGATGTCATTTCCCATCAATAGTATGTCATCCAAATACAATATGAGAAATACGACTGTGCTCCCACTAACCCTTTTGTAAACACAAGGTTCATCTTCATTTTGACTAAAGCCAAACTTTTTGACTACTTCATCAAAACGTAGATTCCAGCTCCGAGATGCTTGCTTCAATCCATAGATTGACCTTTGTAGCTTACAGACTTTATTGGCTTCCTTTGGATCGATAAAACCCTCAGGTTGTGTCATGTACACATCCTCGAGTAAATTTCCATTAAGGAATGCTATTTTAACATCCATCTGCCAAATCTCATAGTCATGATAAGCTGCAATGGCAAGCATGATCCTGATGGATTTAACCATAGCAACTGGTGAGAAGGTCTCGTCATAATCAACACCTTGAATTTGACGGAATCCTTTCGCAACCAATCTACCTTTATAGGTTTGAACATTTCCATCCATGTCAGTCTTCTTCTTGAAGACCCACTTGCACCCTATGGGTCTTACCCCTTCGGGTGGATCCACCAAGGTCCATACCTTGTTGGTGTACATGGATTCCATCTCATATCTCATGGCTTCGAGCCATTTCTCAGATTCTGGTCCCTTAGTAGCTTCTAGATAGGAAGTTGGCTCATTTGCTATGCCCAATTCGTCACTATCTTGAGTCACGAGAAATCCAAATCTCTCAGGCTCAATTCGTGTCCTACTAGACCTACGAGGTTCCTGTGTTACATTTGGAACTTGAAATTCCACAACAACTTGTGAGTCATCATGTTCCTTATGTACCTCCTCAGGTTCTCTGCTTTCTTGTTGGTCTCGAACTTCTTCGAACTCTACATTCCTCCCACTAATTCCTTTGGAAATAAATTCCTTTTCAAGAAATACAGCAGTCCTAGAAACAAACATTTTGTTGTCAGTTGGTGTGTAGAAGTAGTATCCCCGAGTTTCCTTGGGGTATCCAACAAAATAGCATTTTTCCGATTTGGGTCCAAGCTTTTCAGGAAATTGTTTCCTAACATAAGCTTCACATCCCCAAATCTTTAACATAGACAAATTGGGACGATTCCCATTCCATATCTCATATGGTGTCTTTTGAACCGATTTGGAAGGTACACGGTTAAGTGTAAACGCTGCAGTTTCAAGAGCATATCCCCAGAACGATATTGGAAGTTCGGCTGAACTCATCATTGATCGTACCATGTCTAATAATGTACGATTCCTTCTTTCTGACACACCATTATGTTGTGGTGTACCAGGTGGAGTCCATTGTGATACAATACCACGGTCTCTCAGAAGGTCCTCAAACTCTTGGCTTAAGTATTCACCACCTCGATCTGAACGGAGTGCTTTAATACTCTTACCAAGTTGCTTCTCCACTTCATTCATGAAAGTCTTGAACATTTCAAGAGTTTCTGACTTGTGTTTCATAAGATATACATAGCCATACCTACTGAGGTCATCAGTGAAGGTAATGAAGTATTGATAGCCTCCTCTAGCATTTAATCTAAAAGGTCCACATACATCAGTATGTATGAGCCCTAGCAGATCACTGGCTCTCTCACTGTGTCCAGTGAAAGGAGTCTTGGTCATCTTCCCTAATAAACATGCCTCGCATGTCTCTAATGATTCAAAATCAAAAGAGTCTAGATAACCATCCTTATGGAGTCTAGATATGCGCTTCTCGTTTATGTGCCCAAGACGACAATGCCATAAGAATGTTTTGTTTGAGCTGTCAAGTTTTAGCCTTTTAGTATTTACGTTATATATGCTAGTCTCAAGTTCTAACAAGTAGATGCCATAAGACATAGGGGCATTGCCATAAAAGATCTCATCTTTAGAAATAGAAATAATTCCATTCTTAATGTGAAATTCAAATCCACTCTTGTCCATACAAGATATAGAAATAATATTTCTATTAATGGCAGGTACATAATAGCAATTCTCTAATTCTATTACAAGGCCCGTAGGCAAAGATAAACTAATAACTCCAACTGCGGTGGCAGCAACTCTTGCTCCATTAGCGACCCACAGCTCGACTTGGCCCTTTCGTAAAGGCTTACTTCTTATCAGATCCTGCATATTAGAACATATGTGAGATCCACATCCGGTATCCAGTACCCATGATGAAGAAGTATTTAAGTTTATCTCAATAACGTATATACCTGAAGTGGAGATCTCTATCCCCTGCTTCTTCTTCCTTAGTTCCTCCAGGTAGAGAGGACAGTTTCTTTTCCAATGTCCAGGCTGGTGACAATGGTGACAACTGCCTTCTTTGGAGATCCCACCTTTAGCTTTGAGCGCGGATGACTTTGGCTTCTGCCCGACTTTAGAACTTTTCTTAGCCTTGCCTTTGCCTTTTGACTTTCCCTTTGTCTTGCTGATCATCATCACAGACTTGGGCTTGTCTTTCTTCATCTGTGCTTCGGCTTTCCTCAACATGCCCAACAATTCTGACAACGGCTTGTCAAAATTGTTCATGTTGTAGTTCATGACAAAATGATTATATGATTCAGGCAACGATTGTAGAATCACATCAGTGGCCAACTCTTGACCTAGGGGAAATCCCAGCTTGGATAGGCTTTCCACGTACCCAATCAAGGTGAGTATATGGGTGCCAACTGAGTCTCCCTCTTTCATCTTGCTTTTGAACAACGCCTTTGAGACATCATATCTCTCCTGTCTTGCTTGATGTTGATACATGTTCTTGAGATGTGTTACCATCTCCATGACATTCATGTTCTCATGTTGCTCTTGCAACTCATAGTTCATTGAGCACAACATTAGGCACTTGACATCCACGGCATCATCAAGGTGCTTCTTGTAAGCATCCTTTTCAGCCTTGGGCGCATTTACGGCGGGCTCCTCTGGCTCTGGTGTTTCAAGGACATAGAGCTTACGCTCATGTGTGAGAACAATTCTCAATGTCCTAAACCAGTTTTGAAAGTTGGTTCCGGTAAGTTTGTCCTTCTCAAGGACCGATCGCAACGAGAACGTGTGAGTGTTGTTTGCCATTTGATTGCTACAAAAGAAAAAATTTGCATTTAGTCCAAAACATTTTGACTTGTAAAGATTTGATAAACGAGATTAATTAGGCCTTTAATTAATTACGCTCCCACTATTTTATTCAAATTGATAGCCCTCACTATCAACTCGGAAGATTGCAACGAACAACCTTCTAGTGAGCCAAGACCCAAAATAATTGGATCAATGCCCAGCCAACGCCGACGTCAAAGACCAAATACTAAGGTAGGCAACTTTTGCCAATTGCATCATATGCAACTCTTGGATAGATGATCATACACAACTCCTTGCCATGATGCATCTGTGTGCCTCTAGGTACTTGATCCTATCAAGGTTCCCTAGTTAAGTCCAACCCATAAGCCAACACGATGAGTGTGCACCCTGCGGAGGCAGACCCACACACCCACCATCACACTTCCACGAGATAGACAATGTACCACGCGGAGGCGTGCCCACACATAGTCGATCAAGCTTTTCATGTGTGTTGCTTTATGGAAGGCAACTAAAACTTAATATTATTAATTGAGGGATTTTATTAATACATATATATATATATATATCCAAACACCACATACTTATAGTACGTATCATATACTACTATATCCACAACCACAAACGATAGACATGCAATCACAAATACATCGGTTATGGCCATACTATTGTAATCCTTTGGAGCAACAAAGGATTATGGTCCACCTATGGTCTTATGCATCTCATGCAACACCTGTGAAAATAACCTGTAAGCCTATAATGATCAACATTACAATGAACAACTTCATGGATGCTTCGTGAGGTTGGAATGTCAAGTTGCTTCTTGGAATGGGATCTTCTTGTTGCTTCTCCATGGACGCTCCTTGGAGTGGGATCTTCAGGTTGCTTCTTGGAATTAGATCTTCATGGTGCTTCTCCATGGACACTCCTTGGAGTTGGATCTTCAAGTGGCCTCCTTACATCAAGATTACAAAGACTAAAACTAATCCTATCTTTATTACATCATATGATTACAAAATTAAAGAGAAAGAATTAATTACACTTTGAAATAAGAGATGAGGCTCGGCATGCAAGCCGAATACATTATACAAAGGATCCATATGCAACGATTATACATCCATAACATTCACAAACAACCATATCCACAAGATCAACATCCACATCCATTCACAACATTCACAAAAGGGGATACTAGGCCATAACCGTGCATGCACTCACCACATAAAACAGATTTTAAAGGCGACGTGTATGCTATCATAGGTATATCTACATATACGTATATACATATTAAAATTGCAGTACTTTTAATGCGGGACATTCCCCATTAAATGAATTTTGACTCCCACGCAGACAATGCGGGGTACACAGGGGCAGCGCCCCTGTGTGGGGATCCCGTTCAAAACGTCAAAAACAATAGCCTGCGGCGTATGTGGAATTAGGTTTAGATTTGCACATTAACAGGTTTAATTCGCATCGTATGCAACATAAAATAGTATACAACGATTCGATCATATCGAAACGAATCCAAATACGTCGTAGATCGACGCTGCTCTGATACCACTGTTGGGTTTTGTGGAGAAAACATGCGCGGCGGAATCAACTAAATCCACGCAACCCGTAACAGGATCTCGTCGATAACAACGTATTCGGAAATAGGTTTGCGGGATATACCTTATCGCGGAGCAAGTCCGGCGATGTCCCGCTGCACGATGGTGCAACACTGCTTGTCAAACACGGACGAATCTTCTCTCCCGTTCGCTGTCGCAGGTTGATCCGGCGATGCTCCTCTGCGGCAGTGATGTACGTTGCTCGCAGCACGTACAGGTGGTCGTCGACGTCCTCCGAACATAGGCGTCAAGGCGTCTGCGTCTCTACTTCGTCCACGCGGATGGACGGAACTCCACGTCGCGCTTCTCAAGCCGACGGGAAGGAGCGTGTCTCTGCGGTGGCGTGCTAGCGCCGCGTTGCTCTCCTTTCTCTCCTAAGGACGACGAAAGCTAGGTTTTGTACGTGAGAGTAACCTAAAAGCGTCTCTCTATATATTATATAGATATCGGTCGTCTATCCTCCTTTAAATAGGATAAGAAGAGAAGTAGGGTTTCCTAAACCCATCGGTAAACAGAAACGTTGCGTTAATTAAAACGCTCGTGGATTAATTAGAATATTTCGGAATTCATTAATTAACCAAATAATCACATTAATTGATTAATTAATATCCGACTCCATGCAATCGCTTGGGATGGCTCTACGGGCATACATATACCAACAAAAGTATCATAGAGATGAAACCTTATAGAGTTACATGTGATAAGAGATACATGATGTTAGATGTTTGGTGAGAGCCATCAATTATGGCCTCTGAATGATGTGTGATACAAAAGATATAATAATTTAGGATGACAGTTAGAGTCCCAAATTGAAAGATGATACCACCTATACAGGTGGCACAACAATTCATATAATGAACCAAGGTGACACATGCAAGAGTTGAGGGAGAATAATATGACTTCTATGAGAATGATGTGACATTGCCATGAGATGAAACTAACCATGTGGAAGATTGAGAATGAGGTGCATAATAGTTATCCATCTTTATTTACCTTGGATTTTGGGGGGTGAAATCCGTGTGAAGGGTTTATGGTTGTGAGACCCCTAACCTAGCTTAAAAGGTTGAGCATGCTTAATCATCACAATTAAGAGCTTAAAACCTTCATTAAACCTTTTTTAGGTGTTTTTATATATTATGACAAACTTAAGTTTCAGGTTTGGTCCAATTTGGACATTGTTTGTGCAAGTTATGCAATTTTATGTACTTTTGGACTTTTCTACAATTTACCCAATTGAGAGTCTTTATTTGCAACTTGTCACATGAATTCTGTTTATTATATGTTTTCTTATCATACTTGAGCTTTTTGAGCTATGGGGTGATCAATTGCACCTTGTTTTGATGGTGATTCTCTTCAAGGGTGAATTAAGGTTTACCCCTCCATGGATGAGCCTCTTTGAAGGCTAACACCCGATGGTTCCACTTGTCTGGTCAGCATCCAGTGATCACCAACTAGTGGTACAATAGCTGTTCATCCTATAAGGGTCCTAGGTTGATGGTTTTTCTGGTTTGGGTTCATATGAACTGATGGTTCACTTATAGGATGATCAAATAATGGTTCAACCACCTATTGATCTAGACACGAACAAATGATGGTCGTCGCCCCTTAAAAGTTGTTGGTTGGCCTAGTATGTCATAACTATGTGGTCTAGTAGTCCTCAACAGCCAGTGGACCTACTACTTGCATGTCCATGGAGGTCCTAAGCCATGGACACATGGAAAGTAGCTTAGACACCTCATGCTTTGCTTCTTCCATATCCATAAAGCTTTATATACTCCTTCCTTAGCCCCCAAATGAGAACTTTAGTTGCTTATCTCTTCTCTCCTACCTAGATCTTCATCTTCCCTACTTGGTTGCGGAAAGGGGTACCCAAGGTTGATGAAGGTGACTGACCTTCTTGCTAGAGTAAGTAAAGCTTAAATCTACCCATTTCTAGGGTTTGTGAAGCTACCTTAAGGTGTTTTTGAATAAAATGAATAAGTTTCTCCTTATACTTTCTCATTTTTCCTATTTTTTGTCTTTCTACTACCTTCTTCCTGGATTTAATGATGGCCTTTCATGGTAAAACTTGCTCTAAAGCTCAAAAACCCTATTTTTCATGCTCCTTATGTTTAGGGTTTGCTTCTTTTCTAGAGAAAGGTGTTAGATGGACGAGTTTAGAGCTTATGCTTGGGTTTTCTACCCTCCCTGATCGATTTTTCCTACTTTTTGGGATCTGATCTTCTTTCTAGAGGCAAGTTATATGACTTTCTCCACGTTTATTGCTTACTATAAGCTTGCTAACTCATTTTTTTGCTTTCAAACAATGATCAAAGCTTAAAGAAGCCTACTTGCCTAAGGTTTCAAATTTTATGGTGTTCCTTACTTTTTTACCAGTTCTAGATGAACTTGTAACTATGTGCATATTCTTCTTAAGGTATATTAAGGCTTAGATCAGGTTGGTATGACAACCGATGGTGTTAAGCACCTAACAAACGATGGTCTATACTGGGGTTTCTAGGTTGTTTTCTTCATTATACATGAACCGATGGTAATATCATTGTATCAACCAGTGGTGTTGTCTTCATGACAACCGATGGTGGTGACCAAGGGTGAAAACCGATGGTCACACCTTAGTTCAGGGTTAGGCTTTCTTGGAAGCTCAATGATCAATGATTTGGTGCCCTTATGATGGTATCAACCAATGGTGACATTAGTTTAACATCTGATGGAGAAAAATGATGGTAGTGACGACCCTATAAATTGGTGGTGACACAATGTGTCACAAATGATGGTGTAACATGTTGCTACAACCAATGATGGGTCAAGGTTCAATTTGTTGTTTCATATTAAACCCTAAACTAATGGTTTCTTGGGTCAAATGATTCAAGGGTTAGATCTATACTTAATTGATGGTTTTGAATAATGAACCTGATCCAATCGTTAGAATCTGATACTTCCTCATCCAAAAGTTTGGAATTATGTTTATAATGTAATGTGTTGGTCCTAATAATTTGAGTTAGATGGTTTCCTCACAGTGATCAATTTAAGGAGCTTACTTGTTGAAAATGGATGGCCTGCTTTAAATGAACAATCGGTGGTGGGTTTTACCCTACTCTCAATAGAACCCTTTGGGTTGTTAATCAACGTATGTCTAGGGTTAGACAGTGACTGTTCTTGGTTCCAACTCAATGACTTCATAGGTGGTTTATTCAAGGTGTGTACTTATGTAAGCAACCAGTAGTTTTACCTTCTCAACAATCTAATGGTTTTGAGATGATGCTTATGTTAAGTTGGTATGGTTTGAATGATGTTGAAACCAAATAGAGGGTTGAATTAATAAGATAGTCTTACATTTTCCCTCAAATGAATATAATTGATAAGGATCATATTGTGTTATATGTAACCCTAATGGGACATAGCTTGGTACACCCTAATTCAGATGCAATTAGGTGACGGTGATTACTCATGATCAACCTTCCTTGAATGATTCATAGGATAATGGAGTGCTCTCTTATTACTGTAGAAACCCTAGAACATTATAATCTGAAGGTTACATGTGGTTTTATGAATAGATCCATACTTGAGGATAGTATGGAATGTCATGGTGATGCTTCACCTTATGCATTCATAATTCAATGGGGATGCCATGAGTTAGGATTTGTGTATGAGTGTTGTTGTAGACTCAATATAACTTATTTTGTTGAACGCAACTCTAATGCAAATAGATAAAGATGACTATTCATGTTTAACTTCCTTAAATGATGGTATGAAGGTAGAATAATCTCCCAAATGTAATTATAATCTTAATGTGTTAATTGGTGGTTATCATAGTCTCATGATTGATACTCTCTTAAGATAAACATGTGTGTTACAAATATGATTATGGTTAATCATACCTAGCTTCTTTGTATGATGATGTAATAAAGGAATGTTCTTAATGTTAAGACAAGCATTTTATGTTAGTTTATGGATATCTTCTAGCTCATTAATGCAATATTGTGTTGAGCCAGTATATCATATGTAAATGATGTTATTGAGCCTTATCATAAGGCATAGAAAGATAATGGTGTGCTTGAAGGGAACAGTGTGATGGTATTGATGACCTTTGGGCATGGCTGAGCTCTGAATGAGGTGTAAACCTATTTATGATGCGATAAGGGTTGGAATCCTAGAATTTATGTGATAAGGATTGAAATCCTATGGTGATATGATGATGTGTGTAGTCTCATGAATAGCAATGATATAGTACCATGTGATGATGTGATAAGCAATTGTGTCTTATATGTTTTATATCTTCTAAAGTTGTTATACTTATATGCTTGTTAGAAATGAATTAGGGTTTGTATGTCCACTTATTTGATGCAACCCTAATTCACCCAATTGGCATAACTAATCAAGTGGAACCCTAATCATGTAGTTTCCATGTACCATAGATCCATTCCAGTGTCAAAACTTGTTGGATGGTGAAACAGCCAATTCATGCGAGAAACTTGGAGCGCATATTGTTGAGTATGTAGGGGTGCAAATTGAGTACCTCCTTGCATCCACAATTTGCAGGTTGTGGAGGATGGTTGTGGTCATGTCTCATGCTATTGTGATATGTGAAAGGTAATAGTATAACTGCAAGGTGCCTCATATAGAACGGTCATGTGTGAGTTGTTCTCTAGCGCCATGACATGTACCAAGGTGAGCTAGTTGCAGGACTATATGTCGTTGTTTTGTAGTTTGACTATATATTACTATGTTGTCTATCGTACTGACTGGAAGTTGTTGGTGAGATCATGGAGTCCTTTTCCATAGATCTTATATGGAACTAATTTTGACTTGAAACTGGTCAGTTGGATTTGGGTGGCACAAATCAAATCCTCAGGGCATTAATAAAAGACGTAATACAACTATGTAGCATATTTGTTTAGGGTTATACACAACACTGCACACTGGATGATAGCTCTTGGTTGCTCTTTTCATATATAGATGATGAATACTGCAATAATGAAAGTAGCCATGCTTATGATGTACTACTACTATTGGTTGTATTTATGATTATAGTAATCTCATATAGGTGATTATGCTTACAATACTAGCTATGCCTCTATTAGTTAGAGATATTAAACTTTTACCTATGCCTCTGTATTTAGAGATTTTGTACTTGCTATATATGCCTCTATAACTAGAGATGCTTAAGCTGCCAGTCATGCTTGTATAGATAGTTGTGCTTATGTTGTGAGTTCTACTTATAGTGTAGATATGCTCAATCCATTAGACATGTTAATACCGTCAGCTATGCCTATGTTGCTAGACTTATTCATGATGATAGAGATTCTATGCTACTAGATTGTTTACATAGTTAGAAATGTATATGATGATAGCCAGGCTAAATGATGGTAGTTGTGATCTTCTCCTTTATATATCTTGTTGATCATATTCCTTTTATATTTAATCAGCTCAAGCTGTTCAAATACTTAAATTGTTGTATTCAATAAGCTTTGTTGGAGGTTATATCTCTTACTTGGATATGGGTCTCACTTCGTGGGTCACCAGATTTTTTTAGATGATCGACAACAGTGGAAACAAACCCATGGAATCAATAAGGAGCTTTGGTGTTGAACCTTTGAAAAGATTGTTAGTTGTCTAGTGCATCCTAGAGTCATCCATTTACTCTCAGGTCTAGTCAGGAAAGAGAGAAGGGTCGATCTGTTCTTGAGAAGATTCCTACTACTTGAACGGTACACAATTGGATTGACTGAATAAAGAAGGGTTGGTTTATTCTTGCTCTCATCTATCATTTGGGTCATGCTTTAGTCCTTTAGTATCCTCTAACCTTTCAACAAATGGTGGGAAAATCCCTAGCAGTGGAGTTTTATCTTGGTTTTCAAGCCCCAACGCAGTAAAATAAGAGAAAGAACTTTGATCATGAGCAACAACGGGATAAGTTCAAGCATTTCTCTCGTCACCACCCTCCAAGGAGGTGTCTAGCAGGGAATCCTAGAGCACCTAGAGATGGAAGCAAGTTGTCTATCACGAATGTGGCCATGCAAGGCACGTTAGACCCCAGTGTCCTCAGTTGCAACAATGACATGCCCCGACACAATTGTTGACACAAAAACCAACAAATCAACCTCGACAAAATCAGCCTCCCCGAAACAACAATAAAATCAACAATCCACAGGGTCGACGTCCTCCAGTAGAGTGTCGTGTTGGACATGTTTTTTGCAATGGATGGTGTTGATTCCAGAGATGAGAATGAAGTTATAGAAGGTATTGTACATCTCCATCTACAACCCATAAAAGCTATGTTTGATTATAGTTCTTCACATACCTTTATATCTTCTAAGATTGCTGAGATGTTAGACATAGAGCCTGCATATATGAGCTATATTCTTGACCTTCAAACCCCTAGTGGTGAGATATGCTCTTCTTATCTTGAAATCACCCATGGATTTATGTATATTTGGAAAAATGTTTACAAATGAGTTCATCTTCTTGAACATGACGACTTTCGACGTCATCTTGGGTATGGATTGGTTGAAAAAGTTTAAGGCAACCTTGTTTTGTGATGAGAAGAAGGTTAGATTGCTTCACCCTGATAGTGAACGGTTCTACATAAAGGCAGAAAATGCGAGGATAGGCAATTCGTCATATTGGCCATGAAAGCTGAAAAACTTATCTCCCATGGATGTTGTGCTTATTTGGCCTCCAATGTCTTGGACCCTTCACCATCTCAGTTAGAAAATATTGAAGTGGTTCGATACTTCCCTGATGTGTTTCCTGAAAAGTCACTTGGTATTCCCCCTTCTTAAGAGGTCAAGTTCACCATCTATCTCGTATAGGGTACCACCCTATATCAAAACCACCCTATCGTATGACACCCACAAAACTTGCAGAACTTAAGAAACAACTGCAAGAACTTCTCGACATGGGGTTTGTTCACCCTAGTGTCTCTCCATGGAGAGCTCGTGTTTTGTTTGTAAAGAAGAATGATGGTTCTTTAAGGATGTGTATTGATTACAAAATGTTGAATCAGGTGATAATGAAGAACTGATATCTCTTACCTCGCATTGATGATATGCTTGATCAGTTGAAGTCTGCTACAACTTTCTCTAACATGGATTTGCAAAGCGATTACTATCAAATGTGGGTAAAAGATGAAGACATATAAAAATAGCCTTTCGTACTCACCATGGGCACTATGAGTTCCTAGTGATGCCCTTTGGGTTGACTAATACCCCTACCACTTTTATGGACTTGATGAATCATGTTTTTGTCCATATCTTGACGACTTTGTGGTAGTGTTAATCGATGATGTTCTAATCTACTCAAAGACGATGGACGAACATTAGGAACATTTATAGATTGTCTTGCAGACACTTTGTGAAAACGAAATGTATGCCAAGTTTTCAAAGCGTGAATTTTGGATAAAGGAAGTGATGTTCGTAGGCCACGTCATATCAGAGGGTGTCATAGTTGTAGATCCAACCAAAGTTGAAGTTGTGACTAAGTGGCAACCTCAAAAGAATCCTTCTGAGATACGAAGTTTCTTGGGCCTCGCAGGTTATTACAAATGGCTTATCAAGAACTTTTTTGAGTTGGCTAATTCTCTAACAAAGTTGACCCCTAAGGACACCAAGTTTATCTGGTCCCCAGAATGTGAAAAGAGTTTTTTGGAGCTGAAGCAATGTTTGACATCTGCTCCTATTTTGGCCTTACCTGTAGAAGGAAAGCCTTATGTTATCTTCACTTATGCATCTAGACAAGGCTTAGGTTGTGTTCTTATGCAAGAAGAATGGGTTATAACCTATGCCTCCCACTATTTGAATTCAAATGAAGAGAACTAGCCGACCCATGACCTTGAACTTGTAGCTATTGTTCATGCACTTAAGATTTGGAGGCATCATCTTTATGGTGTGTAATTTTAAGTTTTCTCATATCATAAAAGTCTTCGCTATCTTATGACACAAAAGGACTTGTATCTAAGACAAAGGCATTGGATGGAATTTTTGGAGCATTATGATTTTGCGATCACATATCATCCTGGAAAAACCAACGTAGTTGTCGATTCTCTCAGTGGTAAGAAGGATGTCTTTTTGCATCTCTACGTAGTTTTATGTGGAAAAGCATGGAGCATATTTCTAGCTGGAGACCTGATATAAAGGATAAGATAGATGATGTTTTCATAGATAAAATGTGTGTGCACATGGCAAGTCTCTCAGTTACTTTGTCTTAGATCTCTTATGTTATAGCGATACAAGCAACTAGTCCCGACCTTTGGGAGATGAAGACTATGATGGAAAGACCACAACCTGATTTCTCTATTGGTGTTGATGGTGCAATATGTTTTTGTCATCGATTATGGATACTGGATGTGCATGACCTAAAACAGATTGTGTTGAGTGAGGCTCATGGTTCAAAATATACGATTCACCCTGGCACCACAAAGATGTACAAAGATCTATAGAGAAGTTTTTGGTGGAAAATATGAAGAAGGACATCTCTACCTATTGCAAAATGTTTGACTTGTCAACAAGTAAAGACTGAACATCAAAGGCTTGGTGGAATTTTGCAACATCTTGAAATACCTGAGTGGAAGTGGGAAAATATTATGATGGATTTCGTGACAAGATTTCCAAAATCTAGAGGTGGTTATGATGTCATATGGATTGTGATAGATCGACTTACTAAGTTTGCTTATTTCTTGCCTTTTAAGACTGCTTATAAGGTTTCAGACATTGCACAAATTTACATAGACTGTATTGTGAAGCTACATGGTGTGCCAAAGTCTATTGTGTCATACAAAGACCCTAAGTTTACTTCTCGCTTGTGGAGGTAGATTCAAGGGGAGATGGGTTTAGATTTACATTTTAGTACTTCATACCATCCCCATATCAATGGTCAATCTAAAAATACAGACCAGATTCTAGAAGATCTCTTATGAGCTTGTGTGATGGACAAGGGAGGAGTTTGGGATAAATATCTCATGTTAGTCAAGTTTGCCTACAATAACAATTACCAAGTGAGCATAGGTATGCCACCCTTTGAAGCTTTGTATGGAAGACCTTGTCATTCAACCTTACACTAGGATGATGTGGGTGAGGATACTATGGTAAAGATTGATGGCATGCAATTAATGAAGGACAAGATAATCTAATAAAGTAACAGATGAAAACAACACAAGATCGTCAAAAGAGATATGCTAATAAAAAGAGGATGGGTGTGAACTTTCTAGTTTGACATTATGTTTTCTTGAAAACAAAACCTATTCAATATATTACAAGATCTAAGGTGAAAGAAAAGCTCAATCTTCGTTACGTAGGACCCTTTGAAATTCTGGGTAATATTAGGAGAGTGTGCTTATCATTTGGCTCTACCACCTTCTTATAATAAGATCCATAATGTATTCCGTGTGTCCATGCTGAAGAAATATGTAAAAGATCCATCCAATGTGTTATCTATCGAACCCGCATAGATACGTGGAGACTTGACTTATAAAGAATATCATGTGAAGATTATTGACTCCTGAGTGAAGTAATTGAAGCACAAGGAGATTGAATTAGTGAAGGTTTTACAGAAGTGTCATGGTCTAGAGGAAATAAATTGGGATCTCAGAGAAGAAATGTTACAAGCTCACCCTTCCCTCTTTGCTTTAGATTTTGGGGAAAAAATCCTTGTAAGGGGAGGAGAGTTATAACATACCCAAATTTAGGTAATTATCACCTTTTACTCTTTTTTATTTTAACCTTTTATTTTAACCCCTCTTATTAGATTGGTAGGTACTAGGATGTTAATATCCTTTAGAGTTTAATACTAACACATAAAGATTTGATGCCTTCATACAAGAAATTGGGGATATTCATTGGTTTTCAGATTGATTGTGCAAAATTATCAAATTAAGGAATTTAAGTTTAAAATTAGTCTATTAGATTTTCCAATGGGTAGTTTGGTTAAGAGAGAGTTACACACGAAATTTGGTTAAGAAATAATAAAGGAATGAACTTATCTAGAGAAAATACATTTTTACTCAAATCGGGAGTTTTAGGCATTAAAGTTTTTCAAAAGGCAAATTGGACTAGAAAATTGGATTCTTTGGGTACTTATTACCTTACCCACCAAAATTATCTTTATTTTGATGTTAATTACTCATCCAATTTGAAATAAAAATAAAAGAAATCAATTTCATTTCACTTTATTCAGTTTTTATTTTGGTAAGCATTAATGTCACAGTTGGGTTGGTCTATGTGCACACCTTATCCACCGTTGGATCACAATAAAATGGTATGTGTATTGTCTACTACCTTGCACTGAATAAGGCAATAGGTAGTTAGCTGGCACGAGACTAAATTGTTGATATCTCAATCATTACTCATCTCTCCTTAAAATTTCTTTGCCAAGACATTTGTGGTTTCATCCTACACCGACCAATCCATTACATGTGAGTTTTTGTCAAGTAATTAGGATTTGCCCAATTTTCCTCTCAAGGATCTCAAACCCCACCTTCTCTCTATCCCTAGGGATTAACCCTTTATAAGTTTCACCCCTCCTAATGTTTCTCCTCATCACGAACAACTTCCTCTTGAGGCAATTTCTCTCTTGGTCGCATTTTGTTCCGCCACCAAGATGCTTTCCCTCCCTGACTTTTGGCACCTTCCGCAAGCAGTTGTCTCTCTTGGTCTCTAATTGCACCTAGGGGTAAGTTTCCCAAGATTTTCTCTTTGATTTTGTCATCAGATCGAGGTTTGGATGCCACAATAGGATTCTCCCAATCTGTGCCTTGGTAGCTCGGGAGGTACCTCGCAGTAATGGCTTGCACGCAAAGAAGGGGATAACTCCTCTGGTGTTTTTTTCCTCACTCTATTTCCACTTCTTGTTTTCTCACCAAGGGTATTAAGTTACTATCACCACTCATTTATGTTTTCTACTTTGACGAGTTAGCGCCTCTCTAGAAATGGGTCCAGACTCAGTGGCTACATGTGATTGGTCCAACTCAACGAAGTGGACCCTGGTTGATTGGGTCTGATCCACTGACTTGAATTTTTGGCAATTTTTGTTTGGTCAAAACTTTAAAAAAATCATAACTTTCTCTCTAATTATCCAAAAATTACAAAAACAATGCTCCATAATCATGAGGATTTTCTCTACCTTCTAGTATAGTTTTTATTACATGGTTCACGAGTTTTAAAGATTGGACTTATATGGTTTTAAATCTTCATAATGTCACATTAATATTTAAAGATAGGTTTTAAAAAATAAGATTGAGATCTTGGAGTCACATCCATTATCAATAACCATGAACTTTCTCTCTGAGATACAATCATATGTCAATCTAGGTTGTTATCAAAGATTTGAGTTTTTAGGGTTTTGTTCTCACTTATGATTTTAAAAATAACCAAAAACAACACCATGGATAATAAAGTTGTGATTTTGAGTCAATATATCATTAAGAAACTCTGAACTCATTTTTAGGTCTTTAACATGAGCCAACCTAAGGTTTTAGCAATGTATTTGGATTTCTAGGGTTTTCCGATACAAATACAAAAAACCATAACTGATGGATCTAAGCCTATATGTAGGTTGAGTTGACTTTAGACTTGGAGGGTTTGGATTCAATATCTGATTTAACAACTCAGGTTGAGGTGTGTGCATCTTTTCTATTATTTAGGCACTAATGCTATGACCAAATATAATTTCCCATATGGGGCATGAGTAGATATTCCCATTTTCATCATTATGAAATTCTTTTTTTCTTGGACAATACTTATGGGTCCTCTGGCCCGACATGATATATTTTGGATGTTCTCATATGATTATTTCACATGAACTAAATGTATACTTGCCTTTCCCTATTTACATGCATGCTTAGACTATCTTTATTTCTTGTAGTGGTACATGTGTACAACCATATATATGTTATCTCCTCCCAAGGTGTTATTTTCCACCAATTAGTTACAGAGGCATGCTTTTTTTGCCTAAGGTGTGCTATCGACACACATTATTAATTTTAGGTTGAGATCCAATGGTGTCTCAACCCTGCTTCAAATGATTTTGTCTTTGTTTTGCAAATTTATGGTTTGTTATTGTTAATGCAAAAGAATTAAATGTTAGATTCCCTAATTGATATTCTTTATTTAGACATGCCTATCTCTTGGCCTGATATATTTCTCTTGGAACTTATTTCTATTGATCATCTCTTAATTTGATGCTCTTCATTTTAACTTTCTAAAGTAGTGCCTAGTTGTTAATTATTGCACATACTCAGCGTTGCTAACATCTTTTTTCCTTTTAGTTTTCCTCTACCCTAGGTGTTATATTCAACCCACCCAGAGGTTGCTCAGCCTGAGGACTGAGAGTTAGGTGGTGACAACCTGATCTAGTTGTTGAGGACTTCTGAGATGGAGAGGTTACCCACCACAAACTGATCTGAGTAGTTTAAGCTTTACTTTCAGTTAAAACATTTATGTCTCATTAGTTGAGCTTTGTTGAAAATATCATGTAATAGTTATATTTAAATTTCTGATGCAACAAAACTATTTTCATGTTATCATTCTATTCAAAACTTGTGAACCTCGATTATTTGAGTGACCTTTATTTTGTGGGATATGATCTATTGGGGTATTTTATAATTATTTCCTTAAATTTAAGTAAGGAGTGGTCCCTCTCGGGCCCCACTCCATACAATTACATAATTGTGTATGTTGGTGGTTGAGCATCTCCTTCCTATTGTTGTATGTGTGTCTGTTTCCCTGATACTCAGCTATATTGTAAGTTGTGTTGTGATATGGTGCAAGGAACTGATGGGTTTTGGATTAGACTGCATCAACTAGGTAATACTTTCCAGTGGGTACATTGAAAACCGCATATGGTTGTGGGTAATTGTAGGATCCTCTAGTTTACTGTAGAACTCGCCCACTCTGACAGGACATATGTAAACTCCATGGAGAATTCTACTGTAGTCATGAAATTTAGTGAGGCAAACCCTTTTATAGTTTTACTTATCACATTTTACCAAAACTGGGATGTGTGTCCCATCAATTTCCCCAATGACATCCTAAAAAAGACAATATACGGTTCAAGTTACAAAATAAATATTGGCATGTATCATAATTTTTAATGATAACTATTACCTTGAAGTAAGGGTAGATCCTTGGGCTCTACAAGATGTGATAGTGTGGCGTTGTGGTTGTGGTTTGCGTCACAACATATTCAGGACACAAGGCACACACCCCATCCAATACTTTGTTGAACTTTCTACTTATGGTCTCATCAAAGTGAATGTATTCCTCGGCTAAATGATGATTGGTATGGCCATGGCCAACCATCTATAGGAAGTAGCAGACAACCTCGACTGATGAGACACCTCTACAACTATGTAATAACCCACGACTCTCAAGCTTGTCCATGAGGGATAAAACAATCTGTGGATGCATTTGGTACATGTCATATGCCATATGTTCATGTCTAGTTATGATTTCTGAAACCTTTTAGTGCCCACTCCTAATACTAACTAACCTAGGTATTGGATGTCATAATTGGGTTTGTCCAGGATGACGGTCGCTATTGAGTCAACTATTTCATCAGCAATGTGATTTGTTGGCTCAGACGCAATATCTAAAATTTGTGTAACTAGGTTTGAGTACATGTATGGTCACCAACAACCATGATGCCTACAATTAAAATGGATGACAAGCATAAGAAAACATGAAAGAGGGTGCATAAAAAACTACTTCAAAAGTAGATAGGTCTAGTGCTATCTACATTGACGAGAGTATCAGATGCATCTAAGTCTACAACAACACCATTCTCATAGGCAACGTCAGATGACAATTGTCTGTCTACTGAAGACATCATGTGGTGGCCTTTAGCAATGTTCCTCCCCCTCGTCAACTCGATGTTGTGGTAATGGTAGAAGGGTTAGCTAATCAATCTTGCTAGATCCTTGTTCCCCTATTGTCAAACAATTTCAATTAGGAGGTTAAATTTAAATGCAACACATAAATGTTATGTTGGTGTATTATTCTAAATACCATAAGTGTATCCCTTCACTCTGAGGTGTCAGGCAGTATGGGCTTGTTCTTGGTGTCACCCCATCCAACACCACTCTTATTGGTCGCAAGCTTCAACTTTGTGAATTCCTTTGTGAGGTTCTTCCACTGAGTTTTGACATGTTCTAATGTACAGTCTGACCTCCTCATCCTATTTTTCCAATTAGGGAGTGTCTCCCTCCAAGCCTCCCTAGTAAATTGTCTATCTATACACCTACCTATGTTGTATTGCCTCCTTAGTGTTGTAACTAGAGCCTCATTAGACTCCCTCAGCCATACAATACGGAGCTTGGGGGTCTATGGAAGACAAACTAGTAATGGTGCTACAATAGAACAGGACAGTGAGGGTGTTTAAATGAAATATTTGCCAACCTAGGTGTTAATGCAAATTAAGTTTCCATTCATAGTCCATAGTTTACACCTTTTTCAACCTAGGGGTTAATGCAAATTAAGTTTAAGTGGAACTTTTTTCAACCTTGGTGTTAATGCAAGTCACATTTTAAATGATAGTGAGGGTATTATAACACTAACAATGGTTACTCATAGGTGAACATTTCACAATCCAATCCAGGAATATATCAAAACATGAGCAATCAGACCATGTTCCACTAATATATAAAAAAGGATATATCAACAAGACATTGATTCAAAAATCTCCATCTAAAAAACCAAGAAGTACAATACTAGTAATGTTAATAATATTTCCTATTATATAAAGAACACTTTGCCTGAAAGGATCCTAAGTAACTCAACTTTAGGTGAAGTTGAAAGAGTGGATTGGGGTCTATAATGGGAAATTGCATGACAAAAGAAATATATTAAGAATATGGCCCTCAAATCTCAAGTTGATGCATAATTAAATCATATGAACAAAGGTGGTCATATACTAGCTAAGAACTTGAGGAAGGATGCAAAAGTTTATGATTTTCTTCAAGTAGCTTTATTAAGGCAAAATTTTATAAGGTCTTATGTTTATAGGTAGGTGACTCAAATACAAAAAGACTCTTCCATGGATACCAGAACACACAATGATAATATGAAAAGATGTTTAATTGATGGGACTATGGCTTATAATAAATAAGCCAAGGAGAAATATGTCTGAAAATATTTTAGGGTAGATATATATATTAGTAAAATAAATCAAGTTACTCAGTTGATTATAGTTCTGTAGATAAATATTAGTAAAATAAATCAAAATAATCAATATATTATAGTTGTGTATATAAATATTTAGTCACTACATTTTCCACCCCATAACCACATATATAAGGTTATCAAAAACCACAACCTAAGCTTTCCACACCACAACCATAGAAACTAGAAATTGATAGGGATAAGTTTCACAAAAATACAAACACAAATATGGAATGCCTTCACTGATTAGTGTTTGTGAAAGGCATACCTCAACAGAATTAAGAATGATTATTGTTTTATAGTTTTTTAGACTAGGTCTAATGACCATTGGCCTAATAACAAATAGACTAATGCATGACATGCTGGGGAAATTGGATCTCAGACTTGGTTGTTGATCAAGTTCACATTGACATACATATCTTTTAAAAGCTGCTTGGTCTTGGTTAATTTCTTGGCCTAGTAATTAGGGAAAAATACAATATGTAGATACCAGGTTAACGACTTGGCCTAGTATTACGATCCATATCATGCTAGTCCTGTATAGGGAAATTTTTTAGCACACGCTCCTGGTGTAAAGGCTTATGCAACACTTAAAAATCGATTGCAACAATTGGTTATGTATTTTAGAACTTAAACTAGCCCAACTTTGAACCAACACAACAAAAGAATTCGACAAAGCCAAAAAGTAATCAGTTTTTTGGACCAAATAAGCTCAGGGACGTGGAAATTATCATAAAAGTGTAATACACACTCATTGACAACCACAAAAACTTTTTGTAAATATGAGGTAGAAAATAGATTGTTAACTAAGTGAAATTTGTTCATGGATCATGATATGACAAATATTAGTGAAACGACATGGTAGGCATTGAACCATATATGTAGGCTCAAAACTAGTGCACAATAAAATTGGCATGTTATTCTTAATGACAAAATCTACTAGAGTGATGGTATACCATTCATATATGTGAAATGAATCGTGGTGTACACAATCAATGTAATTAACAAATTTATAGGTGTTCAGGAAAAAAACAATTTATAGTTGTATGGTTATTCATCACCACCATTTATCTAAAATACTATTATCAACAACCGCAACCTAAGCTTTACATGCCACAACCATGGGAATTAGGTTTTACTTATATCAACAAGATTTTATGATTGACATATCAACAACAAGTAATATGATTAATTCAAAGGAGCCAAGAAAATAACTGTCTCGAAACAAATTCCAGTTTAAAACCAACATATATTGCCATATCAATGTTGGAGGCTAACATCAACAATGATTTCAACTTGTCCCTCAAATATAATTCTATCATTTTATATAATGGGGAAGACTAAATTGGAGGAAACGATGGAAGGGAATACCTGGGGGTTTGAAAATATAGTCCACAGTCACCATGAATCATCCAAGTCTAGGAGAGAAAGAACAAAAAAAATAAAACTAAATAGAATTCAACATTCACAACCAAAAAAATGCAACAATAATCACTACACTAGGAAAAATAGTGTACCTAAGAAGGGTCAAGAGCTCACCCAAAGAAGAATCAGAAGCAGTCACATTTGTGAAGAGTTAGAGAATGATGTGCAACTGCATCGGTAACAGTTCCACTATCTCTACTTATAATTTATAGCATCAAGACAACCCGAAGAGGAAGTTAGGGCTTCTCTATCCCACTTCCTTGAAAACATGCACATTGACTGGTCAAAATGATGGGGAGGAGATTGAGATTAGATGATTGGACTGCTAGTAGGCCTTGTCTTTCCATTCGGCACCTAGTAGTAGTTGTTTTGTCCGTGATACAACTGCTGCTCAAGGGCCAGTGAGTAAAGTCGGTGCTCGCATCTATACACCATTGGGACAGACCACATGGTTGCTACTATTGTATGTGCAACTACCACCACTGATGGTTCTGGACTAGCCCTAGAAGCTAGTACCTACTATCTTCTTCCTCAGGCAGGGGCGAGCGAGCTGGTCAACCAGGTGGTTGGAACACGAGAAGAGAGGAAGGGAGGAGTAAAGATAGGGTGAGAGACAGTCATGGGTGAGAAACAATCAGGGGAGAGGGAAAGTCGGGGTTGAATCTGGATTGGGATTTGCAATCCTACTCATACTAGGATCGAGTTAGTCTAGATTTTGGAATAACAGAAATCGAAAATGGGTCCGTTCAGGTATCACCAACCAAACACCATCTCTCACCAACTCGGACCAGGTTACGCCTACATGGAGAAAACTGACATCGCCCAATATCGACTGACTCCAGAACCATATAGGGGCATAAAGTGCAATTTAGTTTGTTTCGATAATGGTATAGGGAATATTTGTTGTATGTCACATTAGTGGGATTGAGTTGCTAGAGCGTTTGAAATGAGAACTATGAACAACTAGTTATGGTTGATATCTATTTTGATAAGACAAACATGTATTATTTGTGCATATGTGATGATGCTAATGGCTCTATTGCAGTGATAAAGCTTGTTTAAGTATAGTTTGAGTGAAAATAATGGTTTCTAAAGTATGGAGATTTTAATATAGACATTTAAAGTATACGAGTCTTATTTGATTGGATGTACTCTAGACATATTTTATTTAAAATTCCTCTGTTTGGAAAGTGATGTGTGAATAATCATACGAGAAACATGCTACTATTAAAGCTAGGTATATCACGTGCAGTGTGTGAGTTTGAGAATATTATATTACTTTAAAGATTGTTGATGTGATGTTTTAGCTAAAGAAAAGAAAAAAAATGAAAGAGATGAGAGTAGAGTCAATTTACAATTATGTTGTGAAAGAATATACGTAAGGAAAAGACATTGTGTTGAACACAATGTTGAGGAATAAGAAGATCATTGAAAAGAGAAATAAGGAATGAATGGATAAATATCTATTTTTTGACGTTGACAACTTCACTCAGATTCTTTTTCATGTTGAGTCAGATCGACTATATGTTCTACTTTCTCTGACTTTAGTTACACCACACTTTTGACCTTACCAACTGAAAAAGGACGACAAGAGTGTGATATTGGCATGAGTTAACTATATTGCACAATGCATTTAACCTAATTAGGATAGGTGAAAACTAATTAGAAACTCAAAATGTTAAAGGTATTTAGTGTATGAAACACTTCAGTGACCTTTTATATATAGCAAGATAAGATAAAGACCAATCTACAATTTTGAAAAATAAAAATAAGAATTCACATCGACCCTTCCTATGACCTTTCATATAGACTTGTTGAGTATATAGGATCAATTTATAAATTAATTTTTGCAATCAACCTATTTTTGCTCTCCCATGACTGCCACATTACAATAAAAGACTAATATGTAACTAAGAATATAAAAAATACATAAAACACATCTCATATTCATGTATAATATAGATTAGAATATAAGGGTTGTTATGTAATTCATAAGATAGAAACTAAAATGATAATAAATCCCTCCATTGGACTTTTTATATAGATTATATACCTAATATCTTTACAACACCTACCCATAGATTTAAAAGAGGTTAGGACGACTGGAAATGTAGTAGTTGACTGTGGAGAGTTTTGATTAAAAAATATAAGTATATTGTAGTAAGTTAGAATGCATGGATAGTGACATCAGGCTTGATATACACACATGCACTTATTAGTTGGTTGAACTAGTAAGACTAGTGATAACATCAACTCTTATGGAGATTTTATGCCATTTTTTAGAAATCCATCTTCGTATGCATATAATGATACAAATATTTCATTTTGCACTTTTTTTTTCTAAAACTCTTTCTGATTAAATTTCCTTTAAAGAATGAATAAGTTTCAACTCAAAATTCATCAATCTCTATTAACAAATGGTTAACCTCTATGTTAATCACTACACATGAAGAGAATATCGAGCAAGAGAGTAACTAACACAATCGATCTCTAAGGTTGATCAAGGAAGTTCAAGCAATAAGCTTGATAAGACAACCTATTGAGCTACCATACCAAGAGCATCATCAATAAACCTCAAAGGTCTATCATTCACCAAATCAAGCATAAATTAAAGCATCACCAATCAACCCCAAGTTGATCATCATGTACTAGATATCACTAAGTTCAAAGCTCGAGATGAGCAGTATTAAGCTTGAGCAGGTCGGTTGATCGACCTATAGGAGAAAATACCCATAACAAGTGAGCTACCAACTTGATAAATTAAGAGCTCGAGTTAATAATTCATATGACTATTTAAGCTATAGGTTGATATCAAAAGGGTAATCGACCTCTCATAAAAGACCAACAATCAACCAGAGGATCGATAATATATCCAATCAAGCAAAAAACAAACCGAGCTATGAACTCGATTGCCTAGTATTCTAAAATCGATGTCACATTGACCAAATACGTCATGAGGCTGGCCATACCCTATAAATAGGATCTCATGGTGTCACTCCCAAGATATCTTGTCTTCTCTAAAAAGGTCAAGATGTTATAGCGTAGCAAAAGGACCAAAGTCCAAGTGACCAACTTGTTTGAACTTAGCCACCAACTTCCTTCAATTAAGCTCGATCTAATACTTCTTGATTCAAGTGATATTAGTAGAGAAGTGAAGACAAGTGACCTCAAAGATCAACCACAACAACTCGATCGACCTCAAGGATCTCCTTGATCAACCTGAAGGATCTCCTTGATCGACCTCTCCAGATGATCAACCTATCAAGTCAGATTCAGCTAGAAGAAGGGTAGATCGGCCTCCATCTCAGTCTAACCTTGTAATCAACCTCCTACCTTTATCTTATCGTGTACTATTGTCTTTTGAGAGAAATGACTTGTTCAACTTGCAATTTGATTCTTTCTTGCAACATGAGTGATGAAACTCGTTAACTTGGGTTGGGAGTAGCCACCAGGCCCTCCCAACCATGTAATTTTTCCATATCCTACTTAATACAAATATGCTTACAGTTATATTTCGATAACTCATGTTTAAATGCATGGCTTGTTTGATTAGATACCTTCTTGTAATGTTTGATCTAAACTATTTTGAAAGAAAGATTTCACGAAGATCTAGAGTATGGATTAGCGATGATCCATGAGAATAGGGAAACACTATAGCAAAACTCAAATGTTTGTTCATAATCTTTTGATCATCATCTCAAGACAGAGGTGTCTTTGGATAGAAATTTACCCAATGTTGAGAGAAGGAAGGTATTAGATATCTTTATGGTTGCTTGCAAAATGTATTGAGAATATATAAAATATAAGATAAAGTTTTACATGGTTGAGGCTGATTTGACTTGTGAAATGCAATCCAAATTCTCCTTGATCATATCACCATTATACTTATCCAGTTTGAATTTTATAACTTTGATTTATTACTTTGAATAGATTATCGTTTCTTAACTAGAAACCTAGTTGACTTCTGTTCAACTAAACTAAGCTGAGGCTTTTAGTTCATAGGTCTTTGTCTCCCCTTAACCATGTTTTCAATGCCATATTACTATAGTAGACTCTGTATTCAGTTGTGAACATTTCTTGATGTTGGGTACAAATGTAAAGTATGATACCTTTCCACCAGGAAATTGTGCTTACACTTTTGACTCACGATTAAGGGAAATCAACTGGTCAATTTGTTTTTGTCATGTTGTTGTTTCAATTCTCAGTTGCATGGCAGGCTGCATGCACAAAAAGGACACTTCTTCATAGAATAATAATTGTTATCAGAAACATGTTAAGCATATTAGGTCATAAAACATAGTGAAATGTGAGTTGAATGATGTGAGTGTAAATTCATCCCAATTGAATGAGCCCTTATAAGACTGTATGTGTTGCAAATAAGTCATGTGTGGTTGTAGTACCATATAAAGAGAGACTAGGTATATTTTTGAATGGAGAGAATTCTCAAGATTATAGTTTTTAGGAATGAGGACACACACCTGGTTGTTCATACCTATAGTTTGGTAGGGTCAACCTAGAAGTAGTCATTGCACATAGTTATGATGTTGCAACCTTGTGGTCCAAGTGTAGTTTTGTGGATACATATCCTAGTCAATCAAAATAATTTCTACAACAAATTAATAAGTGCATAAATAGTTATTTTAGCTATATCAACTTGTGTAGAATGGCTAGTTTAGCACTCATTTGGTCTAAAATTGCCCTCAACAACTATGTATTTTTATTCAAAGAATTTTTTGTACATAGAGAGCCAACAAAAGTCCCAAATTACATGTTTGAAGCACACATGTGATTTCTATCATAGTTTGTTTTTCATATGATTTTCACCTGAGTAAGTTGGTTTTTATTCAAATATAATTGAGTATAGTTGTGTTATAATAGGCAATACCTCTATTGTTACAACCAAACTTCGAATTTTTGGTAATCAGAGGATTAAATACAATCTTAGAGTTAAGTACACTTTAAATATGCTTTATATTAATCAAATGCTTTGTTCTTTATTCAATTTAGATTTCATTCTTGAATAAGTAATGCTAAGAAAACATATGTGTGAAGAACAAGTGTTAATTATAATTAAAGAAAAAGTATTAAAGATAAATTCCTCTTGAGAGATCTTGTTGTGTTTTGAATATGAAAACATAGATAATTCAATTCTGAAACCATAAAAACAAGAATGAGTCAAATCAGAGTTGAAATGGAAAAGTTACAACCTTTTTAGTTCTACAGAGTTTCCATCAGTTTACAACTAATGCATTAAGATCGAAGATTTACATGTCGGTAGGCCAAAGGTAGAACAATCGAAGGATTTGCATACTGATGGTTTTTAATCTAAGGATTTTGCAAGTTAACAAATAAAGGTTTTGCTGGTAGGCAAACCGATGGTTTTACTAAGGTTTTACAACTGATGGTTCCACTTTAAGATGCCAATTGATGGTCCAAAAGGGAAGCACATTCCAATGGTCTAGCAGGTGGCTGCCTACTGATGGTTTGTCAAGCAAACATCAAAAGAAGATAGAGTAGACTGAAGGTTCTATAATCGATGGTTGCTCTTACAGTCATCAACTGAAGGCTCAACTATCGAAGGTGACAACCGATGGTTGTTCATACCAAAGGCTTTCCTTCTTGCGGTTTGTCTGTGATGCCTACCAATTGGACAAATCATATAAGACTCAGATCCCTATATATACAAGATGAAACATGATGGATATGAGTGTTGGTATATATTCCCAGAGATCCAATCACATGATGATTGCAACATGGCATTAGACACCCAATTTGATAATGATAAAGATAATTCCATCTATTATGTTTGTCTCAACATGAGATGATGACACAGACTACTATGTCTAAAGAATGATATTACTTGATGACGTATGTCTTCAAGTACATGACTTGAACAATGAGATCATGCATATGATAAGATTACATACGTTCTTCTTGTGTCCCTAGTTGGTTATTCCTGTAGAAACAAATTAGACAATAGTAATACATAAGAGTAGAGTGTGTGTTAACTGATGACAGAGTCTCATTAGTCATGATATATGATATCAAGTCAAGCACAAAGGTACATGTTATCGAATAGTATATGTGTTACGACCCCGCCTCCAGGTAACCCCCAATTAAGGGAGACCGAAAGGACAGAGCCGTTAACCAATAACCCGGATCAAAGGTTCGACAAATAATCATTAACAATTATTAAATTCTACCAACTATACTGAAATATGGTAAAAATAAAAACTTTGCATACCTTTTAAAACTGGGATTTCAAAACTTCTATCCACACATATACTAATCTTTTTAATCCTCCTTTGCACTTTAATTCTCATTTAATACCACATATGCCACCTTACTGTTTGTTCTTTTTATTGTACCTAAAATGCCGAAAAACAAAACGCCGGTTAGCCGAAGCTGGTATGTGGGGGAAACAATAATCATGCAAATATGTTAACAACGTAATCATTCAATTAATCATTTAACAACCAAGATTACGTTTTAAGCCATACTACTCAATCCTTACATATCCCCTAACTTTGTGCTATCCCTTGTATGCTACCTCTCTTTAGGTAGCTTCTTACCCCCATGGACCTACCTTACAGGTAGCCAATACCTAGGGTAATAGAGTCGCATGGCACTACCCGCAGGTAGCCCAATATCTAACTCATGATGACTTGATGGTCCTACCCCATTGGTAGCCATTTACTAAGTCATCTAATGACATGATGGACCTACTCCATTGGTAGCCATTTACTAGGTCAATTATTAAGCCACAGAGGGGACCAGGATCGGAGCTAGTAGGCACATATCTTATGTGATAGTCATAGCCACATTATAGTTTGCATGAATTAAAATCATCCAACAATTAATTCATGACATCGATGAAAACTTCAGTAAATCTCAGAAAACTAACTCGAGATATTCATAAGCGTAACCACATACATGTATTGCATATTCAAATACAGAATTAATCAAAACATAGAAATCCCAATCAAGCAACCAATCATGCACAGAATCCTGAAATAAATATACCAATTTCCTTTTATTAATATTTATTCAATATCAACATCATTCTTAGGATTTCTATTCCAATTTTTGGGTTTCCTTGGGAATTAGGGTTTTGCCTCCATTCTTAGTTATTAAGAACCCTAATTCATCAAATCTACTTAAAACCTTTAAATTCTCTCCTTTTAATATTCTTAACAGTCTTAGGATCATCATATCCCTATTTATTCATGGATTTGAACAATTAAACCAATTAAAATACATATTCACCTAAATTACGGTTTTCAAGCTCATTAATGCATAATCATGCACGAAACCCTAAATTAAGCCAATTATATAAAAAGATCATCTTTTTAGATCCTATTTTCACTTTTATTAACAACATGTTAATATTGGCTTGAATTATCCTAATAATGTCATTAAGTCCATCTATCATCAAATCTAAGGGTTTTTCCTTAATTGTAACATTAAAGATGATAACTTTATGTCCTTTTCAAATTTCATGCATATTTCAGCACACAAACTCTAAATTAGACTAATCATGTGCAAAGTTCTTCCATTTTGAACATAATGTACCTTTTTACATTTAACAGGTTAACATCATCTCTAATGATCCATTAAACCCTATTAAACACTTTATTTATTTCAAAATAGGGTTTCTCAATCTTTAATTCATTAAAGATGATAGTTCACACTACTTTTCGAACTATGATCAAATTCAGGCTATAAAACGATTTTTATTGGATTCCTCTTGTTCTCCTGATCAAAATTCATATATAACTTGTCCTAATCAGAGTTACCAATCTTTAATTATGAATTTAGTAAGATTTTACTTACTTGGCCAATCGGATTGTGCCACGTCGTCAAGCTCATGCAACACTGTGGATTTGGAAATATAACCAAATTACGAACTTGCCCCCGTTTAAGTTAGTCGTTGCTTCAGTCCGCGAAGGGAAATTCTGTCCAACGCATGCAGGTTGTCTTCTTCCTTGGGTAACCTCGCAACGACGCCGATCTACAGTAGCTTGCAGGCGCGTCCTCTCTCCTCCAGGGCCCGATGGCTGCCGCCGATACCTTCCCTTGCTCCGCCACACCCTGCCGCCCTTGGGGCGCCATCTAACTTGCACTGAAGACCGTTGGTTAGGGCTGGCCAAGTGCGCGACCTACAGCTTGGGCGCCGACCTTCAGCAGGCTCTGCTCGACGGCCGCAGCCACGGAGACGATGGCCGACCTTCTTTGACCGTCGTGGGAGCTTTGTACCCCCGACAAGAGTTCATCATCGCTCCCTAGTGCCCTCGAGGTAGATCTATGCTTTCAACTAGGGTTGGTAGAAGGAAACAAAGGAGAAGAGGGAGAGTGGTATGTAGGGTTCTCTTGAACTTGGCTCCAGGTCTAACCCCTTATATAGGGGAGAGTATGAAGCCCTAAGGCGTGCCTTTATGAGGACCCCAGTCCTATTCTTGAAAGGAAACATACTTTCCTTTGTTGTGAAGCAACAACCTTTCTCTCTCTCTTCATTATTCTTTTCTAATATCCTTTATTATTTGGATGTTTTAGGAATTCAAAATTCCTTTTACTTACTCTCTTTATTCTTGCTTTTTAATCCATTGATCACGAAATCCTATTTTCCTTTATAGAAAATATCATCCTTTTAAACAATACCACATAATTCAATAATAATGCAACACATTATCCTCTTATTTTGCCTTTTTAGTATTTTCTCTTTCTTTCTTCTTTATTGGGACTCCTTGGATCCCAAGACACTCCATTATTTCGAAATTCTTTTTATTGGATACTCATTATCCTTCTAGATGCATCTAAATACATTATTCTCTATTATTTCTCATTATCTTGTTTATTTCTTATTAAAATAGATCTTTTTGAAGATTTCTCTTTATTTCTCTTTTATTTTCCTCATTGGCACTCCTTTGAATATTAGCAACCTCATGGATATGAAAATTCACCAAGGAATCTCATTTATACCTCTTTCCATTTATTTTCCACATTTTAACATTGTTTTCATTTTCTTTCTTAATAAAGAAATACATAATTAATCTTTTCTTTTCTTATTGCTTTCTTTTTACAACTTTGGACTCCTTGGAACCCAAGGAACCCAAGAGGCACGAAATCCTCTTTGGATTTTCCTTTTAGAGGTTTCCACATTGTTCTTTTCTCAAATATTCAATTATTCATTACTAATTGAATTTTCTTTGTTATTTGGGCCCAATAGCCAATAAAGCCCACAACACAAACATCAAGTCTATTGTAAACAAAATCCATGTATTCAAAACAAATTATACCATTCTTTGTTCAATTATCTTTAATATGAGAAATTACATTTCTCACCCGATGAACCCAAAAATTGGGGTTGTAACAGTATGGGTGAGACCCACCATAAGAGTGATACATGGAGACTATGGAATGGTAGTCAAAATCATCTCTCATACTGATAGTGGTGATTTTGGATCTTAGACATGAAGTCACTACATTCATCACATGTCGTTCATGTACTTTGACATCATCCAACGTGATCCTGAAAAAGGTTGCCATAACGGTGATGATTGGGTGCACTATGACACATGGGGATAGAGTGTGAGTGATGTAGATGGAACTTGTCCCTCCTACATGATATTTATATCCATAGACTCTTGATAAGCGACACTGAGAAATGTATGGCTATACTCATGTGACTCAATATGTGATATATGAGCTCACGTGCATCTCCGACAAAGTGCTCTAGTTCAAGGAACATGGGTTGAACCTTGAGAAGATGAAGATTCCATGCCTCGAGTTTAATCCAGATATCAGAGATAAAAGAACTATATAATCACGATAACACTAATCATGGATTGTAGGCTGAAGTTGTTCTCCAACTTCTCGAATTACTTGGGTAGCAATGATGTGTTTTTAGACACCGCTCTTTGCTTGTGATGTCATAAGCTTATTATGGACATTCACTACCAACATAATTCTGGACCTATAGGGTCACACACATAGAAATGCACTTGGATTAAAGGATTATATTCATGAATGATGTTTAATTTGACTAACAAAGGTGTTTAGGTATTCAATGAAACAACTGATGTTCAAAATTGATTGATTGGACTCTAAACTGACTAGTTCAAGTGTTCAACCGATCAGTTGGAGTGTCAGGTCAATTGGAATCAACATTGGTTGATCAATGGATGAACCACAAAGTTAGATGACTGGTTCACATATCCCAACCGACCAGTTAATGGAATGAAATGCCCGGTTTGGCTGCCAATTCGATTGGATCAAGGATTGGTGATGACGCCATGTTTTGCAATAATTGTGCATTGATCATCAAGTTGATTCAAAACACGAAAATACATGAACTGAACATTTCACTTAGTGAACCAACCGAATCACACACCAACCGAGTAATTGGGTGTGCAAACCAACCGGTTTGACGTGCACAGGTTCTAGAAATTTTGTAAATTTGACATTTTCGACTACGACAATGACTGGGAACCCTAACCCAAACTCTCCTATAAATGGAGGGGCACTGGGGGCTTCCTAGACATTGAAAATTGTCTCTGACAATTTGTTGTCCTCTCTGGTTGTGGTAACCAATAGAGAGCTCAAGCAAGTCCTACTCGATAAAGGGAGGGATAGCAAGGGAGAGACAATTGAGGGAGAGTGAATCAACCCTAACAGGTAGACATTTGAAAGGGACAACTCCTTCTGGCTGGCTCTGGTAGCAAAGCGTGGAGTTCTCGGTGGTCCGCGTGGACTACTCTATAGGTGGGAGGTTGTTGTCTGCCGCTAGGAGTACATGTAAACCATTACCCGTGGTGTTGTACTAGGAGGCTGATATAAACGATGTTTCACGGTTGATAAACAAAGGTGTACCTAAAATTCTCAAAGTATCCTTGTCAAAATAATCATCCAATTAAATGGACATGTACACCATAATCATTGTATGAATGGCTTCTTCTCCCTCGCGAGCCATGGCTCGGGTAGTAGATTGGAGGTCTCAACTCCGATGTTGCTAGGCCTTCACATGCAAGATGCGAGCCTCATGGCAAGTGAAGACTGGCCCTTGGGGTCTGAACAAATAGGAGGCGTGGGAGTTCAAACTCCAGCAGGAGAGAACCTTTGTGCCCCTGGGGCTCGTTAAAAAAAATAGAGGAAAATTGATTTGGTAAAACCATCATGAAAACACAACGACAACAACAACTAAGGCCTCAAAAGCACTCATGGAATTAAGGCAAGGTTGAGGGAGGCAATTACGTGGAGGAGGAGCCACAAAAGAAGAACGGCGGTGACCGTCGACAAGAACTATGAAGATGAGCTATAGGGTACGACGACTGAGGCTATCTAAGATCAAGATATTAATGGCATGAAAAAGGACATGTGGTTGGGATGGTTACCTGTTGCTCAATTGATCTGGGCAAGGTGGAGGATGTCGAGGCAAGGCCAAGATCTCTAGAGGCAAAGACCTAGTAGGTTAGGGATCTTGGGGGTAGTTGAGGGCAAATTAAGCAAGGAGGGGTGTAGGGTGATTACCAAGGATTGATTCTAATCCATTACATAGGAGTGGGGTGGTGCGTATCTCACTCTGTAATGGCAGGGTTGAGAGAGAGTCAAGCCCTCATTTGGGCATTTTCTCATTTGGTCAAAATGGAAGGTGAGTGATGGCTTGTTCAATTTGGGGAGTCCTCCCAGATTAAATGGCAAGAAGATTTCGTGAAGCCACAGTGAAATGAGAGAGAGGGATCGAGGGGGTGGACATGTGTAACGTCCCAGACTCGCAGACAAGCGGGAGGTAGGTGACTACAAAATGACCATTTGATCATTGATTGGATGATGTAGGAATCACATGAAAAAACAAAATTCAAAAGTAACACATGAAATCAATGTAAGGGTGAGACTTTAGGGAAATGAATGCAATTAATGTAATTTCCAATAATTCCTTAGTCAAACCATAGTCAAACTTGTTGAATTCATTTGAGGGTTCATACATGGTTTAAATGACGTCAAATTTGAACCATATGTTAATTTGATGGTCTAGAATATTGCTAGACAAATATATTTTATTTTAGTACTCATTTGGTACATGATTTATATAATGGCTATTAACCTTAATTATAATGCATTTAAGGATGATATAATTTGAAAAAGGTAGTTCTTATTGAACCCTTGAGTCAAAATTTCAATATGTACTCTATTTACTCATTTGAGAGTCACATGGTCACCTCTTTAACCCCTTCCTATGCTTTATGGTCATCTTGTAGGAGAGATAAAAGAAAAGAGGATCAACTTGAGTTAATTGATCCATATAATGCACATTTGAAAGTGAAATGAAATCGAGTCTCATTTTAAGTTTTCTTATTCATTTTTATATAAGCATAACCATGATTGGTCTTTTCAAATCTAACCCTTCAATTTTTACTATCTAGGAAAAACTATATTCTATGGTTTAAATTATCTTCTAAAAAATGGGATGTGAAAATTCTACCCACCTTAAAACAAATTTCATCCTCAAAATTTTCTAGGGTACTACCCACCTTAGGGTTTTTCTTACTTCATTCAATTAATAATAGATAGCTACTAAAATTTGCATGAAAAGAAAATAAGTTTCATAAAAGGTCCATGTGGACACAAACTAACTATTATATCATTCCTTATCTTCTTTTTCTACTTCCATAGTGAAAATCATAGCTTGTATCTCGGGAGGTGGATTCTGGTCCTTATTCTGATCCTGGTCCTTCTTCGTGAGCATAGGGTAATTTGTCCTGAGGTGACCAACTTCTCCACAATAATAGCATGCACCCAGACCATACCTGCATGGGCCTGCATGTTCTTCTTGCACATTACACATTGGGGCTTCTCAACTTCTACTACATGCTCATGTGCCTCTCTCTTAGGATTGTTGGGAGGTTGATATTGGTTTTTCTTCAGAGGAACTTCCTTCTTGTAGGAACTTCTAGGGTCTAGGGATGCATCTAGGAAAGCCTGTAGGGTTCTGTGGCCTCTTCCTGACAAGGCAAAGCTCAAGTCAGACTTGAGTCCTCAGATGAACTTCTTTGTTCTGCGACGTTCATCATAATCATAGCCATACTTCTGTAAGACCCTAAACTTCATGGAATATTGGGTCATAGTCACGTCACCCACTTGAGCCATGTTGGAAAATTCTAGCTTCTTATTCTCTATTATGGATTCATAAACATAGTTCTCTTGGAAGGCTTCAACAAATTCTTCCCATGTGAGTGGAGGTTCATTAGCTACCCTTGAGTTAAGGACATTTTTTCCCACCATGTGCGGGCTGCTCCTTTGAGCATGTGGGTTGCAAAGTGAACCCTAGAGTGTTGAGGGAAGTCTGTATCTCAAAATTAATTCTCCATATCTCTAATGCACTCCTCAACTTTGGTGACTACATCAATTTCTCATTCACCTGAGAAAGAGTCAGACCTCATCTTTAGGAAGTCCACTAAAATTAGCTCATGATGTCTAGGTTGATGTTGTCCTTATGTAAGATGTTGGTGAGGGCTTGGACCAAATCTTCTAGGGTTTCCTTAGGGTTTCTTCTTGGTCTACTTACCCAACTAGAAGAGATAGCACCATCATCCTTATCCTTTCCTTTGTTGGTTCTATTAGGAGCCATCTGAAAAAGGTCACATATACCTAGGGTTAGAACATATGAATCATATTTCTTCCTGGAGGCCATCCATTTATTGGCTATGATACCATTAATGTAACACCCATATTTTGAATATGAGTGGAAGCATCTATCTTGGAGGGGGGTGTTACATTAATATAATAATTGAAAATAAATACATAAATCACCATTGAGATTCATACATTGTTGTTTGAATAGGAAACTATATCTGGCTTCTTATACATGTCTAAAATTCTAATAATCTCTAAATATGGAAAACTAAGCATGGAAGTAAACATCTCTACGTGATTGGATCGCCTAGTATGGATGGAACCCCACCAGATAGCTCTTGAAGGTCTTTTAATCCTTGCTTGCTCCTCTTGAGTCCTTATTTGCTCCAACTCCTAGGGACATCACATCCCCATCCATGCAAAGGGGAAAACCAAAACATTAGTAAACGGTACTAAAACTTTATAATATGAACAAAACAAAGTACACTTGACATGTAAGAAAAGTTGATATGAATTAACTATAAGCATTCTTGAATCATTATTAACATGAAGAATTAAATAGTAAATTTATGCATCCCTCTATGACGCCCACTTAGGAGCACATGATTGCTAGGAAAGCCATTGACGACCCCTTGAGGTCCATAATTCAGGAGCATATAAAGACTAGTTCAATCCCAATTACCTTAATCATGAACATTAACATCAACATGATCCTTAAACTTTAACTTGATGGCATTTCTCCCTATTAACAAGATTGTTTAACATGATGGGAATTCTCCCTCTTAACATAATCTTTTAACATGGTGGTATTTCTCCCTCTTAAACATTAACATGAATTTTATGAGTCATAAATCATAAGTTCTAATCATAGTGAATATTATAAGCATAGGACATAGCATATATCAATCATCAAGCAGTAATATAGTGAACATGATTAAAACATTAAACTTGAAATGATAATGTCTACTTTATACTTAGCATGCAATCAACCATGAATACTTGTGCTTAGTAGCATGAACCGTTTACCTTAGAGCAAGAGTTGATCCTAATATAGTCTCTCTGATCTTTGAGTCAAATCTAGGTTAAACCTTCTCTTGTCTTGATTAGGCTCTAAACACATGTTCATAATTATTGAACATCATAAATCAATACTTTGTATTGATCCTAGATTGAATTAGGGTTTAAGTGCATTAGGGTTAGGCTTATCGATCAACATCATTAGATTAGGAAAAACTTGGTTGGTTGATTATTGTCTTAGGTCGCGTGAAACAAATGTGATACATAATTAGGGTTTCATGAGTCGGATTAGGGTTTCTAATAAAATATCATAACAGGAAGGAAAAACATGACTTGAAAACCCAAAAATTAGATTCTTCTCAAAAATCCTTTCCAATAACTATTTATTCATATGTTTTCTGAGCATCCTATGATTTATGGTGAATATTCAAAAAAATTGACCAAACAGATTGGGGAAAAACTATTGTGTGACACCAATTTAATAAAAATATCTTCAATGTAAATAAAACATAGAAGTACTAAAGAACCTTAGGCGTGTGTTACATATAATCGAATAGGCGGGGGCAAACTTGTCATTTAAGGATAAAACATGCATAGCGGTTGATAAACTGAGGCGTATGTAAAATTCCCAAAATACTCCTTTTGGATTAATTGTCCAATTAAATGGACAAGGACACTGCTGTCATTGTATGACTGGGCTTCTTCTTCCTCACGTGTCATGGATCTGGCAGTAGACTGGAGGTCACAACTCTGATGTTGCTAGGCCTTCACATGCAGGATGCGAGCCTTAGGGTGAGTGAAGACTGACCCTTGGGGTCCGATGACATTGGGAGTTCAAACTCTAGGAGGTGAGAACCTCTGTGCCCCCCAGGGCTAAAAAAAACTAAGGAAATAGAGGACAACTAAAAACCATCATGAAAACACAACAAGACTAATAACTAAGGCCTCAGAAGCACTCGTAGAGTCGAGGTGAGGTTGAGGGAGGCATTTACGTGGAGGAGGAGCCATTGAACACGCATGCCCGTGACCGTCAGTAGGCACTATGAAGATAATATATAGGGTACGACGACTAAGGCTATTCAAGATCAAGATAGTGATGACAAGATAAAGGACATGTGGTAGGGATGGTTACTTGCTACTCAATTGAGCTAAGCGAGGTGAAGGGCATCGGGGCGAGGTTGAGATCTCTGGAGGAAAAGACCAAGTAGGTCAGGGATCTTGGGGGTAGTTGATGGCAAATTGCGAGATGAGGGGCTTAGGGTGATCACCAAGGACTGATTCCAATCCATTGTATAAGAGCGGGGTGGTGCGTAGCTCCCTCAGTAACAGTAGGGTTGAGAGGGAGTCAAGCCCTATTTTTTGGTGTTTTCTCATCTAGTCAAAACGAAAGGTGAGTGATAAATTGTTAGATTTGGGGAGTCCTCATGAATTGAATGGTGAGAATATTTTGTGAAACCATTGTGAAACAAGAGAGAGAGGGATAAAGGGAGGTGGACATGTGTAACATCCCAGACTCGCTTGCAAGTGTAAGGTAGGTGATAATAAAATGATCATCAAATCGTTGATCAGACGGTGTAGAAATCACACACAAAATAAAAGTCAAAAATAACGTGTGACATCAATGTAAGGGCAAGACTTTAGGGAAATGAATGCAATTAATGTAATTTCCAATAATTCCTTAGTCAAACCATATTCAAACTTGTTCAATTCATTTGAGGGTTCAAACATGGTCCAAATGACATCAAATTTGAAATATAGGTTAATTTGATGATCTAGATTATTCCTAGACAAATAGATTTCGTTTTAGTACTGATTTGATCCATGATTTCTATAATGACTATTAACCTTAATTATAATGCATTTAAGGGTGATATAATTTGAAAAAGGCTTTTCTTATTGAACCCTTGAGTCAAAAATTCGAGATGTACTCTATTTACTCATTTGAGAGTCACGTGGTCACCTATTTAACCCCTTAATATGCTTTTATGTCCATCTAGGAGGATAGAGAAAAGAAAAGAGGATCGGCTTGAGTTAATTGATCCATATGATGCACATTTGAAAGTGAAAATGAAATTGAGTCTCATTTTAAGTTTTCATATTCCATTTTTATATAAGAATAACCATTATTGGTCTTTTCAAGTCTAACCCCTCAAATTTTATTATTTAGGAAAAACTACATTCTATGGTTTAAATTATCTTATAAAAATTGAGATGTGACAACATCATTTAGAACTTGAAAAATATAGGAGTGTAACAAAATTGAGTAAACTTATAGTATTGAGAGCATGGAACATGGTCCATTGATGAAGCTCTATAAGTAGTCACTGAAGCTTCACACAATGTCCCAACAATCATTTTAGTGCATAAATACTTCTAGGGTCACATAATACCTTCACTCATTGAATGTCAGGGTAAGGTGCAGAGGACAACACTGTGGTAACTAAAGCTAATAAGGGAAGGAGAGGGATCAAGATATTGTTTTTCCCAAATGAATTAGCACACAATAAATGACATACTCTATTCCCCATCTTTGACCTTCTATATAAAAGAGGTTGTGGGGATAAGCTTGTGGGTAAACACGATAGAAATTGGAGTGGGGAAAGGACCCAATAAGGTATATAGGTGCTTGAGGAGCCATTGCCTATAAATGAGAAGGCTTTATGAGGATGTTGGATCATCTTATTTAACTGTAGGAGAAAAATGGGATAGTTAAAGTTTCCTTGATTGCTGAGGATTAGGAATAATGTGAAAAATCAATCTATTTGGTTTCAAAAGACAATTTTTAGGAGAAAAAACCCATCAAAATGGTTGAGAGGAGCATAATATATCATGGATAAAATATCTCCTTCATTATATA
Organism: Alisma plantago-aquatica; assembly: GCA_963693085.1. Taxonomy (NCBI): domain Eukaryota; kingdom Viridiplantae; phylum Streptophyta; class Magnoliopsida; order Alismatales; family Alismataceae; genus Alisma; species Alisma plantago-aquatica. Next base: position 254,995,414 of record OY856410.1, read on the forward strand.
TAATTGGTCTGAGGTAAAAGATGACATGAAGGTCATCTGAATAGGCTATCTAGTGGTCATGAGAAAAATTGACCAAACAAGGAAATGAGTAATCAACAATTTGTATGAAGGCACAACTTAGTAAATTGAACTAGTCTAAGTCAACATTCTTCCTAATTTTTTCATTAATTTCAAGCTTTCTTCTATAATTTGTTTAAGGTAACTACACTTTCCCTGTTTTGATGAAAAATTATAGATAGAATCCTTAGATTATGTCTAGTCAAAATCAAACATGAGTTTATATGTTCAAGATCAACCATTGCGTCAAATAATATATGATGATACAATAGTATTATCTTTCAATAAACATTAATGTAATTCATGTTTAGTTACCACACTTTAGAATCAAGATTGTTTTTACATTTAGGATAAAAGTTATGCATACTAATATTGTACAAATCTCCTTATTTCAATCCAATTTAGCCAATAAGTCTATATATTATATTTTCATGTAGATAATGACAATTCAAATTACCCAACTCGTTTCTAGATTTTTTGGCATATTCTAAATAACTATTCATATTTGGGAACTTCATGAACACCCCTTTCATCTATGTATTATTGGGTATTAATTAAATATGTGAAATACACTTTTGTGTAACTAACTTTTAAATTAAAGTTACAAATATATGTTTATGTTACCATAAGGTTCAATAAGTTATACATTTCATTTCCTACATTCCACCATGTAGTTATATTTGTTTATTAAAACTACCATGTTATATATATAAGGATTCCAAGGTTTGCACATGAATGCATACAATATGTCCAGCTTGAGTGCTTAAGGGTACATCTTGAGCTTTTGTGCACCTTTGGATAATACTAGGTAAATGACCCCTTGAACTTATTCTCACTCAACTTATGGTATTGGGAATTCATATGTTGGTATATATAGGTTTCAACATATTTAGATATATTATCATCATGCTCAATCAATGGCTTATTATTTATAATATATTCAAAAAGGACTATTGTAAATTTCAAGTCGCATACAATGTTGCGATGAATATGAAGAAAAATGAGTAATTCATAAACGTCTTCAACTGGAATACAAAATATTTCATGTTAGAGGACTATAATGTGAGTGATCAGTTAATGAATCAACCTTTATAAATGAATTCAAAATGAAAGCAACATATTTCATGTTTGGAGGTATCATTGTGGTTTATCAAGAAAAAAAATGATATCTATAAAGGACTTCAAATGCATTGACATTTAATTCTTAAACATATCAATATGCTTGATAGGGAAATGACCAAACCTTTGTACAATATTCCAAAGGGTTCTCACTAAGATTCATGTTTGGATGTATCATTGTGAATAATAAATATGTAGCTCGTCCTTCATAAACAACTTGAAAAGGGTCATAATAAATGGCATGTTTTATGAAATAATTGTGACTGGTCAAGAAGAAGCCATGGCTTTGTAAAGGTCTTTTCAATTTTTCATAAAAGGGGTCTTTATGATCCATTAAATAATGCACAACTGTGAGTAGTTTGGTTGATATGGACCCAATATTGAATCATGACATTTTCTGGCACCTGCTTACTAACTTAGTTCATAGGTCATGATTGGATCCATGCTTGACTCTCATAATATTTCGTAGTTTTATTTTTTTAATGGTTTTCAATTATTACAAAAATATTATTCTAATGGTTGATCATGTATCATTGGTGTGTCTCAACATGCTTGATAAATGTTAGTTGAGAGGCACACTATTATGTATCTATGGGTTCTAAGGTCACTGGTTTACAAGGTTTAGTCATGAATAAATGTATGCTTACACGCACTAGGTCATGCATGTATTTGTAGCTTGCCTCACTTGGCATTTTTTCCAAAACAACAATCCATGGTGGTCATAATGCATAGATATAGTGAAGTTTTATTTATCCAAACTCCTTCTCTATTTTGCAATAATGATCTCAGGTATGCATGGAAGTTTCCTTGCCATATATAGATCAAGTTTTAGTGTGTTGATTGGGGAGTTATAGATGTTCTCCTCACATCTACGCATATTGTCATCAATGTTTTTGCCTCCCATTAACTTGGTCAGTTATGTGGTATAATCTAGTTTTTAGTTCCCGTTATCTAGCTTGTTTTCTACCATGAACTACTTTATATGGATTTTGGTGATTATATAAAGGAAAATATAGATCTTTAGTTTGGTGCACTACGGTAATGACAATATGCATGATTTTTTTAACTTTAACTAAGATTTTTATTTGGTTTTAAAACTTGGGTACATATGGAAAGTGATATAATGATGCCATCTCATCATGATGGATGTGAGGATCCACTCATGGATCCATTCATGGCTATTGTGAGAGTTGTACCTATGTAAACCACCATTATTTTACTAGAAAATAAACATCACTACATATTGATTGACATCTTATAGGATCTCAATGATTGAGAATCCATTAGAGCTTCATTAGTTTTCCCTCATACGTGTCTATTTGTGGTGGGGAAACCACCATATGTGTAAAGCCACAAATCTTGTGTAACACACCAAAATATCTATCCTAACCCTAGAAGCCCTAAATCCATGGGTTTAGTTCCTAGGAAAACATCAAATAAGGTTCAAGTTATGCCCTAGAGAACCTAGGTGGACAATATAATGAGTAATTGGATGCAAACATGGACCTTAGTTACCTATGACCCAAACATGCATTACATCTGGTACAATGATGAACTTAATATTTTATGTGCTTCAACTTAGTTCAATGCATGCTCTAATGACATCAGTACCCTAATGTAACCTACTTGATGCATGAGGGTTCATGTAGTGAATAACAAAGGCTATATACTCCATTATGTTACAACTTTGACTTTAATAGAATAAAAGTAATGGTTGGGTTGGATGGTTCCTATAAGATGAATATTGGTAGTTAGGTAAAATAATAATGTATAATTATTATTATCTATAAAACAATACATGTAAAACAGGCCCACTGCCCAAGGTTCTAGTAGAGTTTCTAGAAGAATGACAATTGGCTCCACATACCACCACTAGCCTAGGTTGCACACTTTTTCCTCACTCACACACAACCCAAAATCAAATTCCCAATAGATCACCCATCCGAGTACTATTTTGGGCCGATCATGCTTAACCATAGAGTTATAAGGCCTTAAAACTTGGGATGTTACAATCTCCCCCAGTTAGACTCTTGATGTCCTTGTCAAGGCTCAACTATATGTCCTCAAAATATTTCTCCATTTCAATGCAGAACTAGAATGGCCCATGTACACCTAGCTCCCCACCATGACTACCAATACAAAGTTGGATCCATCACCACATATATCCCTTTCAAACATGCATGAACAAGATGACTCATGACCAACATGTCACATGCCATGTGGGCCCCACCTCGTAGAGGGGAATTGGCTCTGATACCATTTACAATGCATAGGCTCACTACCCAGGGCTCTATAGAGTTTAGGAAATGACTACTAGCCCCATATACCACCACTACTCTTGGTTGTGTGCTTTGTCCTGCTCATGCTTAGTCTGAGATAAACTTTTTGACAGCTCACCCAGCCAAAAATGCTTAACCACAAAGCTTTTATTTGGGCTCCCTAAAAAATAGGTGCACCTTGGTGATATGGCTAGTTCGTCATTTCTTTTAGGATCATTTTATCCTAGACCTCAAATCATGGTACATTACAACATAAGTTGTAAAGTGAACTAACAAGGTGCAACATGTAATTCATGATGCCCACAATATTCATGTTAGGTAATTATATGTTTTGTGTATCAGTTAGTACACATATGCAAACACATTAATGAATTACAACCTACATCAATATACTATTACCTAAACTAACAAGTCTAATAATACATAATACTACATTAAATATAAGTTCTACTGGTTGTAATATACTCAATAAACATCAGTGGACTAACAAATATTTGTTGGAAACTAGTTTATACATTTAAATTTGCACTAAATAGTCCCAGAGGGAACTTTAGAATAATGTAGCTGGATATAGCTAAAATAAATGAAGCCATTCATGATAAGGTAATCCCAAGACAACTATACCTTCAAAACATCAGATATGTATTGTGGCTATGATAGCATATATGTAGATGATAACATTAAAATGTAATATATCAAATAATCTAACAAATGATATCAACACTGGAAACTAATAGTGAATTTGTATTCTAAGACCTTAATTAGGTAGGAATTCAAGTTTTACAGTATTGGACTCTATCTAGAAGTCCAAATTTACTAAAAAAATATCTTGTTATTAACTAGTAATCTTAATTGAACTAAGAGGGTGTATTGTTTAAATCATTGTATTCATACGTGTTTTGATGTCATGTGCTATTAGAGTTATGTTTCAGTTCTCTTATTTCTTAGTCCCGAGTTGAGTAGTCAAATCTTGATCTAGGGAAGGAGGATTTGTCTCAAACATTCAAATAGACTCTAACCTAGTCATGATGGATCAATATTGATATATACATCAATCTCTATCCTATAAGATGTTTGTCATAATTTCTTTTCCTTTAGTTATATCTTATTCGCCATACCCAACAATGCCTAACTTTCTTCTTTTCATGGGACATAAATTTTTACCAACCCTGGCATCTCCTCTCATACAACCAAACCCACTAATATTTTTAGCCCATCAAGGGTGTTTTAGACTAACTACTTTGTTTTATATATAATTGAAAATGTGCATATATCTTTCTTCTTTTTAAACATATGCCACCACCAAGAGCACCATACAATCTTACTAAACAAAATATATTGATACTTGAAGTAAAATGTTCACATATAAGTTCAACTATTACAACATAACTAAGATAGAAGGGAAAAGTAGCTATGGCATTTTGTATAATCATTTAGAAAGTCATACAAAATTGCTCTCATTACTCACTCTCACATCTCCATGACTAGAGGAAGAATAAGATACCCATCTAACAAAGTGACTACTTTTTAAACACCTCATTTGGTCAATTCTTATTGATAGATTATCATTGGATCTTCATGCTAGGATGAAGTTATACATTTAAAAAATCATTTTGTAGAGTGTGAGCTATTAACTCATATCAAAGAAAGTCACCAAACTTTCCTAGATAATCCAAAAATGATTTTTTATTAAGTTTTAAAAAGAGGAATAAACTTAGAAGTTGAAAAACTATAAATCATAATGTAAGATTCTTGACCTGGCTAATCCCAGTCATATTCTTCCATCTTTACCACCTTCTCAGTGCTTGTTTATCTATGTTTCGGGTGCTTTGTATATTTGTGCTTTACTTGTGGGCTTATGTGAAAACTACACATTGTTAAGGGTTTCCTTTAAATTTATGCATAGCATGTTGTTTGCACTCCCTTCTCTCTTGATTAGACTTCGTGGATGGACTTAAGTGATCTGACCAAGCCTTACTGTCCTTTCTTGGTTGAGGATTGATGGAAGTGGCTTTTCGTTCCATCAATTGAGGATTGATAGAGGTGTGTTTTGTTTTCCATTGGTTTGAGTACGTCTAGATTTTTTTCCTATTTGAGACCGATGTTATGGCTCTGTCTGTACATTGGTAGGGAACTAATAAAAGTGGGAAACCTTTAAACTTCCATGTTTCCTTCATTTGTCTACTGACAAAAAAATTGGCTAGTTAAGAAGTATGTTATAAGTGGTTGAGTACTAATACAAATCTTGCATTTTGTAGTGAACGTTTTATGGACACACTATTTATGATGATCCTAAAATTTGTTTTATGATGGGTTTTCAAAGGGTTTGAACCAATGACAATGTTTGATAGATTTATGCTCATGTCTATCGATGGAGTTTTCAACTGTGTATCAATGGAGCGTTGAGGTTTATTTAGTGATGAGATGGCGAACCGACAACGGTACGATTGAACTGACCAATTGCTTGATACACTCCTTTTCTTCCCTTCTAACCTCACTTGTGTAGGTTGAACCTCAAAGTGTTTTTGTAGAGCGAGACATCATCATTTGACAAGAATCGATGAGATTTTTGATTTTATCGGTCTTTGACTTCCATGTCATCTACCTTTTTTCTCTTTATTGATGATGCATGAAGAGCCATCTGGTGGATTATGAGCGTAGGTCTAAGTAACTAGATTTTTCATCTTGTGATCTCTTGACGATCTTTCATCTTCTTGGTTTCCACAGATGTTTCTAGGAGTTTTTTCTCTAGGGTTTTATCTTTCGAGTCTTATGTGTGACGTGGAAAATATCGCACAAACAAATTCACTCAGGGTTGAAATCCCCGAGCTTTTACCAAAACCTCATGCAATAATACCACCTACAAGTGGACGGATCTTATCACAGTATACTTAAGGATCGAATCCCAAGAGATAACATTTTTAAGAATCTTTATTAGTCGAATCTAGATCTAGTAAGACTAATCTTTAAAACGATTGATTCGATTGAGGTTAATTAAACTAAATGCAAAAAGTAAAAGAGCAGAATTAAAGTTTGTTCTAGATTAATGATATGGGATCGCTGGGATGGTATCAGGTTTCACCACCACTGCACATGCGAACACATCCAAACACATAACATCCAGAAAAGCATCTAACTATCCAAATGGAACTACTGTGAACCCTCTCGGAAGGATGTTTAGGCCCACGTAAGCATCGCCTTAGGCATCCGATTTCTCGTCGCCAACTAGATCATGCACTTACGGTTTCGAAGATACAACATCCAACTAAGGCTTTGGCCCTCCATGAGGGATGTTTAGACCATAGAAGCGTCACTGTAGGCTAGATGGCTCATCCCCTCACAGATCATACACTTACAACCTCAAGGAACCCCATTCTATTTCTAGTCCAGAAGTCAACCGTGCTAATCCACATACATGTAGGCGATTAGTCTACAAGCAAACATTGACGATTAACAAGAAGATACAACATCCAACTAAGGTTGTGGTCCTCCTTGAGGGATGTTTAGACCACATAAGCATCACCGTAGGCTAGATGGCTCGTCCCCTCACCGATCATACACTCACGACCTCAAGGAACCCTCTCAGATTTCTCGTCAAGGGGTCTACCTCATTAATCGACATTCCATACTACAAAGAGAAGAACAAGATGAAAGCAAGCATGTAATCAACTACAAGCATATCAATTAGCAACAAAATGAAAATGTATATACATTGCCTTGGAATGTTGAATGAAAAGACATGGTTGCATGGGCAGCGGGGCTAGTCCCCGCACCCCAGTGAAAAGGAACTACTCACTCATAGGGTTGAGCATCGGTCCAGAACCAGACCGGACCGCGGACCGAATTTGAACAAATATATGGACTGCGGACCGGACCGTTTCGAGGTAGGACCGGACCGGACCGGACCGTTTGGACCATAATCAGCCTTTTTTGCATGTTTTACAACTTATTTAATTATACAAAGTTGATAATCTTAGTCACTTCTAACAATTATATAACTTTAGTATCAAACATTTATACTAGTAGTGATTATATATGTACTTTATTTATAATTATTATAGAATACACCTTCAAATATACATGAATTTTATATAAAAGTCAATCTGCGGTCCGGACCGGTTTTGGACCGGACCGGACCGAAGACCGAACTTATCGAAATTCCCGGACCGCGGACCGGACCGAACACAAAATGGACTGGACCGGACCGAATTGAACAGTCTGGTCTGGTTTTGCGGTCTGGACCATTATTTGCTCACCCCTACTCGCTCATGATGCGAGAAACAAGAAGAATAAGAAAGAGATAGGAATCCGCCAAGAGCATGATGTAGAAGGTGGTTGTAGCTCGGTGAAGATGATGTGGTCTCCTACGTCGTGTTGGAGCAGATCTAGACAGAGAATGAGGGACGCCAAGACAGACTAGGCAGTTTTCCTTAGTCCTCCTTCCTTCTCTTCTCGGTCTCCTTGATTTGCAGTAGGAACGGTAGGTGAAGAGACAATGGCAGAGTCGGACCAGTGTGCAGGCAGTCCGTCGGCGCCCGCAACTCCTGCCCAAATGGGGACCCTGCTGGTCCTATTTATAGGCTCGGGTTTGGTCCTCACATTTTTGGCATGATTCATCCATTCAGTTTGGTCCAAACAGTTTGGAATAAGTGACCATATAGTATCGCTTTAAACTAACCAAATGGTTTGCTATCCTTGCTTTAAACGGTCTTGGAAATATTAAGTTAAAACAGTTTGCAATTTAGCAGCTCCATATGATCTGGGAGATAAGACCATACGGTCTAGGGCTCCCTTGCTCAAACGGTTTGCTATCTAAGAATCTCCAAATGGTTTTGGAGAGTATGCCTCAAACAGTTTGGTCAGGCTATACGGTCTTCATCTGATTTTCCTTCACACTCAAATGGTCATGTGAGACCCTTCTCTTCCAAACGGTCTCGGGTATTATGAGAAAATGATCTTCAGTATACGGTCGTGCAGAACGTTCCTTGCACAACCGGTCTTGGGTGCTTAGGCTTCAAATGGTCTTGGAGAGAGTCCTCTTGATCTCACTTCTGTTCTAATGGTTTGGGAGACTGAAACTCATTTTACCGGTCTTGGATATGCCTCCAATCGGTTTTGGAGTGCAGCGACCAAACAGTCTTGGTCGAGCAGGTGCAGGGGTGCGTCGATGGCGGCGCAGTTGGTGCTAAGGGTTGTGCCATCGGTGAGCGTGAGAGGAAGGTGACGTTGTAGGTGCAGGGGTGCATCGAGCAGACTCAGTGAGGTTGCAGGCGGAACTGCAGATGCAGCAGTCTGTGTAGGAGTTAGGGTTTAGCGGGAGGAAGAATAAGAAGGCAGGAAGATCGGGTTCTCTCAGCTTGCTGCAGGCTGAGATGAAGGCGTAAAAGAACAATCAGAGGCACTGCTGAGATCGGCAGAGGTGCGTCGAGCAGACTCTGTGGAGGTCTGAATGGTCTTGAGAGTCAGATCGCCGCGAAACAGTCTTGAATGACAGTGATCCAAATGATTTTGAGGTGAGGTTGCCCATACGGTCTTGAGACCGTATGGATGAAACTGTATAGGCGAGACCGTATGGTCAAGACCGTATGCACAAGACTGTATGGTTAAGACCAATGATGAGTGAGGGTAGATCAAGGGCAGATAAAGGTGGGTCCCACTCATTTGGGTTTGATGTGGATGATAGTTGTTTGAGATGAAGATCGAATGGTGGTGATTTTAGTGGATTAGGGTTGAATGGAGGTAGGTGACATCTGATAGTTGAACCTGATAATGATCTGCATAAAATCAACATAAACTCAGTTAAAACCCTAAAAATCGAATCAATTATGTAATTTTGCACTTTGTGATACCTTGTGATATTTAGTGAGTGAAAATGGATGTATTGAATAAAAAAGAGTCCAAAATGGTGACTGAAAATCATGATGAATATGCATTCATCAAAACACCCCGAACTTAAATGTTTCTCATCCTCGAATAACACAAAATTTGAAACAGTCGCCAAATGAATACTTTCAACTCATGTGATTGCCTCATCTTCACATCACGATTGTTTTCTTTCTGCTCAGTATGACTTAGTATCTCAACTTCCTGAGACCACTAAACAGATCTTACCATATCTTTGTTCGTGAGTTTGCTTTCCAATATCACTTCCTCCTCACTTTTTTCCAACAACAAGCATGTCAAAGAGTTTTGTAAGAGTCCAGAGATACCCACAGAACAACAAGTGTGCATTCAATCTGACACTAGTGTTTTTCAGGATAGTGTAGGCATTCATTGTGCCATTAGGTAGAAAAGGGAGTGAAAGGTGGTATGGAAGGAAGAAATAAATCTCTCCTCTATTCGACTCGGGATTTTTATTATTTTATGATTTGCAATTTCATTTATTGCATTTTTTGTGCGAATCTCTCCTCTATTCGACTCGAGATTGCATTTCATTTTGTGTGCGCTTTGGCATCTTTTCGTGGTAGTACGCCCCTATTTATTTGTGAGGGGTATGGAAGAAGCAGATATAGAGGGAAGTGGTGTGCCACCCCAAACTTAGAGTTTGGCACTATTTTGGCTATTTTTGTTTCTTTATGATGGATGGAGGGGTATGAAGATGATAGAAAAAGTGTAGAAAAGAGTTCAGATCAGAATGCAACTTGATTTGCAATTCCGTGCACTGAGTTGTTCTCTTTATCATACTCTTCTCAAATAATGACTTGATGAGGATCCGGTGGGGATTCCATATAATTGTTCCACTAGTCAGTTAGGAAGCACGATGTGTTTGATCGCTATCAGCTCGACAGACACTTGCCATTTTTTACATAAAGTTCATGATGTTAGGATTCACAAGATGATTTCAATCAAAAGGCTAGTTTTCAGAAGAAGGACCTTTTGAGGATCTGCTTCGGATAAGGAGGGTATAGTGATTCAAAATGCATAAAGATTGAAACAAAAAAGTGTCAAAACTTCATCCAGTATCTGTTCAAATTTCTTTGAAAAACTTTAAAATTTTGAAAATTTATTTGAAAATTTTGAAAATTTAGGTAAAAAAAGCGATGATGAAATCTTAAGTCTGATTTAGATGGGTGAAGGTGGAAAGTAAGATACGTACCACCCACCCTCCACCCCGTACTTAGAAATTTTCTCATCCCAAGTAAACTCTAAATCCGAGATGGAGGGGAATTTGCGTGTCGTTTGGACCATCAGATGTGGTTGTGTTCCAATAAGCTTGCATCCTCCATTTGAAAATCTAAAAAATGAAGACCAATCAGGACTCAAAATAGCATCTTGCGATGCAATTTTATGTAGTGTAAAATTATCTAAAAGGTAAAAACAAAATTAAATAAAAATCCTAATTCAAAATTAAAACTAAATATGAATTTTATTTATCAGGTTGCCTCCCGACAAGTGCCTTTGTTTTATGTTGATGGCTCGACTTGATTCCTTCACTTCTACAGTGGACATGTTGGATTGGTGAGATCCAGCATCACTTTAGAGCATGTATCAGCAGAGGTGAAATATCTCTTCAATCATTGACCATTTGCCACAAATTCACCTGACTTTTCACTCCATAAAGAGAAAGCACCATGTGGGTAGATGCTCTTGACAATGTAAGGCCCTGACCAGTGAGAACGGATTTTTCCTAGGAATAACCTCAATGTAGAATTGAATAGAAGAACTTGGTCTCCCACTTGTATGTCCTTTCTTTTTATATGGTCGTCATGCCAAAGTTTCGTACGTTCTTTATAGATTTGTGCATTCTCGTAAGCTATCATTCAGAGTTCTTCCAGCTCCTGGAGTTGTAGAATCCTGGCTTGGCCAGCTTCCTTCATATCAAAATTAAGTTGTTTAATTGCCCACCATGCTTTGTACTCAAGTTCAATAGGAAGGTGGAAAGACTTTCCATATATTAATATAAATGGAGTAGTTCTGAGGGGAGTTTTGAAAGCAGTCTGATAGGCCCACAATGTATCATTGATTTTTACCGACCAATCCTTCTGATTACGGCTCACAGTCTTTTCCAGGATAGCCTTGAGTTGATGGTTAGAAACCTCTACTTGTCCACTCATTTGTGGATGGTAGGGTGAGGCTACCTTGTAAGTTATACCATACTTTCTCAGTAAAGCTTCAAAGCTTCTTTCAAGGAAATGAGACCCTCCGTCAGATATCACAGTTCGTGGTACTCCAAAATGGGGGGAAATAATATCTTTGAATAATTTGACGATGGGTTTGGAATCACTAATTATAGTTGGTATATCTTTAACCCATTTTGAGACGTAGTCCACCGCTACTAGGATGTATGAAAATCCATGAGAAGATGGGAATGGACCCATGTAGTCCACCCCCCAAACATAGAATATCTCTACTTCTTGCCATAGATTCAGTGGCATATCATCTCTCTTTGTTATATTTTCAGATCTTTGACATTTGTCGCATGATAGGACAAAGTCAAAGGAATCTTTAGATATGGTTGGCCAGAAGATTCCACATTGCAAAACCTTCAAGGTAGTCTTCTTAGAGCTCATATGTCCTCCCACTGGTCCTGAGTGACATTGCTCCAAGATAAGTTGAGCTTCTTCCTCAGCAATACACTGTCTGTATAGATCATCAACACATAGTTTGAAAAGGTACGGCTCATCCCAGTAGTACTATTTCACATCATGCATAAATTTTTTTAGTGCATTTCTGGTGCCTTGAGGATGAATAACCCCAGCAGCAAGGTAATTCACATAATCTTAGTACCACAGTGTGGCTTCTGAGACCTTCATTAGTTGATCATCTGGAAGGAAATTATTAATCGAAATCGTATCGGTATCCAGAGTGTGGATGCGACTGAGGTGGTCTGCTACAACATTCTCCGTAACCTTTTTATCTCTTATCTCTAAATCAAATTCTTGCAATAGGAGAATCCATCTAATTAGCCCGGGTTTTACATCTTTCTTTGTCAGAAGGTAACAGATAGCAGCATGATCTTTGTAGAAAATGACTTTTGAACCAATAAGGTAGGATCTAAATTTGTCAAAGGCATACACAATTGCCAGAAGTTCTTTCTCAGTAGTAGCATAATTCCTCTGAGCTTCATCAAGGGTCTTTGATGCATAATAGATCACATAATGTTTCTTTTCTATACATTGGCCTAGGACAGCTCCCACAGCATAATCGCTTGCATTGCACATAATTTCAAAAGGATGGTCCCAATCGGGAGCTCTAATGATGGGTGTGGTTGGAAGAGCATGCTTCAGTTTGTTGAAACTTTTAACACATTCTTTGTCAAAATTGAATTCAACATCCTTTAGTAACAAGTTTTTCATAGGCTTGGTTATTTTAGAGAGGTCCTTTATAAACCGTCTGTAGAAGCCCCCATGACCTAGGAATGCTCAAACTTCCTTTACATTGATAGGGATTGCGAGCTTGGAAATCACTTCAATTTTGGCCTTATCTACTTCGATCCCTCTATTGATGACCCTATTGTCGAGGACAATGCCTTCCCTTACCATAAAGTGACACTTATCCCAATTGAGCACAAGATGTGCTTCTTCACACCGTTTGAGAACAGGGAGAGGTGTTTTAGGCATGAATCGAATGAGTCTCTGTACACAGAAAAGTCATCCATAAAAACTTCCATAATTGTTTCAGTGAGACCTGCGAATATGGCAGCCATGCAACGTTGGAAAGTTGCATGTGCATTACAGAGGCCAAACGACATTCTTCTAAATGCATATGTTCTGAATGGGTAGGTGAACGTAGTTTTCTCTTGGTCGTCTGGATGTATGGGTATTTGATAGAATCTTGAGTAACCATCGAGGTAACAGAAGTATTCTTGATGAGCCAGCCGCTCTAAAACTTGATCAAGAAAAGGCATTGGAAAATGATCCTTTCGGGTTGCCTTGTTTAACTTCCTATAATCAATGTGCATCCTCCACCCTGTGACTGTTCGGGTGGGAATGAGTTCATTGTTTTCATTTCATATCACTATTGTTCCACCTTTCTTCGGGACTACATGCACTAGGCTCACCCATGGTGACTCTGATATCGGATAGATTATTCCAGCGGTGAGCAGTTTAATGACCTCGCGACAGACTACTTCCTTCATATTTGGATTCAATTTCTGTTGATGTTCAATAGTTGTCTTGTGATCTTCCATCATAGGGATCATGTACATACACACCGCTAGACTAACCCCAGTGAGGTCACTCATTTTGTAACTGATGGCTTTCTTTCTTTTCTTTAGTTATTTGAGGAGTTTATCTTCTTATTCGGTTGTTAGATCAGAATTTATAATAATTGGACAAACCTTGAGATCGTCCAAAAACACATACTTCAGTCCCTCGGGCAGGGGCTTCATCTCAGGGGCTTTTGGTTTTTTATATGTTTCTTTAGTAACTTCCACAACCTTGAGTTCTTCCATTTTGGCTTCGGAGTCTTCTTCAGCAGTGTCAAGGTCGAGAACATATTCTTTAACTTGTTCATTGATGGGTTCATCAACTGATGGATTCATTAGAGCAACTTCTAATGGATCGTATGATTCATGATTCTCTTGAGTCAGAAGTGACATCTGCTCTATGCAATCGATAAGATAAACTTCCTCTTGCATGCTTGGCCTTCGCATACTTTCAAAAACTTTGAATTCGAGAGTTTCTTTACCAAGTCTGAGCAACAATGTTCCTACTTCAACATCAATTAGAACTCTTCCAGTGGCAAGGAACGGATGTCCAAAGATGAGAGGGTATCTGGCGTCTTCTTTTATGTCCATGATGACAAAGTCACACTGAACATAGGAATCTTTTCCTACCTTGACGGGTACATCCTCAATAATTCCTAACGGGTGTTTTATTGAATTGTCTGCGAGTTGTATGGTCATGCCAATTGGGAGAAGTTCAGTAAACCCTAGCCTTTTGCAAAGGCTGAGTGGCATGATGGAGATGCTAGAACCAAGATCTGTCAGTCCTTTCTTGCATGAAGAATCACCGATATGGCAAGAAATCCCAAAAGATCCTGGATCTTTCTACTTCTTTGGCATCTTACTCTGGATGATATCAGAAGTGGTTTTAGCTAACTTAACTGTCTCATATTCTTCAGTTATATATTTCCTGGTGAGGAGTGACTTTAAGTATTTTGTCTAGGCTGGTATCTCAGCCAGCGCATCCAAAAAGGGTATATCAACATAAAGTTTCTTCATAGCTTCTTTAAACTTAATGAACCGAGTATCAAGATTGGTTTGCCTTAAATGAGTAGGGAACAATATACAAGACTTGTATATAGGAATATCAGGTTCTAGTGTTTCAGTTTCTTCATCAATAGGTTTCTCAGGACTTTCCTTGTCTATCTTATCAGCAGATATTGGTTCTTTTGGTTGAGATTCTGGTGTTGTTGAGTCTTGGACAATCATAGGTTCATCCTCATCTGTAACAACCACATGTGTCTTGATAGGAGGATCAGAATAGTCTTTTCCCGACCTGGTGGTGACTGCCTTCAATTATTCATGATGCTTAGGATTATTGTCATGTTGGCCAGCAAAAACCCCAGCTAGTGGCTTAATGCTAGCTGCAAGTTGAGCTAGTTGAGATTCATTAGCCTTCTGTTGAGCTTGTTGGTTAGCTATCATAGTTTGCTGAGTTTGAAACATCTTTTCAATGGCTGATAGCTTGTCATCAGGTGAGATGGGACCAGCTTGTTTTTCTTGAGGTTGATTAAGATTCTGGTACTGAGAATTGTTTTGATAATTATTGAAGTTCCTATTCTGAAAGCTTCCCTTGAAATTTCCTTGATTTCCAAAATTCTGTTGTTGATTATACTGGAATCCTGGTGGGCCTTGTGGTTGATTGTTCAAACCAAATTGATGTGAGTTTACTGCTCCAGAGGGGTTTCCATACTGAAACCCTGGATGGCTCCTATTCTGATTCAGATTGTAATAACCTTGACCAGGGATGGTATTAACAACATTAAGATTTTCCATTTGACCATTATCTACTTGTCCACATACGTTATTTATAACAACATCGTAACGAACATTACATGCTAAAGTGGAATGATCAGTTCCTTTACATGCTTCATAGAACAGAGAAGCATACTTTATCTGTTCTTGTTGTCGAGTGGGCGAACGTCCTCTTCCCATTGCAGCAAGAGATGATTCAATATGGTCTTGCTTGACAACTAAGAATTTTAGGGTTTTAGCGATAGACTTATACTCGGGAGTAGCTTCAGCCATAGCTACTTTCAAGACTCCTTTACCTATAGATCTACCCCAATTAGCTTGATTTTCAGCTCCAAGGGTGACGACCCTCCATGCGCTGTCATAACTTTGACGCATGAAGTTTCCTCCATATGAGGAATCTAAAAATCTTTTGATATCATCGTCCACACCCCTATAGAAAATTTTGATGAGTTGGTTCTTAGGAATTCCATGGTGTGGACACTTGCGTAGAAGCTCTTTGTATCTATCCCATACTTCAGTAAGAGTTTCTCCAGGGACTTGAGTGAAATTTGTTATCCGCCCCTAATTTCATAGGTGAGAGAAGGAGGGTAAATTTTTTCCAGAAAAACATTTTGGAGTTGTTCCCAAGTGGCGATGGGTTCTCTCTACAATGAATTGTACCAACTTATTGCTCTATCAGAAAGTGAATACTTGAAGAGACAGAGTCTGATAGCATCATCAGATACTCCGTTTTGCTTTGTCATAGCACATAGATCAATAAACCTCAAAAGATGTTCCTGACTATCCTCTCATTGTTTGCCATAGAATGGGCTGTTTTGAAGCAATGTGATCCAATGTGCCCTAATCTCGAAATTTGCAGCATTGATGGGAGGAGGTTGTACTGGATGACGAACATTAGTAGCTTTGGGGATTGAGACCACTGCTTGTGCTGCTTGAATTTCTTATTGAACCACAGCTCTAGCTTCTTGCATAAATCTTTCTCTCTGTGCATTAAGGGCTTGAGCTACCCTTTGGGCTATTTCCTCCTCTTGAGCCAGTCTTGCTTGGTTTTCTCTGTTTTGACGATGAAAGGTTCTTTCTATCTCCGGATCAAAGCTGGCGGTGAGTCCATGACTATTCAAATGGTGAATACACCAGTCTTGGGGGTACCTAAAATGAAAAGATCTGAAGTAAGATTGATGGAGTGGAGTGAAGTTCAGGTTGATGATCGATTATATTAAAAAAAATCCTAGATTAGCCTTAAAAGAACTAGATTTGACTAACTAATTTTGTTGTCCCCGACAACGGCGCCAGAATTTGACGTGGAAAATATCACACTAACAAATTCACTCGGGGTTGAAATCCCTGAGCTTTTACCAAAACCTTGTGCAATAATACCACCCGCAAGCGGACGGGTCTTATCACAATATAGTTAAGGATCAAATCCCAAGAGATAATGTTTTTAAGAATCTTTGTTAGTCGAATCTAGATCAAGTACGACTAATATTTAAAATGATTGATTCAGTTGAGGTTAATTAAACTAAATGCAAGAAAGTAAAAGAGTAGAATTAAAGTTTTTTTCTAGATTAATGACACGGGATCACTGGGGTGGTATCGGGTTTCACCACCACTACACATGCGAACACATCCAAACACATAACATCTAGGCAAGGATCTAACTATCCAAATGGAACTGCTACGAACCCTCCTAGAGGGATGTTTAGACCCGCGTAATCATCCCCTTAGGCATCATATTTCTCGTCGCCAACCGGATCATGCACTTACGGTTCTGAAGATACAACATCCAACTAAGGCTGTGGCCCTCCTTGAGGGATGTTTAGACCACGGAAGCATTACCGTAGGCTAGATGGCTCATCCCCTCACGGATCATATACTTACAACCTCAAGGAACCCCATTCTATTTCTAGTTCGGGAGTCAACTGTGCTAATACACATACATGTAGGATATTAATCTGCAAGAAAACATTGACAATTAACAAGAAGATACAACATCCAACTAAGTTTGTGGTCCTCCCTGAGGGATGTTTAGACCACAGAAGTGTCACTGTATGCTAGATGGCTCGTCCCCTCACGGATCATACACTTATGACCTCAAGGAACCCTCTCAGATTTCTCGTCAAGGGGTCTACCTCATTAATCGACATTCCATACTACAAAGAGAAGAACAAGATGAAAGCAAGCATGTAATCAACTACAAGCATATCAATTAGCAACAAAATGAAAAGTTATATACATTGCCTTGGAATGTTGAATGAAAAGACATGGTTGCATGGGCAGCGAGGCTAGTCCCCGCACCCCAGCAAAAAGGAACTACTCGCTCATGATGTGAGAAACAAGAAGAATAAGAAAGAGAGAGGAATACGACATAAGCATGATGTAGAAGGTGGTCGCAACTCGATGAAGATGATGCGGTCTCCTACATTGTGTCAGAGCAGATCTGGATGAAGAACGAGGGATGCCAAGATAGACCGAGCAGTCTTCCTCACTCCTCCTTCCTTCTCTTCTTAGTCTCCTTGAGTTGCAGTAGGAACGGCAGGTGAAGAGACAGTGGTAGAGTCAGACCAGCATACATGCAGCATGTCGGTGTCCCAGAACTCCTACCCAAATGGGGACCCTATTGGTCCTATTTATAGGCTCGGGTCTGGTTCTCACATTTTTGGCATGAGTCCTCCATTCGGTTTGGTCCAAACAGTTTGGAATAAGTGACCATACAGTCTCGCTTTAAACTGACAAAATGGTTTGCTATTCTTGCTTTAAACGGTCTTGGAAATATTAAGTCGAAACGGTTTGCAATTTAGAAGCTCCATACAGTCTGGGAGATAAGACCATACGGTCTAGGGCTCCCTTGCTCAAACGGTTTGCTATCCAAGAATCTCCAAACAGTTTTGGAGAGTATGCCTCAAATGGTTTGGTCAGGCTATACGGTCTTCATCTGATTTTCCTTCACACTCAAACGGTCTTGCGAGACCCTTCTCATCCAAACGGTCTTAGTTATGATGAGCAAACGATCTTTAGTAAACAGTCTTGCAGAACGTTCTTTGCACAACCGGTCTTGGGTGCTTAGGCTTCAAACGGTCTTGGAGAGAGTCCTCTTGATCTCACTTATGTTCTAACGATTTGGGAGACCAAAACTCATCTGACCGGTCTTGGGTATGCCTCCAATCGATTTTGGAGTGCAGCGACCAAACAGTCTTGGTCAAGCAGGTGCGATGGTGCGTCGACGACGACATGGTTGGTGCTAAGGGTTGCACCGCCAGTGAGGGTGAGAGGAAGGTGACGCTATAGGTGCAGGGGTGCGTCAAGCAGACTCAGTGGGGTTGCATGCAGAGTTGTGATGCAGCGGTCGGTGTAGGAGTTAGGGTTTGGCGGGAGGAAGAAGAAGAAGGCGGGAAGTTCATATTCTCTCAGCTTGCTGTAGGCTGAGATGAAGGCATAAAAGAACAATCGGAGGCGCTGCTAAGATCGGCGGAGGTGCGTCGAGTAGACTTTGTGGATGTCTGAACAGTCTTGAGAGTCAGATCACCACCAAACGGCCTTGAATGATAGTGATCCAAATGGTTTTGAGGTGAGGTTGCCCATACGGTCTTGAGACTGTATGGATGAAACTGTATAGGCGAGACTGTATGGTCAAGACCGTATGGACAAGACCGTATGGTCAAGACCAATGATGAGTGAGGGTAGATCAAGGGCAGATAAAGGTGGGTCCCACTCATTTGGGTTTGATATGGATGATAGTTGTTTGAGATGAAGACCAAATGGTGGTGATTGTAGTGGATTAGGGTTGAATGGAGGTAGGTGACATCTGATAGTTGAAACTGATAATGATCTACATAAAATCAACATAAACTCAGTTAAAACCCTAAAAATTGATTCAATTAAGTAATTTTGCACTTTGTGATACCTTGTGATATTTAGAGAGTGAAAATGGATGTATTGAATAAAAAAGAGTCCAAAAAGGCGACTGAAAATCATGATGAATATGCATTCATCCATGTGTTGTTCTACCTTCTCCATCCTTGCATAGTTGTTGCTAAGTCATGAATGAGCTCCTATAGAACACGTTAATGGGCAAGGAGCTCCAACCTTAGAGAGTTTGCTTTTGACACTGAATTTTGTTATGAAGGTTGGAGCTTCACCGTCGTTCTTCATAAATGAACTTGTTTCTGCTCTCATTAGGCGAGTGGTATAACCTTTGATTTAGTTATTTCCTACTACATACTTGGATTTAGAGATCTTTCTACTGTATTGCTTAAAAGTGCTCAGAGATAATTTTATATATTTCAAACCTAACCTGACGAGTAAACATCTTGTACCATAATAAGAGAAATTCTTTTGCATTTTAAGATGGTTGTTTAGCACTTCTCGAGTTAGTTTCATCTTCTGTTGACTCTAAAGGTTAAATATTTTTGCTTTTGCAATTATAGCATGACATGCATGAATGTAGCATGTTAATTACACGATGATATTACTTGATTTGTGTCCTAAATACATGTTCCTAAACTTTTTGTAATGGTATGCTACTGAAGTACATAAAAATGGCTCCTTTATAGAAAAAGATGGTTTTAAATATACATTTTCTTTGTTTGGTTGAGAGTACTTGGATGGTTTCCAGAAGGAACTTTTAACCTCTTCACTTTAGACTTTGAGTGGTGTACACGACCTCAATGTGATAGAGGCATGGAGCATGTTCCTTGCTTTGAGATTAGATTCTAATGGTTAAACATTTTATTCATTAGATTCTGATGGTTAAACACGTTATATCTTCTGAATTTATCAATGCATGATTACTTGCTTCATTAAGTTAGCTTGATTTATACTCTCTTTGTTATTTTCACAGGGTAATGAATCTAACTAATAAAAAGAACATACTACATATATAAGTCTGTAGATATATTCCCCTGGGTCATTTGAGGGAGTAGTGAAATGAGTAAATTTTGTTGCAACCTAAAGTTGTGAGGAGATGCTTGGAGCCATATATTGGTGAATATATGAGGAAACCTAGGATTGTTATACCATATAATATTTAAAGGATGTTGGGACTCGACAAATATTGATGGTTTGTTGAAAACATATGTGAGATAAGATGTGACATTGGATTATGGTATGGAGGGTTATTACCTTGTATTTGGCATTGTGACCTGTGTACCCAAGGTGGGCTTGAGATTGATGAATTCACTTTTAAGCATATGTATATGGTAGACTAGCCAGTGGGCTTCCTACCTCTTTAGCTATCTTGCTTTGATCATATGTTATGTGGAGAGGTCTAAGGATTCTAGATATCCTAGATCTTCTACATGTTGATAAGTGGCTTGATATCATCTAGCTAACAGATTAAGTGATACACCTCCATTAGTCTAGGGCATATAAATTACACTCCAACAAAGTAGCACATATTTTTAGGTTTATTTGATACTACACATGGATGCTATCTTGTAATTATAAATGTATTCATGGAACCAGTATGTATATATTTCTCAACATCTTTACGTGTTAGTTAATGATGCTAGAATTATTATTTAAACATGTACCTTTAGTTACACATATAGCTTTTTGTTAATGAATGATAATTGCTTCCTTTCCTTTAATATTAATACATGGTAAGTAATATTTGTTTCATAGGTTATACTACGTCTTTCAATTTTATTAAGCAATGTTCATCTAACTTGTTGAAAGTTTGGTCCACTTTCTAAGAAAGATGTACACAATCTCACTAGTTGGTTAACTTTCCTTTCAACCAAATCAATGAGACTAGGTGGATCTCTACTATTATTCTTTGAGGTCACACAACCTTCTAAAACATTAGAGGAGGTCACGACACAACCAAATAAAGATGCTTAGATACCAAACACAAGTCAAACTGGCCTTTGAGGTTGACTTGTTAGACAAGTTGGCCCAACTCATCGGTTTTGCTAATTGAATTCAAGCAACAAGGAAGTACAATGTTGTATGAAAATGTCAACTTGTCACCTCATTGAGGATGTAATTCAACCACTTACCTCACCTCAAGTTCATGTCACTACTCACCCCTCCTAAATATTTGTAGGGTTCATTTTGACCATGATATGACTTTATATTTGGTCCAATCAATAGTCACATATAGTTCACCTCAAATCATTCTTATAAATATCAATAAAATGATTTTAACTAGAACCATAATTTCTAAGTATCTAGGGTTTATATATGAAAAACTTCCTTTTACACTCCTTGACATAGTAGTCATATACAAAATTAATTATAAAAATACACATATATGAACACTAGCCAGCCATTTTTAATTCATTGAATCCCCATTAAAGGAATTTATCTATAGACTGTATCATATGTTTCCACATACTATAATCAATATGTTATACAAATATTCATCACTAATTAATCAACATTTTAAATAATGTAAAGCCAAACCCTCCAATTTTAGGACTAGATATTACAATGTCTCTCAAGAATGGTGACACTATTAAAAAACATGGAAGTAAGGGAAAGAGAGGATACATATTAGGTGGCTTGATCCCACACATAGTCCTTTATAGAGGAGCAAACACTTTGTTTGAAGTGAATTTTCATGTTTGATCTATATCTCTATATCAATATCACTGGTTAATATGCTTTTTGTGGAGTTTAATAGTTCAAATATTATGATAATGGCATCTTCAGAATGACTGCACAATTTAGCAGTTTGTAAACATATATTTTTAGCTAAATCATGTATGAAATGCATTAAGAAAATCAAAATTGTATTAGTGTGGGTAAATATGTAAATTACACATTCATTTTAAAACAAGAAAATTACAAAAAAAAGTCTATATTGCCTTGTTTTGACATAATTAGAAAGTCATAAGTAAAGTTCATTCTTCGTGATATTACTCAAATAATGATTATATTTAGAAAAAACTCAAGACGGATTGTGTAGAATAACAATAATAAACAATTCATTACAATTTCATAAATTTCATGTCTGGTCTAATACCATAATAGTGATTTTTATTTATTTATATGACCTACATAATAGAATTTGTTATGAAAATACACAAGTTAAGTAAAAATGTATTATTAATAATGATTCTCAGACCAATATTTTGTGTATCATGTAGTGCATTAATCATAACATAGTGGATTCAACAAAAATGCATATTTTTGTGAATGTTTATGGTAACAAAGAGGCAACCATTGTCTTAAGTGATTTTTGAGAGAATAATTGAATACAGTACAAAAAGTAATTTTGATTTATACATAACTAATATTATCTAGCCAAAGTGATTATCACATTTGACTATAATTAGGTTGGACGTAAACCCCAATAGTGCTCCAAATGATTCTAACATTAGAAAAACTTATATCAAAGAAGTACAAGTAGTTTAAGGTTTTATATGAAACTTTGATGACATATATAAGTGAAATATCAAGTACTAGGATTGATATTAATGATATAAAAGTTGAGGATAGCTACACTTCTCTAGGATAAATTAGAAAATATTATTTTGATGTTTACTAAGTAATGGGATATACATACAATGAGGATGCATAATATAGATGCATCTTTTGATTTGAGTAGAGTTAAGTTTTTGAAAGTGATTTTGATATTCTAATCCCTAGATGAATTTAAAATTTGATTTTAAGGTAATTTTGTATCAATATATTAAGTGGAAGCATTAGTGAAGTTATAAGAATGTATAAGTATGTTGTATAATGGATTCAAACATAAGCATTCAAGAGTCACAATTCAAACACTGTATATCGATGAAGAATAAGAGAAATGATATTTAGGGTGATGATTTGGGCAGTTCTCGGCACCATGTAGGACCTTGTGTTGGCAATAATGTCATCGAATGGCATGACAACACAGGAAAGGAGTGTTATGTGATGATGCCACAGAACACGAAGATGGAAGTTGTGATGGAAAAGTTTCTACTGATCATGATGCATTTGCAACCAACCACCGCACTAGAAACTTTGTAGGGGAAAATATAGGTAGATACATGAACCCTACAACAGATGATGTGGCTACATTGGCCATGGTAGGGGGGATAGATTTCAATCAGAAACAACTTGTTGGCAGTTTAGATGAGGAAACATCCCACATCCTTTGAATAGATGAAGTGAGTCTATAGTTCATCTCTGGAAGAATGATAGGCATGTAGTCAGTTTCTTTGTGCACTTCACATGTGCCTCTGATCATAAATGAGTACAAGTATACAGTTTGGGGAAATCATGTTCCCTAAAGTTGAATCCGCACTGGTGGTTGCTAATCTCAACATATGTTCTTTCCATGATGCAACTACTATCGATCCATCACGCCAATCTTGTAAGGACCCTGACCTGCATTTTAGACTAACCATGTTTTTTTGCCTAAGTAAGTTGCTTATAACTTTAATCTAATCCTTTGAGGTGTTTTTTTATCATGTGACACACTTATGTTTCAAGTTTGGTTCTGTTTGGATAGTGTTTGAGCAATGTTTGCTTATTTTGGACCAAAGTACAATTTACCCAAGATGAGGGGTTATCTTGCAATCTGTCACATGATTAACGTGCCCATAGTTCTTTAGCATAATTAAAGAGATTATTATGCTATGGGGTGCCTTGTGGAGAGCTCAAGTTTCAAGTTGAGCGTGTGTGGATGATGCTTGTGCTTTGTGTGCTAGTTTTGGTGTAAATTGCAATTTACCCAAAGTAAAGGGTTAACATGAAATTTACCAAATTTAGAGTGATCTTTCTCTTGTTTTACATCATCTAGAAGATAGGGAAATAGGTGGGCACCTAGTTTAGATCTCGGGCGAGAAGTGGTATCCTCGTAGTAATAATGATCTATGGACAATGTGTGTTTTGACCTTGGATTATAGTGTATCGGTTTGGTGAAGAGTAGTATATCGATTTGGATAAGCGGTGCCCTTGGTAGGAGGCCAAGAGGACGAGACTCTACCTAGAGTATATCACCATATCTTTCATGTTAATCTTAAGTGGTTGCATGTGGCCTTTGCACTTGAACACGTGTCACCCGGGCTCTTAAGGTGATGACACCTCTCTTTTGATCTCTCTTTCTTCCCTCAAGTATATAATCCCTCCCTCTTCACACAAGTGAACCTTTTTTGTCCATTCATGTTCTTCTCTTATTGATGGATGAGTTTGGAAGCTTAAGGAGCTAGAGGAAGTCCATATGGAGCTTGGGAGGTCGAGTTCCTTGCTCATGGTGATTCCTTGTTTAACTTCCATTTTGGTGAGTTATGTTTCTTGGTGATGATATCTTTGAGCTCTCTTATTCATCTTCTTCTTCCTCTCTCAGACATGGATCATACCTTGTATGAAATTTTATTAGTTCATGGCTCTCTCTTTCCTTCTTTCCTCCTTAAGCTATGATAACCTTGGCATCTTCTTCTTTTTCTTTCTTGGAGATAATGTTGAGGTCAAGTTTGGGACTCTTGATGGATCATCTTCAACTTTAGAAACATGTATTTAGAGCTTGGATCATGGAGCTTGAAACCTTGATAGAGATTTCTTGAGGTGGATTATATAACTCTTAGCCTTCTTTATTATTTTCACTATTTCATGTGCTCATATTGATTCTCAACTCTAAATCGTTTATCTCATATATGATAGTAGTTAATGATGGTCTTGAGAATTAATTTGATGATGGAACCTCATTTAGTTTGTTGTCCATATCTTGTACTTTCCTGCCATGATAATAGTTGAACTAGTGGATGATATCCTTAGGTTGAATATGACAAGTCACCACACACACTAGGTTGTGAGTAGTCAACATGCCTTGTGGTGCCAAACCGATATGCTATGTTTAATGTTCAAGCCATCATTGCTTTGGACAATAAAAACTGACACACTAGGTTAGCACTTGGTCTGATATACTTTGAGGAGGTTAACCCTCATGCTTTGTTTGTGAGTAGTTGACATTTGATGAGAATGATATGTCGACACTCAATGCTATTTCATGCTGGCACACCTTGATTGAGTAAGAGGGTGACATGACCTAGTAAAGCTAAGCTGAGATACTACCTTGTTGAGTGAGAGTCTGACACACTTTCAAGTAAAGTTAAACTGACACCGATGGCGAAGATGAAACTGAGATATCACTTGGAGGTAATGAAACAGATATATCAAAGGCTGACCCAAGATGTTGCAAACTGAGACACACCTTGATGAGGTAAAGCGATATACCTAGTGGGTGTTAAAACCGTGATGCAATGTGGATATCAAGCCGAAACACCTTGGAAGGGATGAAACTAATACCTAGGGTTGATGATAAATTGATATCCTATGCTAATGCCAACCCAACATCTTGAGAAGGTGGTGAAACCAATATCACATGATGAGTGTGAAACTGATATCTTAATTTGAAGGTGAAACTAGAATCTAGGGTTATGGGATAGACCGAGATGTCATGTAACTGATTAGTCGATACATGTGTAATGATGGGCCTTTACACCTATACTCTTATGTATGGATATAGTTAATACATACTGTGATGATCTATCTAAGATGTCGTGACTATGAATGGTCAATCCTTAATTATGATGCTTGACTCTAAAACTCTCCAATAAGGTGGGAAGTTATAGAAGTAGGGTTTAGTAGTAAAGTAACCAAATGATAATCCTAATCATAAGATTGTAAGACTTATGTGCTCACCTTAGTGAAAGATTGTAATCCATGACAAGTGTCTTCTATATTCCTTTCTATATGATCATAACTTGTGAGAGAGGTTAATGAGATAACTATGTGAGTACATGACAGTGGTGATGAGCCTTGTTGGAATCAAGGGGTGTTAGCTTTTGTGTAGAAATCATATGAACAAGTTTCATGATCTAATAAGTGCCTTGTGTATTATTTGAAGTAAAAACCTATAGGTATGTAATATAAGGTTTAACATTCCTTAGTATGATAATGTGGTTCATAACTTGTGAAGGGTAATAACATATGGATCACATAATGATGAAACATTATGTTGGTGCATAGTCAACAAGTTTACATAATGCATTGTTATAACACACATAACTTATTGAGATAATACGCGTATAAATTTATGGAATGGTGATACCTAGTGTTGATGACACGATGATCTATTCATATCTAACTAATGTTGTTCAAACCTAAATCAGTTTCAAGAAAGTGGGAATTTGTATAATTAGGGTGGGTGATGTAACCATGAGGTAAAACCCTAATCGGCTATATGTGAAGAGAACTAACCCTGATTCTAAGGGCAAGACATATTATTGAATGTGTATGAATAAAAATCATGAGACTGTGCTCTCTCTCTCTCTCTTAATTACATGACTTTAACCTAGTGGGTTAATATGGTGTTATAACTTGTGAATACTATGAAGATGGTTAAACAATATCAAACATTGGCTATGAGCCTTGATAAGGGAACATGGAAAGTATAAATATATGTGTGCATGCTTGGTTATATTGTCTAATTCTTAGCCTCAGACACCCCAACTTATGGGAGATAGTGAAAATTAGAGATTTGAATGATGCTTTAGAATCCTATGTGGATTAAGCATGAATCCTAATCGTAATTTAGGGAAGTTATGATACATTTCATGCTTTATTCAAAAGGTGTTTAATGTGTTGAAATGTATTCTCTCTCTATTTATATAATATTAACCTTGCCAGTGAGATGAATGTAATAGATAATGATTGTATATGTGATGTGGCACAAGTTATGATTGGTATAAGTAATGTGTATATGCCCAATGAGGTATGATCAGATAACAATGAATCATAAAGTGTGATGTGATGGGTATTATGATGTGGAATATGATTAGTGCCTAGTTGATGTGATAATCTCTAGCTTGAAATGAGAGATTGATATCCCATGATATTATGTTGATGGTGATGACACTATTCTATGATATGATGGGATCAAGTTATAGGTTAATTGATTATATCTCTATTGTGATACTAAGCCCTTTCTTTTAAAGAATTTGTCTATGGTTTGTATGTTATAACTTGATTGATGCTAAAAGACACTTTGAATGGTCTAATTAATCAAGTGGAATCTAATCATGTAGTTACATTGTGTCATAGATCCATCTTCAACATCAATATTAGTTGGATAGTGAAACGAGCAATCCTTGTGGGAAACTCAGAGTGCATATTGTTGAATATGTGGGTGCAAGTTGAGTTGTCTCCTTGAATCCTTAATTCACAGGATTGGTTGCAGGCCATACCCTAGTAGGAGTACAGCTGCAGGCTGTATCTCAATGATGAAATTAAGAATATATGATGTGTCACAGTATTGGCTGTGGGCCATACCCTGGCAGGAGTGTGGCTACGGGTCGTAACTCAGTTTTACTAGGTTCGTAACCTATACCAAGGCAGACTAGAATTTTCACAACTTGACTAGATATCGCTAGTTGTAGTTGGCTGGTATGTCTCTGTGGTGTCCTCGTGTACTGACCATGAGATTTGGTGACGTCATGGATTCTGGTTCTTCCATAGACCTTGTATGGCTCTGATTTTGACTTAATAGCGGTCAGTTGGATTTGGGTGGTATGACTCAAATTATCAAGGCATAACAAACTTGTAAATATTTGTGTAGCATATTTGTTTAGAATCAAATACAAGAACATTGGATTAAGCCTTGCCTTACTTTTATACTGTTTAGTTTATAACAATTATACATGTTCTTCATATTCCTTCTTAAAATATTGATTGTTCTACTACTCAGTGGGAAGTGCATACTACTGCTTTGTATACTTTATTCATGAGGTATATGTCATTTAGTTGATTCTGATCAACCTTCTCAGTATATTAATTTATATACTTAATTATCTATGGTAATAATAGAGTTGATGGAGAGCTATATTTCTCATTGGGACTTTTGTCTCACCCCGTTGGTTAAATATCTTTTAGGTGGATGTGCATGCCAAACTAAAGATTGGATAGCTGAGGACATAATATGAAGAGGAACTACACCTGATGGATCATGGTATATGGATAGTGTCTAGTAATAGAGTCATACGTGTCGTACCTGTACACTCAGGTCCTTGGGGGTTTTCTCCATGAGTTTGAAGATATGATAACCGACATGTGGTTTTTTGGGGGGCTTGTGTGCCCTTGGTGGTATGTACATACATATGGAACTATTATCTCATGTAACAGGTTGATGGTGAACAATGATGTAGCACTTTGAATATATTATGAGATGCAAATGTTGATTTATGTGTGATAAATCTCAGCTCATGGCGTTGTTGCAAATCAGTTCTACTTTCATGTGATTTTTGATAATCCACTGCTAATGGTTTATTGTGGTTTAAGTTTCGAGTAATCTCATTTTGTTTGTCAAAGGGTGTCACATTTGTTGGTATCAGAGCTATGGGTTTGCTGAGTCTACAGGGACACTAGGACTAGGATTGGGATGGTGTCTAAGATAAGAACATGATATGAAATATTGTGCATACTGCCAAGTCTCAGTACTTGAGTGTCATGGCTAGGTATACAAATATTGAAGAAAAGGTAAGTATGGAACTCTTAGACTAATTTCTCTTTGATTACTCTGATCAAGTAATCATTTGGGAATAGTCTAAAGAGAATAACAAATCAGGAATCATGATGCTAACACCTCCATCATACTATAAAAGAGATAAGAATTGCACCATTACTTTAAAAAATTTGAATGTTTGGTTATTAAAAGAGAAATATACAACTCCATAAAACCTAAATCTAAGTGTGAATATGATAAGATACGTTCTTGAATTTGTAATTTTAATAAATGTGTGAAGAAAAAGATAGGTGAATATGTGCTAATAAAGTAAGTCAAGGTGAAAAATCCACATAAGATGGGGAGAATTCCTGAAACAAGAATGAAGTGAGAAGACAAATGAGAATGAATAATGAATACATAAGATGGTACCTATGTTAATCTCAACCAACCTATGAGTACAAGAAAGTATAAAGTGTAATCCTCGTGATCTGTGAAAGGGAACAAGAAAGAAGATCCCTACTAAATAAAGAATATGTAAAGAATAATGTGTTGTCTAAATGGACATCTGTAAATCCCTTTGTTTTGATAATGAAAAACATTTCATTCTTGTTAATCTAACGTGCTACTTGAGTGTGCAGGAACAAGGTGGATGACAAAGTATTAGGGAAATCCATATGCTTACATATTTATATTTTCATGAAATGTAATCGCTTTGTAAAAACTTGTACAAATATATATTGTACCAGTACTTAGATTTCATATAAATCAAGCGTTAGATTCTCCCTAGCTAAACATCACATTTAGATAGGTCATCCCCTTGAATAGTGTCACATATGCACACTCATACACACACTTAGTGCTTTAATTGGAAAAGTGAAACAGGGTCAATCTCGGTCGACTAACTCCTCGACCGAGACACTCTCGGTCGACAATCTTCTCGACCGAGAAAGACCCAAGTAGCCGTTAGACACAGCTGACAAGGTGGTTGGCAGTTGGAGATAAACGTTGCATACACTTGATCCAGAGAGCATGTCGGTCGACAAAAGTTCGACCGAGTAGGAGTCTCGGTCAACTATTTCTCGACCGAGATGGTCTCTGATAGCAACTGCAGAATTAATTATTTAGCCGTTACTAAAGCAACAAACTTGTACCTAACGGCTAGTTAAGTACTTAGAAACCCCTAGAAGGTGTCTAGAACGTCCTTAAGCACCTATAGGACATTCCTATAAATAGGACATAGCTTGGGACACCCAAACATACTTACTTGTTACACTTGAGCAATCTTTGAGCATACATTGACTTTGTGCAATCTGTTTGTGAGCAATTGAGCATTGTGACAATTGGCTACTTCTTCCCTTAGCTCAAAATTCGTGTCCCATAGGCTAGCATCTCCTATCCACTACAATTACAATTACATAAACTTTGACTAGGAGATCTATACGCTTGATCTAGGCAAATCAAGCCTTGTGCTACAAAAGGATAAGTTGTAATTTCCTTTTTCCTTTCTTGTTCTCTATTATTGTTTGTACTCTCCTTGCTACTCCTAGGTTGGAGGTTGCGGATTGGAGAGGGTGGAGTTCTTCTTGGTGAAGAAGGGGACCTTGAGCTACTTCAAGAAGGCTAGTGCAACGGGAGGTTACTTCTAGAGAGGAAGGCTACTTCAAGGGGGAGCTTGAAGTTACTTCAAGAAGGCTACCTCAAGTTGGTGCATCTACTTCAAGTGAAGGTTGTTCAAGGGGTGTAAAGAAAGTATTGTATTTTGTATAAATCCTTGTGAAGGTAATAAAATAAATACTTTCAAAATCCCAGTTGGGTAAGCAACCGGGTAGTGGACTGACAACTTTAGTATTTGCTAAAGTTGGAACCACTCTAAACACCTGTCTCCTTCTTCCATTTATAATTGTGGTTGTTTGAGTTAAATAATTGTTAAAATATAAAAAAAACTCTATTCACCCCCCTCTAGTGTTTTTCAATTGGTATCAGAGCAGGCTTCAAGGAGCTCTAATCGAGTCTTGAAGAATGAAGGGTGCTGGTGTTGACAACCGCAAGCAAAGGAAAAGCATGGACCAATCTTCAACAAGTTGCAATTGGTGCTTAGGAACAATGCACACTACACTTAACTGTCCATGGAGGTCAAAAAAGGAAGATGCGCATAAAGAATGCCTTATTGCTAAAATAAGTGAAGAAGAAGAAGAAGAAGAGGTAAGCCTTTTTTATTTATCTAAAGAAGAGCTAGTTGCGAGTCTTGAAGAGACACATAATAAATATATTGAATGCAAGAAGAAATTAAAGAAATCTAATAAAGCAAATGATGAGTTACATGCTAAGCTTCTTACTCTCACATCTGAAAATGAAGATCTCAAAAAGGTTATTGAAGATCATGATATTAAGCTAAAATCTATAGAAGCAAATTGCAATCTTCTTTCTCTAGAAAAATTAAATTTGCAAACTCAAGTAAATGATCTTCAAAAACAACCTATTTTATGTACACATCTAGATTATGATATTATTGTGAAAGAAAGAGATTCCTTGCTATCTAATCTAGATCAAGCAAAGTTAGACATCAATAAGAGAATGGATGAGATTGTTAAGCTACAACAAAAAGTTAGTAGCTTGAGTAATAATAACACTCTTGATAAAATCTTAAATAATTCTTACCATCAAATTGGAAGGAGAGGACTAGGTTACAAGCCTAAAGGAAAATCTTATCAAAAACCTAGTTGGGGAAGAACACAAGTGCCAAAGAGCCAATCTATGTATGTACCTAAAAGCACAAATACATATGTACCCAAGAACAACCTAGAACAAAATCATAGAAAGAGATATGAGGTTGATTCTATATGTTGTCATTACTGTTTGCGCCTTGGACACTATTCTTTTTCATGTCCTTACAAGAAAAAGGATGTCGAGTTAGTATGGGTTCCAAAACCCCCAAACTAAATGGATAAAATTAAGTTGAGATATGACCAAAGACTCTAAAGTTGTATATCTCTATGTCTATCTCAACTTAACCTAATAAGACACTAAGTTAATCCAAGAAATTAAAATTTCCAAATATACATCTTAAACTACTTGTTTTAGTTTGGATTATCAAAATGTATATGATTAGTTGAGATTTAACCTAAATGTTACTCTGATATTTAATATCTCAACCAAATCAAGCTTTAACTTTCATATTTTTGCTTTTACTTGTAAACAATTTCTGAAAACAGGTCTGAAACAATACAGACACTTTCTCGGTCGAGAAAACTGTCGACCGAGAGAACTGTCGGTCGAGAAATAGTCAACCGAGCAGATTTCTGTTGTCAAGTCTGTAATAAATCTGTTGAATATGTCTTCAAGTAATCTATTTTCTATCAATTATGACTAATTTTACATGCAAAACAAAGTATACATTCTGGAAATTATTTTTGAAAACTTATATGAGATTTGGTTTATTCTCTAAATAATTATGGATCATATTGATTAAAGTCAAATTACAGCCTATATGATCTGTTCTAAGTGTTCCTTGATTTATTCACATAGAAATCATATATGGAATTTCATTACATCATATATCTTCACCAATTTCATTATTCAACCTTCTATAGATAACATTGATGCTTGGTGTATGAATAATGATTAGTGCATCCTTGATGATACATAGGCAAGCAAAGTGATTTGTTGGTAATATGCCATTTTAATGCTTGCAACACATAAGATAAATATTTCTCAATTTGTATCTTTTAAGAACTGCGATATTAATCATGCTTTCATATAAGAATTTTATGAGGATACAAGAAGAAGCGAAATTTGATATTCATGTAACTACAGCAAAGCTTATATTTTAAGAAAAATCAAGGACAAATGTTTTCATATTGAGTATCATTTAGAATACTTCAAATTGATATCTAATCAAATTACATGCAGATATTATATATATGAATATTCAATTTGGAAATCTGCAAACTCGCCTCTTGGTTGAAACAAAATTTGATCAAGGGGCGCTATGGTCGTAGTCAAAGTCGACCTAAAATAAGTTTGACACAATACTTATTTGAATATTATTTTCTATTGTGATTAAAAGAACCATAAATTTATGATCACAAAATTGTCCAAATATTGGTAATAATATTCACAATATTACTCCCTTAGAAAATATATATATGCTCTACAAAATTAGTCTATCATTTGCTTAAAAATTCATACCCAGTAAGTCTGTCGGTCGACAAATTCTTCGACCGACAACATCTCGGTCAGCCTATCTCTTTCGACCGACAGACCTCAGACAAAAGTAACATCGGACACACTTTCGGTCGACAATTGCTCAACCGAGCCGATGTCGGTCGACAATTGTTCGACCGAGAATTGACCGTTGGGATATGACCGTTGGAATCCGACCGTTTATGACCGTTGTAAATCCAACCATTGGGGGACGAGTGGCGCGTCTGCAATATGACCGTTGCGGACGCTCGGTCGACAAATTGTCGACCGACCTGGTCACTGGATTGTTATAAAAGGGACCAAAAACGGGTCATTTCTTCACACTTTCATATTCTTGTTTCCATAGCTTCTCTCTAGAGCATTCTTGTGCAATCCTTTAGCTTCTTCATCCCCAAGACTTCCTTGCTTCTTCTCCACCTTAAAGTAAAGAAATGGTGTCATCATATACACGTGGAAAGAAGAAGATTGCTAGCAGGAAAGGAAGGGCGGCCTCTCCACCATTGACGATCATCAACGACATCCCTTTCGTCGACGCAGATGCTGGTGATCGATATCTAAGGCTCTCTTCCAAAGCTCCTCTTCCACGACGGCCAGTTGAAGTCCTGGACTTCCTCAGCATCGTCGACCTGGAGGATCTTTTTGAGGTGCAAAATTTGAAATAATTTCTTAACCCTTCTTTTCCCTCCTACTCTTCAAAAGTGGTAAATGAGTTCTATGCAAACCTCATCTCCCATACTGAAAATGAACATACCTTCTTCTATTCTATGGTCAATGGGCATAGCTTTCGATTTACTGAAGAGGATATTCTTGACATGCTAAACATTGACTTAGATGAATATCAAGACAATCTTGACCTTACCACTGGAAACCCACTTAATACATTTTCCCAAGGTGACCATACCGTCAGTCTTAGTGACACCAAAAGAACCATTTTTCAATCCAATACAACCTGTCACGAAGATAGGGGTGCATACTACGCTATCAATCTCAAACCTGCAGCTAGGATTGTCAACCTTATTGTTTCAACAAACATACATCCTAGAGCAAATAAGTCTGAAGTTCCTATTTTTCGCATGTGTCTAATCTATGCCATTATCCAACGTATTCCCACAAATTTTATCCGCATCATTCTTAAAAACATGCTTGAGTTTTCTGGCAATCCCCCATATGCTGATTTGGTATGCCAAATTACTCAACATTTTCTTAAGACACAAATTGAGGATATGGGATACACATGGGAAACAAGACCACAAAAAATAAGCAAAAACACAGTAGAGAAAATGGGAATTGATTTTGGTCACAAGAGGGCTAGGACGGAAGGTGAGACATCTACTCAAGATATACCACCACCACCTCCTCCTACCAACCCATCCTATGATCCCATCCAAAACACCTTAACCTATGTTGCTGGGTCACAATATCATCTAAGTAAACAACTAGATTATAACCATCATGCCATGACTTATCTAAACCAAAGAATGCAAACCCTTTCTCCAAACCAACCAGACGAATATCCTTATTCTTTAAATCCTGGCATGCTCAACCCATATAATCCTTCTTACAACTACTACCAAACTCCACCTCCACCATCTACAGATCTCACGCACACTCAGTTTTCATCAATGCAACTACAAGATATTGCTGCTCATTTCCGATTTGATCGTGTTCCTACCTTCTTGGAGGCGTATGCCTTAACCAAGACAGGTGCTCTGGAGTGGCAAACTTTGGTCCAATATTATGGAGCTGAGCCTTTTCTTGGGAAAGACCCTGATATTGATGTAATTCTTAAGTCTTTCCAGTGAGATTTGGAGTTGTATTAGTTGTAATGAAATCTTTGCATGATTGTAATAAAAGGGTTATTTCTACATGATTTGGTTATCTTTCCATGATTGTAACAATTCTTTGTTTGTAATGAAATTGGTTATCTTTAATTCTTATAATGGATACTCTTCAAAAGCATATATGTCATCTTCTGATATGTTTCTTCTATGGCATCTTTTGAATATGGTTTATAAGACTATTATAGTAGAGCATACAAAACAATGGGAGTAATCAATAAAAATAAATTAAAAAGGATGAAATCTTTGTAAATACCTAAAATTTAAAATTGTGGCTAAATTGACCATCTATTGAAAAGCATTCATACCTTAATTATAATTTGGGATATCTATCTAAGGGGGCGATAGTATAAAATTAAGGGGGAGAAGTAATATCAAATATTCAACTTGAATATCTTTTTGAAATGACAAAGGGGGAGAAAAGAATATAAATCAAAAATATAAATGAGTTTCATAACATCTCTTGGCCAGCACTCACAAGGTAATCTTAAGGTATGAAACTCATATGTCTTATATTTCCTTCATTTATATTTTGGAAATGTTTGTCATCTTCAAAAAGGGGGAGATTGTTGGCTAAATGGACATCTGTAAATCCCTTTGTTTTGATAATGACAAACATTTCATTCTTGTTAATCTAACGTGCTACTTGAGTGTGCAGGAACAAGGTGGATGACAAAGTATTAGGGAAATCCATATGCTTACATATTTATATTTTCATGAAATGTAATCGCTTTGTAAAAACTTGTACAAATATATAATGTACAAGTACTTAGATTTCATGTAAATCAAGCATTAGATTCTCCCTAGCTAAACATCACATTTAGATAGGTCATCCCCTTGAATAGTGTCACATATGCACACTCATACACACACTTAGTGCTTTAATTGGAAAAGTGAAACAGGGTCAATCTCGGTCGACTAACTCCTCGACCGAGACACTCTCGGTCGACAATCTTCTCGACTGAGAAAGACCCAAGTAGCCGTTAGACACAGCTGACAAGGTGGTTGGCAGTTGGAGATAAACGTTGCATACACTTGATCCAGAGAGCCTGTCGGTCGACAAAAGTTCGACCGAGTAGGAGTCTCGGTCGACTATTTCTCGACCGAGATGGTCTCTGACAGCAACTGCAGAATTAATTATTTAGCCGTTACTAAAGCAACAAACTTGTACCTAACGGCTAGTTAAGCACTTAGAAACCCCTAGAAGGTGTCCAGAACGTCCTTAAGCACCTATAGGACATTCCTATAAATAGGACATAGCTTGGGACACCCAAACATACTTACTTGTTACACTTGAGCAATCTTTGAGCATACATTGACTTTGTGCAATCTGTTTGTGAGCAATTGAGCATTGTGACAATTGGCTACTTCTTCCCTTAGCTCAAAATTCGTGTCCCATAGGCTAGCATCTCCTATACACTGCAATTACAATTACATACACTTTGGCTAGGAGATCTATACGCTTGATCTAGGCAAATCA
Organism: Alisma plantago-aquatica; assembly: GCA_963693085.1. Taxonomy (NCBI): domain Eukaryota; kingdom Viridiplantae; phylum Streptophyta; class Magnoliopsida; order Alismatales; family Alismataceae; genus Alisma; species Alisma plantago-aquatica. The sequence continues at coordinate 255,031,739 of OY856410.1, forward strand.
AGCCTTGTGCTACAAAAGGATAAGTTGTAATTTCCTTTTTCCTTTCTTGTTCTCTATTATTGTTTGTACTCTCCTTGCTACTCCTAGGTTGGAGGCTGCGGATTGGAGAGGGTGGAGTTCTTCTTGGTGAAGAAGGGGACCTTGAGCTACTTCAAGAAGGCCGGTGCAATGGGCGGTTACTTCTAGAGAGGAAGGCTACTTCAAGGGGGAGCTTGAAGTTACTTCAAGAAGGCTACCTCAAGTTGGTGCATCTACTTCAAGTGAAGGTTGTTCAAGGGGTGTAAAGAAAGTATTGTATTTTGTATAAATCCTTGTGAAGGTAATAAAATAAATACTTTCAAAATCCCGGTTGGGTAAGCAACCGGGTAGTGGACTAACAACTTTAGTATTTGCTAAAGTTGGAACCACTCTAAACACCTGTCTCCTTCTTCCATTTATAATTGTGGTTGTTTGAGTTAAATAATTGTAAAGACAAATGAGAATGAATAATGAATACATAAGATGGTACCTATGTTAATCTCAACCAACCTATGAGTACAAGAAAGTATAAAGTGTAATCCTCGTGATCTGTGAAAGGGAACAAAAAAGAAGATCCCTACTCAATAAAGAATATGTAAAGAATAATGATTCTTTTAATGATGTAAAGATGAAAAATGTGGTAAAACAAGGAAATGTTCATCAACATATTGAAAAATAATCAAAGAAAGAGTAATGACATGTAATCATATTTACAATTCATATGTTGATGGCAAGGAAACCAAGGTGAAAACAAGTTAAAATGACACATTAATAGTTGAAAACTCGTGTAATAACCAAAGAAATTAATAATCCCCTCTTCTTAATAAGTAATCCCTAGGTGACGTTGTGGTAATAAGAAGAGTATGTTCCCTTATTGTTATTTCTTTCTAAGGATGTTGCATTCAAGTGAGTTTTATGTCACTTAATGTGCATGGTTTAGAAGTGACCTTAAGATGGATACTTTGAAAAATATCAAATGATCTTGGACTTTAGTTCTGAGATGGTGACATCTGTGAATGGTGATGTTTTATGAACCTTATAAGATGCTAGAAAGATTCTTTTGATATGTTTGGGTTTGGCAGTAGCAACAGAGGGTGGATGTGATGAGGATGTGATGTGTTCTTGGCACATATAAAGGATACCAAGGTGAGGAATCCTAGTATCAGAGAAGTTCCAGTTGTATATAAGAGTGAGGGTTTGTTTTCTGATAAGGCATTAAGTGTTTGACTACCTAGAAAGATTGAACTTGGGATCAATCTGGTTATAGGTACTCAACCTATTTTTCCCTGGATAAATGACATCTTCTAATGATAGGAGAATGTACAACTGGGAGTGTACATAAAGCAAGACAGTTGGTACCAGTCATAAGTGAGCTTTGTGTTGAGTCAACATATTAGAGTAGCGTAGCGGAAACATGGTAGGTCTCGCAGTCCCAAGTGGATGACAGAACGTATCTCTAATCTTCCTTTAGAAGATACATGCTGAGGTTTGAGAAGGGTATGGTAAACTTCCAGGTTTGAGAATCTTATTATGAGATGTTGTAAGTTGAGAAGGTGATACATAAGAAAGAGTTGACACCTAAGTTGGATAAGTACATATAGTTCTTTTATGGATAAGAAAGTATCACTTGACATAGGGTTGACTCTACAACCAATAATGGAAAGGAAGAGTTAGTATGTGTCCTGTGAACCAGATCATGTGTTGACCTTAGATGGAAGAAAAATATGTTGGTCAAGTCTTATGACATCACCATGACATCAAGTATCTATGTGAAATTTTGAAGGTGAGATGCATGAGTCATATCCATCTCCTTTCGCCTAGGATTTTAGGGGTGAAATCCTTGTTAGGGTTTATGACTTGTAAGGACCCTGACCTAGGTTTTGGACTAACCATATTTGTTGTGCCTAAGTAAATTTCTTAGAACTTTAATCTAATCCTTTGAGGTGTTTTTTAATCATGTGACGCGCTTATGTTTCAAGTTTGGTTCTATTTGGATAATGTTCGAGCAATGTTTGCTAGTTTTGGACCAGAGTGCAATTTACCCAAGATGAGGGGTTATATTGCGATATGTCACATTTTGAACGTGCCCATAGTGCTTTAGCATCATTAAAGATAGGATGATTCTATGGGGCACCTGGTGTAGAGCTCAAGTTTCAAGTTGAGCCTGTGTGGATGATGCTTGTGCTTTATGTGCTAGTTTTGGTGTAAATTGCAATTTACCCAAAGTAATGGGTTAACATGCAATTTACTATCTCCAGAGTGCTCTTTCTTTTGTTTGACATCATATAGAAGATATAGAAAGAGGTGGACGCCTAGTTTGGATCTCGAGCAAGAAGTGGCATCCTCGATAGTAATAATGATCTATGGACAATGTGTGTTTTGACCTTGGATTGTAGTGTATCGGTTTGGTGAAGAGTAGTATGAGTTTGGAGAAGTGGTGCCCTTGGTAGGAGGAAAAGAGGCCAAGACTCTACCTATAGTATATCACCATATCTTACATGTTAAGCTTAAGTGGTTGCATGTGGCCTTTGCACGTGAACAAGTGTCACCTAGACTCTTAAGGTGATGAAACCTCTCTTTTGATTTCTCTTTCTTCCATTGAGTATATAACCCCCTCCCTCTTCAAACAAGTGAACATTTTTTATCCATTCATGTTCTTCTATTCTTGGTGGACGAGCTTGGAAGCTTAAGGATCTAGAGGAAGTCCCTGTGGAGCTTGGGAGGTCGAGTTCCTTGCTCGTGGTGGATCCTTGTTTAACTTCCATTTTGGTGAGTTATGTTTCTTGGTGATGATATCTTTGAGCTTTCTTCTTCATCTTCTTCTTCCTATCTCAAACATGTATCATACCTTGAATGAAGGTTGATTAGGTCATGGTTCTTTCTTTCCTTCTTTCCTCCTTGAGCTATCATAACCTTGGCATCTTCTTCTTCTTTCTTGGAGATAATGTTGAGGTCGAGTTTGGCATTCTTGATGGATCATCTTCAACTTGAGAAACATGTACTTAGAGCTTGAATCATGGATCTTGAACCCTTGATGGAGGCCTTCTCGAGGTGGGTTACATAACTCTTAGCCTTCTTTATTATATTCACTCTTTCATGTGCCCATATTGATTCTCATCTCTAAATCATTTATCCCATATATGCTAGTAGCTAATGATGGTCTTGAGAACTGATTTGATGAAGGAACCTCATTTAGTTTGTTTTCCATTTCTTTTACTTTCCTACCATGATAATAGTTGAGCTCATGGCCAATATCCCAGGTTGAAGATGACAAGTCGACAGACATAGTAGGTTGTGAGTAGTCGACATGCCTTGTGGTGCCAAACCGATATGCTATGTTTAATGTTTAAGCTGTCATTGCTTTTGAGACGACCCGACACCAAATCAGATAATCACAGTGAAATTAATTGTGGAATTACACATAAGCAGCGAGATTACTGAAAATCACTAAAAATTAAAACCTTTTATAAAGAGATCCATACACTGGAAAACTCTTTCAAAAAGAACCAAAGTAATTAAATTACATTCTATTTCACAAGTACATATCTTGTACCATTTCCTCTCAAGGATTACATACATCAACTACCTTGTTTAAACTATACACATGCAACATTGAAACATTGAGGCATCAAGCCAAAAATCTCAGATCGATTCATTAAACTAACTACTGACTCCAAGGACCTGAGAGTATAGAGACGACACATAGGACTCTATATACAAAACATGACAGCCAGTGTCTCCACCTGGAATATCACTGTTGTCCCTGTTGTTGTTGCTGCTGCTCTATCCCTATAGTAGGGTTTCTACCTCTTCTTCTGCGTATACCTAAAAAGTTGAATCCCACGGGGGTTAGACAGTTGAAATTGCCCCAGCAAGAGATATAACTCTCCGCTAGAAATATTATTATTACAAATTAATGGAATAAAACTGACCAGAAGAATCATAAGTATTTAACAACAGATAAATCAATTATCTAAACATATTAGAGCAATGTTCTTCTTCAAAGTATTTCAGCTTGTAACTTGATAAAGCAGTATGGCATTTATCCAATAAGAAATATGAAGAACATGTATAACATTTATCCAATAAGGATATACTAAGCAAGATATCATCAACCGGTAATTCTTGTATTTCAACCTTAAGCAAATACACAACACGGCTGATTACATTTTACAATCATACTTAAGCCCTGAGGAGATGACATATAGTGCTCATACTCCAACCGACCATTATGAAATCGAAATCGGTTCCATACATAGACCAATGGAAGAGTCGGATTCCCATGACCTCATCTTCCTCAGTCAGTGTGAGGACCAAATGCAGGACATCTTGTGTCTCTACTGAATAGCTTTCCAGGGTATACTGGCAACTTTGCTATAGAGTTACAGTGGCATGCTGTACTCTCTTCACAATTGAGAGATTTCATGTTTATCTCACATCGATCCGACATTAACATTATCGGGAGATTCATGTTACATCCATCCCGGCATTCGGGAGATTAATGATACATCCATCACGGCATATATAATGAAGGATTGAGAGATTTAATGTTTATATCACATCAATTCCTCCATTAGGGCGTAAGGATATTCACGCCCATAACCCCCACATACTCAACAGTATGCCCTCCAGGAGTTCCCGTAGGAAAACCTGTTTCACCATCACCAAACTACTGACGATGATGGATCTATGGCCAGGGATCTACATGATAAGATTTCACTTGATTAATTAAATACATTACCATATTCTTTTAGCATCAGTCAGGTTTTCAAATATAATTTATTATAACAAATGCTACAAAGAAAGTGTAATGCTTCTAACAAGTACTTTTCAAAGCTTTATAAAACATTTGGGATCTCAATCCCTTGTCACATTAGGGGTATTCTCATCCCTTAACATCTTATCATCATGATTATGGAATATGGGTATTCAAACCCTCATTTCATCAACAATACTTATTACCACTTATCAGGTAACTAACACCTTTAGGTCATCTAACCAAGGTAAACATAATACTTGCAATACATGCATCTCACATGGCTCTTAAAGCCCATTAATCTTTTGTTACCTCTTATTAGGCAACATGGCATATTATGGCTCACAAGGCCCATAAAACAATTTCAATAATAAAACATCATAGCTCATACCTGGCTATGTTCAACATCTCATGATACATGCATGATTAGTGCACATGATAACAGTTATATCAATTACATATCAGCAATATGCAATGTAAGAGTAGCATCACTATTCCCTCATTAAGGATTAGAATTTCCCAATTCATATCAATTAGGAATACTCATCTCATTACCCAAATTAGGCTTATGGTTTATCATCATATTTCCCAACATTAGGGTTTCATGCATTATAACCCAAGATTAGGGCTTAACATACCTTTACCCTATATCACGATTAAGGTTTCATGTTAGGGTTTCATATAGTATTATATAGCATCAGCCTGGATTGAGTTTCACATCACATCTCTACATTAGGGATTCACATGACATCACCCTTAATCAGGGTTTCACATGACATATCCCTCAATTAGGGTTTTACATGACATCACCAACAATTAGGGTTTCACATGACATCACCCTCAATTAGGGTTTCACATGACATCATCCTCAATTAGGGTTTCACATGACATCACCCTCAATTAGGGTTTCACATGACATCACCCTCAATTAGGGTTTCACATGACATCACCCTCAATTAGGGTTTCACATGACATCACCCTCAATTAGGGTTTCACATTACCCTAGAAGGGTTTCATGTAGCATTGTCCAAATTTAGGGTTAGGACTCATCAACCTTTTCAATTAGGGTCTCATGATCTCTTTATCAAGAATCATACCCTAATTACATATTTTATTCATGTTGAGAGTGTTGAGGTTTAACCATTACATGATTATTATACATGTATGGATTTCTTTCTCTCTCATCCTCTCTAGGATATTAATCACTTCAAATTGATTAAATTAGGTTTAATCAATTTGAATGAAGGGTTAGCATAGTGTATTGATATATTCCTTCCTTAAGCATCAATGATTAACCATTCAAAAGGTACTAATCACTTAAGTACCTTGAAGGTACAACCATTGGGATTACCTTTGATAATCATCATAAACATTCATGGGGTTAATTGTACTTACAAGGTTTGAATCAATTAAACCTTCAAACGGTTTTGGGGTATTAGACCTTTAAACGATCTTGGTTCAATTGTATCTCCATACGGTCTTGAGATGCTTGACCTCCAATCGGTCTTGAGGTGCTTGACCTCCATCCAGTCTTGAGGTGCTTGACCTCCATCCGGTATTGAGGTGCTTGACCTCCATACGGTCTTGAGGTGCTTGACCTCCATCCGGTCTTGAGGTGCTTCACCTCCATTCGGTCAACTCTCCCAAATGGTCAACATGACCAAAAAGTTTTGAAGATCAAATTACCCAATCGATCTTGGTCAACTTTTCCCATTCGATCTTGATTGATTTTACCCAATCGGTCTTGATCACTTTTACCCATTCGGTCTTGATTGATTTTACCCATTCGGTCCTAATCAATTTTACCATTCAATCTTGATTGGTTTTACCCATTCGGTCATGATCAATTCCATCAATTAAGACTTCAATCAATTCAATCGATTGGAGTTTGTAATCAATGAATTATCCATCACTAAACCTATTACAAGTCAATCAATTAGAACCATTAGATCATCATCCAACTGTGACATTTCCTGAACTCAAATGGTCTTGAGGTCATTTAACCCCAAACAGTCTTGAGACCATTTGGTTTCAAATGGTCTTGAGACCGTTTGACCCATCCAATCACTGAAATTGGTTGAATCCAATTAGGGTTTCTTCAGCAACCCAATTTAGGGTTTGTACTCAAGGAACCTTAAAGTGTTGAACCCTTTAGAATTAATTCAATTAAGTACTATTGGATCATCATCAATCTACATCAACATTGATCCTCCAAATGGTTTGAGATTGTTTGATCTCAAACGGTTTTGAGATTGTTTACTCCCAAACGGTCTTGAGACTGTTTGGTTTCAATCGATCTTGAAACTGATTGGTTCCAATGTTGAAACTGTTTGATCATGTACTTTGTTGAGGTGTGTGCTTATGATGATGTCATCATCATCAAGCTCCAGACCTTCGAAATTTGTTGTGATTCTTGTGGTAATTTCAACAATTAATCAAATGAAATTTTGAGAATGAAGAAAGAATGAACATATGATGCAGAAATGGAATCAATAATAACATTCAAGGTTTCAAGTTATATAACCCACCTTCAAAGTTGAATCCAAGCTTCAACCTTCACGTCCTAAATGGTGAATGAATCTTCCTCAAATTCACAAGGCTCGTCCTCAAGTCTTTGAGTGAAAAGGATGGCTAGGGTTGAAGATTGAATGAAGAAAACAAGAAAATAAGCATTGAAAATCGATTTCCACCATGAAATCAAGGTTGAAAATGATTAAGAAGCTTACCTACATGTTGGGGCACGTCCCCCTGTTGCTCATAAGCTCCCTTGTGTTCAACCAAACAAGGAGAGAAAGAAAATCTGAAAAAGAGTCTTCAAGTGGGTGGAAAATGGAGTGTTTATAAGGGAATTTCAAAGAGAGAGAAAATGATATAAAAATCCTTTAACTCTCAAAATTGGTGCCACATCTCCCCCTAAATTCCTTGCATGCAAAGACATCTTCCCCACCTTCGAATTCCTATTCATTATCCATGAATTAAAGGAAAAGCAATTAAGCACCTTAATTCATATAATACTAATATCCCATTTTTAGTGGATATTACTTTTTAGTTAACTAATGTGAGTGGGCTCTCCACTCACTTAGGATATTTTCGTGGCCTTTGCAAGGCACAAGGACGATCACACTTATGCAAATTCAACCATATCATATTTGGTTGAAGGGCAGTCCCATTAATATATTTATTTTTGCATAAAATTAAATTATGTTTCCAATTATGCTTAAATCTTGATTATTTTAATATCAAGAGTCTCTCTCCTCCAAAATGATTCAAATGAGATGCCCGTCTCATTTTCTTTTCTCTACATGATGCCAAGAAACATGAGGGACTCTCTAGGAGTGGTATTTTGCATATTGAACCCTAGGTTTTGGGTAAATTGCACATTACACAAAAACTAGGTTTTAATGCACAAACATTGCTCAATAAGCTCTTTCTTGGTACTCAGGCTTGTGGTAGACATACCTATGCATCATTCTCATTCTTATGATGCTTCAACATCTGTGAAACATTTTATCATGTAACATTTGCAAGTTAACCCCTCAACTTAGGTAATTTGCACTTTAGTCCAAAATAGACAAAACATTATTTTCAACATCATTCAATAAGGACTAAAATTGAAACATAAGTTCCTCTTGAGCCTTAATTAATTTTTAAGAGATAATAGCAAGCATATAATTAACTTTATTAAACAAAACATCTAGGGTTAAGGCATAACCCAGGTCAGGGATGTTACAAATTATCCACCCCTAACAGGGATTTCGTCCCTAAAATCATCAAGAGAAAAGAGAAGGGTACTTCCTCCTCATGTCTTGCTCCAGCTCCCACGTAGCTTCTTCAATGCCACGATGATGCCAGAGAACTTTCACAAGACATATGTCTTTCTTTTTCAGCTTTTTAATTCTTTTATCAAGGATCATCACAGGTCCTTCAACATATGATATGTCATCATTTGGTTCTACCTCCACAGGTTGCAAAACTAGCTCTGTGTCAGGATGACAATTTCTCAACATGGAGATATGGAACACTGGATGCAACGTATGCATCTCAGGTGGAAACTCCATCTTATTGGCTACCTTTCTGATTCGTTCAATGATTGGATAAGGCCCCAAAAATCTAGGAGCTAACTTTCCCTTCTTTCCAAATCTAAGAACACCTTTCCAAGGTGAGACCTTGAGATATACTCTGTCTCCAACTTGGAATTCTAAAGGTCTTTGTCGTTTTTCGGCGTATGATTTCTATCTATCATGTGCAACCTTTAACTGTTGTTGGATTACTTTAATCTTCTTAGTTGTCTGTTGTACAATCTCAAGACCCAAAAGTTGATATTCTCCTATTTCATACCAACATAAAGGAGATCTACAACGTATACCATATAATGCTTCATATGGTGCCATATAAATACTGTGTTGATAGCTATTATTGTAAGCAAATTATATCAAGCTCAGGTGTAGATCCCAACTTCCTACAAACTGAAGGGCACATGCCCTAAGCAAATCCTCCAAAGTTTGTATGGTCCTCTCAGATTGTTCATCTGTTTGTGGGTGAAAGGCAGTACTAAAACTTAATTGTGTACCCAAAGCTTTATATAGTCATTCCCAAAAATGACTTGTGAACTGGGGACCTCTATCAGAAACAATAGTAACTGGAACCCCATGCAACCGCACTATCTCATCTATCTGTGCAAGCTTCTCAGCAGTATAGGTTGCTTTGACAGGAAGAAAATGTGTTGTCTTAGTCAACCTATCAACTATCACCCATATGAAATTATGACCTTTGGTTGTTCTAGGCAAACCAACCACAAAGTCCATGGTCACATGATCCCATTTCCACTGCGGTATAGGCAAAGGTTGCACTGTTCCTATGGGATTTTGATGTTTAGCTTTAACCTACTGACACACCGGACACCGCATAACAAACTCAGCTACATATTTCTTCAATCCTGGTCACCAATACATATCCTTCAAGTTATGATACATTTTGGTGCTTCCTGGATGCATTACATACATCAAAGAATGAGCTTCCTCCAAGACTAACTTCCTTAAGTCATTGGCATCAGGTACTACCATCCTACCATGGTAACAGACTACCCGATCCTCTGACTCATGAAAGCCATTTTGTTTCTCACTACCATACTCTAACCTGATCTGCTGAACCACAATATCCACTTGTTGTGCTTCTTTAATCTGCTGTCTCAGAGTAGGTTTTATGTGCATCTCAGCTAACAGCCCGACTAACAATGATACCTTAAGTTGTATATTGTTTTGCCTCAAGGAGATAAGCATATCTCTTTTAAAGCACACTAAGGAATTCAATTATGCTTTATCTAAGGCTGGTGACGATGATTTCCTACTTAATGCATCAACCACTACATTATCCTTCCCTGGATGATAATCAATTGTACAATCATAGTCCTTGATTAACTCCATCCAGCGGCATTGTCTCATGTTCAACTCATGTTGTGAAAAGATATATTTTAGATTCTTATGGTCCGTGAAAATCTAGAATGTTTCTCCATAGAGATAATGTCTCCAGATCTTTAAAGCATGGACCACAACAGCTAGCTCTGGATCATGTGTTGGATAATTCTCCTCGTGTTTCTTAAGCTGTTGAGAGGCAAAAGAAATCACTTGATTATCCAGCATCAACACACATCCTAGACCATTCTTAGATGCATCACAGAAAACTATGTACCCCTTCCCTTGCTCAGGTAACACCAATATAGGTGCACTTGTTAACCTTTCTTTCAACAGCTGGAAAGAGTGTTGACACTTATCATTCCAGACAAAAGGAACCTCCTTCCTGGTTAACTTGGTTAGGGGTAAAGCTATATAACTGAAGTTCTTAATGAACCTCCTATAATAGCCTACCAGTCCTAGGAAACTGCGTATCTCCATCGGTGTTTTTGGTTGTTCCCATTGTAGGACAGATTCTACCTTCTTAGGATCAACACAGATACCTGAGGTAGATATTACATGTCTTAGAAAAGAAACTTCTGGTAGCCAGAACTCACATTTGCTAAACTTAGCATACAACTTATGCTCTCTTAGCAAAGTCAAAGCCTGACACAGGTGTTGCTCATGCTGTTGAGCATCTCTACTATATATCAAGATATCATCTATGAAGACTACTATGAATTGATCAAGAAAAGGTTGAAAGATTCTATTCATGAGTTCCATGAATGTGGCTGGTGCATTAGTTAGTCCAAACGACATAACTATGAACTCATAGTGACCATACCTTGTCCTAAAGGAAGACTTAGATATGTCACTCTCCTTGATATGCAACTGATGATATCCTGACCTCATATCTATCTTAGAAAAGATAGTTGCACCACACAACTGATCAAATAGGTCATCAATCCTTGGCAGAGGATACTTGTTCTTTATGGTTACTTTATTTAACTGTATGTAATCAATGCATAACCGCATCAATCCGTCCTTCGTCTTAACAAAGAGAACCGGAGCACCCCATGGTGAAGTACTCGGTCGGATAAAACCTTTCTCAAGCAACTCCTGCAGCTGTTTCTTAAGCTCTGCCATCTCAGCAGGTGCCATCCTATACGGTGTTTGTGCTATTGGTTGCGTGCCTAGGATTAGATTAATCTCAAAATCAATCTCTCGGGGTGGAGGAACACCTGGAAGTTACTCAGGGAACACATCTTCAAACTCCCTGACTATCGGAACTTCAAAAGGATTAGAGCTCTCCATTGTGGTATCTACCACATGTGCCAAGAATGCAAAGCATCCTTGTCTCATCAGCTTCTCAGCTACCATAGCTGACACAAGACAGGTTGGAAGAATCTTTCTATCTCCCTGAAAGATCCATGTGTCACCATCATCTGTGAACACACTTTGCTTGGAAACACAATCTAAGACAACCTTATACTTTTCTAGAGTGTTCATTCCAAAAATTATATCAAACCCTTGCATTTCAAGTGGTATAAGATCCACTTGAATGCGATGTTTAGAAAAGGAAAGAGTGCAGGGAGAACATACCTCCCGCAACACTGCAGATCCCATCAAAGGGGTTTCTAACAACAGACTATCTGCTCTATGACTGACAGTCATGTTGCAATCATGAATCACTCTTTGAGTGATAAAGGAATGTGTAGCACCCAGATCAATTAAAATAGTTACGAAGCAGGATGAAGACATATCAAAATGAAATAGTTTCATCTGACATGTCACAACTCAAGGGTTGACTACTACTTCGGGTTGATTCATTGCATAGAATCTCACCGTTACTTGTTGTTGACCCTGTGCTCGATTATTTGGTGTCGACTAACCAGCTTGGGACGCTTTCCCACGTCCTCGAGTGCCACTTGAAAACTGCCTCCTCTGATAGCCTTACTGACTCTGCCTCTGAGGTTGAGTCACACTTGCTTCTCTAGATCGACAATCTTTCATCAAATGCCCAATCTTTCCGCATATAAAACAGCCTCTGTTCCCTGACTGGGGCCTGGGTGGTCCTATTACTGATGTTGAGCTGTGGGCTCCTTCTGGTGGTAAACTATGGCCTCTACCCCTATTCGACATCCATTGTGTCTGGGTATTGAACCTTGTTGGTGCTATTGGTATAGAAAATCTCGATTTCTTGAAACTTTTAGACCCTTGTCCTTGAGACTGAGTGTACACCTTCTTACCACTGGTCTGTCGCTTCTCGATCACAGACCTCTCTATTCATCTGACAGACTCCACAAAAGTGGCAAACCTCTCCCTATTCTCCAAAGCAGACATAGGATTGGTCAAATCAGTGTTCAACCCCTTCTCAAAACGCCGAATTCTCTTTTCATCAGTAGCTGCCATATGTGGATAGAACCACAAAAGCTCCATGAACTTAGCTTCATACTCGTTAATGTTCATTGGTCCTTGCCTTAACCTCTCAAACTGAGAGATCTTCTCATCTAGAAACGTCTTGGGAAAGTATATATTGATGAATTCTCATCGGAAAACTTCCCATCCAATCTCAACACCTGGTCTCTTGCCCTCTTCTATTGTCCACCAGTGGCCAGCACTCCCCTTCAACAAATAGACCGCATGTCTAACCTTCTCAGCTTCTGGGATATTAAGGATTTTGAAAGCCTTCTCCAGCTCAGTCAGCCACATGTCTGCATCTGTTAGGTCAGTTGTACCAGCATATTATGTGGCTCCAACCCGACGAAGTCATTCAAAAGTCTTGCCGGCTCCTTGTCCTTCATGGTGAGATGGTGACCTGGGTGCAGGTGGTGGCATCCTATCCGCCATATGCATCATGGTTGCCATGAACTTCCCAAACAGATCATGGAAGACTGGGTTTTCCAATGCAGCTTGGTTAAGCTGGGATGTTCAGGTTCTGGTTCATCCCTATTCTGGTCCCTTGCACCTCTTCTCAGTGTAGCAACGCTGCTCTCAGCAGCATGTTCTTCGTGTGATCCAGACATCTTTAAGTTATTCTTTTCCTCCTATATGAGCAGAAGACACTATCAGATAATTAGAAGATACTAGAACAGGCTCAACAACCTTAATCATATGTCTCTATAGACTCAGCGAACCTAGAGCTCTGATACCAACTAAATTGAGACGGCCCGATGCCAAATAAGATCATCATGGTGAAATTAATTGCGGAATTACACATAAGCAGCGGGATTACTAAAAAACACTAAAAATTAAAACCTTTTATAAAGAGATCCATACTCTGGAAAACTCTTTCAAAAAGAACCAAAGTAATTCAATTACATTCTGGTTCACAAGTACATATATCATACCATTCCCTCTCGAGGATTACATACATCAACTACCCTGTTTAAACTATACACATGCAGCATTGAAACATTGAGGCACCAAGCCAAAAATCTCAGATCGATTCATTAAACTAACTACTAACTCCAAGGACCTGAGAGTACAGAGACGACACATATGACTCTATATACAAGACATGATAACCAGTGTCTCCACCTGGAATATCACTGTTGTCCCTATTGTTGTTGCTGCTGCTCCTACCCTATAGGAGGGTTTCTGCCACTTCTTCTGCATCTACCTAAAAAGTTGAATCCCACGGGGTGAGACAATTGAAATTGTCCCAGCGAGAGATATAACTCTTCGCCAGAAATATTATTATTTCAAATTAATGGAATAAAACTGAGCAGAAGAATCATAAGTATTCAACGACAGATAAATCAATTATCTAAACATATTAGAGCAATGTTCTTCTTCAAAGTATTTCAGCTTGTAACTTGATAAAGCAGTATGTCATTTATCCAATAAGAAATATGAAGAACATGTATAACATTTATCCAATAAGGATATACTAAGCAAGATATCATCAACTGGTAATTCTCGTTTTTCAACCTTAACCAAATACACAACACAACTGATTACATTTTACAATCATACTTAAGCCCTGAGGAGATGAGGTATACCACTCATACTCCAACCGACCATTACGAAATCAAAATCGGTACCATACATAGATCAATGGAAGAGCCAGATTCCCATGACCTCATCTTCCTCAGTCAGTGTGAGGACCAAATGTAGGACATCTTGTGTCTCTACTGAATAGCTTTCCAGGGTATATTGGCAACTTCGTTATAGACTTACAGTGCCATGTTGTACTCTCTTCGCAATCGAGAGATTTCATGTTTATTTCACATCGATCTAGCATTAATATTATCGGGAGATTCATGTTACATCCATCCCGACATTCAGGAGATTAATGATACATCCATCCGGGGATATATAATGAAGGATTGAGAGATTTAATGTTTATCTCACATCAATTCCTCCATTAGGGCGTAAGTATATTCACGCCCATAACCCCCACATACTCAACAATATGCCCTCCAGGAGTTCCCGTAGGAAAACCTATTTCACCATCACCAAACTACTGACGATGATGGATCTATGGTCTGGGCTCTACATGATAATATTTCACTTGATTAATTAAATACATGACCATATTCTTTTAACATCAGTCAGGTTTTCAAATATAATTTATTATAACAAATGCTACAAAGAAAGTGTAATGCTTCTAACAAGTACTTTTCAAAGCTTTATAAAACATTTGGGATCTCAATCTCTTGTCACATCAAGGGTATTCTCATCCCTTAACATCTTATCATCATGATTATGAAATATGGGTATTCAAACCCTCATTTCATCAAGAACACTTGTTACCACTTATCAGGTAACTAACACCTTCAGGTCATCTGACCAAGGTAAACATGATACTTGCAATACATGCATCTCACATGGCTCTTAAAGCCCATTAATCTTTTGTTACCTCTTATTAGGAAACATGGCATATTATGGCTCACAAGGCCCATAAAACAATTTCAATAATAAAACATCATAGCTCATACTTGGCTATGTTCAACATCTCATGATACTTGCATGATTAGTGCACATGATAACGGTTATATCAATTACATATCAGCACTATGCAATGTAAGAGTAGCATCACTATTCCCTCATTAAGGATTAGAATTTCCCAATTCATATCAATTAGAAATACTCATCTCATTACCCAAATTAGGGTTATTGTTTATCATCATATTGCCCAACATTAGGGTTTCATGCACTATAACCCAAGATTAGGGCTTAACATACCTTTACCCTATATTAGGATTAAGGTTTCATGTTAGGGTTTCATATAGTATTATATAGCATCAGCCTGGATTGAGTTTCACATCACATTTCTGCATTAGGGATTCACATGACATCACCCTTAATCAGGGTTTCACATGACATCTCCCTCAATTAGGGTTTCACATGACATCACCCTCAATTAGGGTTTCACATGACATCACCCTCAATTAGGGTTTCACATGACATCACCCTCAATTAGGGTTTCACATGAGATCACCCTCAATTAGGGTTTCACATGACATCACCCTCAATTAGGGTTTCACATGACATCACCCTCAATTAGGGTTTCACATGACATCACCCTCAATTAGGGATTCACATGACATCACCCTCAATTAGGGATTCACATTACATCACCCTCAATTAGGGTTTTACATGACATCACCCTCAATTAGGGTTTCACATGACATCGCCCTCAATTAGGGTTTCACATGACATCATCCTCAATTAGGGTTTCACATGACATCACCCTCAATTAGGGTTTCACATGACATCACCCTCAATTAGGGTTTCACATGACATCACCCTCAATTAGGGTTTCACATGACATCACCCTCAAATAATGGTTTCACATTACCCTAGAAGGGTTTCATGTAGCATTGTCCTAATTTAGGGTTAGGACTCATCAACCTTTTCAATTAGGGTCTCATGATCTCTTTATCAAGAATCATATCCTAATTACATATTTTATTCATGTTGAGAGTGTTGAGGCTTAACCATTACATGATTATTATACATGTATGGATTTCTTTCTTTCTCATCCTCTCTAGGATATTAATCACTTCAACTTGATTAAATTAGGTTAAATCAAATTGAATGAAGGGTTAGTATAGTATATTGAGATATTGCTTCCTTAAGCATCAATGATTAACCATTCAAAAGGTACTAATCACTTAAGTACCTTGAATGTACAACCATTGGGATTACCTTTGATAATCATCATCAACATTCATGGGGTTGATTGTACTTACAAGGTTTGAATCAATTAAACTTTCAAACAGTTTTGGGGTATTAGACCTTTAAACGATCTTGGTTCAATTGTATCTCCATACGGTCTTGAGGTGCTTGACCTCCAATCAGTCTTGAGGTGCTTGACCTCCATTTGGTCTTGAGGTGCTTGACCTCCATCCGGTCTTGAGGTGCTTGACCTCCATTCAGTCTTGAGGTGCTTGACCTCCATTCGGTCTTGAGGTGCTTGACCTCCATTCGATCTTGAGATGCTTGACCTCCATTTGGTCAACTCTCCCAAACAGTCAACATTACCAAACGATTTTGAAGATCAAATTACCCATTTGATCTTGATCAACTTTGCCCATTCGATCTTGATTGATTTTACCCAATCAGTCTTGATCACTTTTACCCATTCAGTCTTGATTGATTTTACCCATTTGGTCTTAATCAATTTTACTATTCGATCTTGATTGGTTTTACCCATTCAGTCATGATCAATTCCATCAATTAAGACTTCAATCAATTCAACCGATTGGAGTTTGTAATCAATGGATTATCCATCACTAAACCTATTACAAGTCAATCAATTAGAACCATTAGATCATCATCCAATCGTGACATTTCCTGACCTCAAACAGTCTTGAGGTCGTTTAACCCCAAACGGTCTTGAGACTATTTGGTGTCAAACGGTCTTGAGACCGTTTGACCCATCCAATCACTGAAATTGGCTGAATCCAGTTAGGGTTTCTTCAACAACCCAATTTAGGGTTTGTACTCAAGGAACCTTAAAGTGTTGAACCCTTTGGAATTAATTCAATTAATTACTATTGGATCATCATCAAACTACATCAGCATTGATCCTCCAAACGGTTTGAGACCGTTTACTCCCAAACGGTCTTGAGATCGTTTGGTTTCAATCGATCTTGAAATTGATTGGTTCCAATGTTGAAACTGTTTGCTCATGTACTTTGTTGAGATGTGTGATTATGATGATGTCATCATCATCAAGTTCTAGACCTTCGAAATTTGCTGTGATTCTTGTGGTAATTTCAACAATTAATCAAATGAAATTTCGAGAATGAAGAAAGAATCAACATATGATGTAGAAATGTAATCAATAATAATATTCAAGGTTTCAAGTTATATAACCCACCTTAAAAGTTGAATCCAAGCTTCAACCTTCACGTCCTCAATGGTGAATTAAGCTTCCTCAACTTCACAAGGCTCGTCCCTGAGTCTTTGAGTGAAAAGGATGGCTAGGGTTGAAGATTGAATGAAGAAAACAAGAAAATAAGCATTGAAAATCAATTTTCACCATGAAATCAAGGTTGAAAATGATCAAGGAGCTTACCTACAAGTTGGGGCACGTCCTCCTGTTTCTCCTAAGCTCCTTTGTGTTCAACCAAAGCAAGGAGAGAAAGAAAATCCGAAAAAGAGTCTTCAAGTGGGTCGAAAATGGAGTGTTTGTAAGGGAATTTCAAAGAGAGAGAAAATGATATAAAAATCCTTTAACTCCCAAAATTGATGCCTCATCTCCCCCTCAATTCCTTACATAAAAATACATCTTCCCCACCTTCGAATTCATATTCATTATCCATGAATTAAAGGAAAAGCAATTAAGCACCTTAATTCATATAATATTAATATCCCATTTTTAGTGGATATTACTTTTTAGTTAACTAATGTGAGTGGGCTCTCCACTCACTTAGGATATTTTCGTGGCCTTTGCAAGTAACAAGGAAGTTCACACTTATGCAAATTAGACCATTTCATATTTGGTTGAAGGGCACTCCCATTAATATATTTATTTTTGCATTAAATTGAATTATGTTTCCAATTATGCTTAAATCTTGATTATTTTAATATCAAGAGTCTCTCTCCTCCAAAATGATTCAAATGAGACACCCCTCTCATTTTATTTTCTCTAAATGATGCCAAGAAACATGAGGGACTCTCTAGGAGTGGTATTTTGCATATTGAACCCTAGGTTTTGGGTAAATTGCACATCACACCAAAACTAGGTTTTAATGCACAAACATTGCTCAATAAGCTCTTTCTTGGTACTTAGGCTTGTGGTAGCCATACCTCTGCATCATTCTCATTCATATGATGCTTAAACATCTGAGAAACATTTTATCATGTAACATTTGCAAGTTAACCCCTCAACTTGGGTAATTTGCACTTTAGTCCAAAACAGACAAAACATTATTTTCAATATCATTCAATAAGGACTAAAATTAAAACATAAGTTCCTCTTGTGCCTTAATTACTTTTTAAGATATAAGAGAAAGCATATAATTCACTTTATTAAACAAAACATCTAGGGTTAAGGCATAACCCAGGTTAGGGATGTTACATCTTTGGAGAATCAAAACTGACACACTAGGTTAGAACTTGGTCTGATATACCTTGGGGAGGTTAACCCTCATGCTTTTTCTGTGAGTAGTCAAGATTTCATGAGAATGATAGGTCGACACTCAATGCTATGTCAACCCGACAAACTTTGATTGAGTAATAGGGTGAAACAACCTAGTAAAGCTAAGCTGAGATACTACCTTGTTGAGTGAGAAGCCGACACACTTCCAAGTAAGGTTGAACTGACACCCATGGAGAAGATGAATTGAGCTCTCAATCATAGGTAATGAAACCAATATATCAAAGGCTAACCCAAGAGGTTGCAAACCGAGACACACCTTGATGAGGTAAATCAATATACCTAGTGGGTGTTTAAACTATGATACAATGTGGATATCAAGCCGACACACCTTGGAAGGGATGAAACTGATACCTAGTGTAAGGACCCTGACCCACGTTTTGGGCTAACCCTTTTTTTGGCTTAACTTAGTTGCTTATCTCCTTGATCTAACCATATAAGATGTAATTAGGGCATGTTGGAGGTTGGTTTTCCTTATTTGAGCTTGTTGCTTGATGTTTTGTGCTTTGTGCTTTGTGCTTTGTGGTGAGATTTTGGTGCAACTTGCAATTTACCCAGAATTGGGGGTTGATGTGCAAGTTTGTTACCTTTGGAGTGTTCTTTCTCTCTCTTGGCATCATCTTGAGGAGAGAGGAAGTGTTGGGCACCTTGTTTTGGCCTTGGTTGAGAGGTGACATCCTTGGTGATGTTTTGGGCACATGTTTGAAGTGTACTTTGCTCTTTAGAGTGTTGTCTCGGGCTTGAGAGCCTTGGTGGAGCCTTGTACCGGTTTGTGGTTGCCTTGTAGAGGCTTGTTATCAGTCGAGGGTGTCTTGAGGGGCATCCTATCGGTTTCTGGCACCTTGAGGACCACCATATTGGGTTGTGTTGACTCTAGGAGGAGTGTCATATCATGTTGTGACCTAAGGTTCATCTCTATCGATTTGAGAGGGGATGGAAGGGTGTATCAACCTTTACCCTCCTTAGTGACCTAGTTGGGGAGACTTAGGTTCTATCACCTTGTTGCATGGCATGGCATGTGTCCCTTCTTCTTAGACAAGTGTCTTCTAGGGTTCTAAGGTGGTGACACATTTCCCTTATTTTCTCTCTCTTCGGCCATGTATATTTATCTCTTCCTTCTCAAGCAAGTGATTCCTTTTAGCAATCCTTGCCTGCTCTCCTTGAGCTTGAAGAACCCTCTCCCTTGGAGCTTGGTGGGCGAGCTAGAATCTTGTGGTGCTTCCTTTCATCTTCTTCCTTGGTAAAACATGGTTTTCTACCTTTCCTTCTCTTCTTCTTTCTTCTTCTCGGCCATGGACCTTGGCACCTTCTTTTCTCTGTTTTTCTTTCTTGTCCATGGTCCTATCTTCCTTCTTAGAGACATAGTGGAGATCGATCTAGGAGGTCATTCTTCTACCTTGAGCTTGGGAAGCTTGGAGCTTAAAGCTTGGTGGTTGTTCTTGAGGTGGGTTATATAACTCTAACCCTACTTTATTATTATCACCTTTCTACTTGTTATCTTGCTAGTTATCCTTAGCTTGTCATCTCTTGCTTGCATGCTAGTAGTTTTCTTGGTAGCCTTGTGTTCGGTTTTGAGAATAGAATTATAAGTTGTTGCCAATGAGACACACCTTTCTTTTCCTTGGTAATGTGGACATCTTGAGGTAGAATATGACCAAACTGATATGAGTTATGGTATGCTAATCGATATGATGTGCAATCCGACATGCAAGATGACATGCCTTGTCTAGACCAATATGCTTCCTATGATGGGATGTGTTATGATCTTGTGATGCCTTGTGAAGAAGATCTCCATGTTTCTAGTTGAGTGTGGGAACCTACATAGGTAACCCTAATCGGATGTGCTTGCAACCCGACACACCTTGTTAGCCGATACATCTTAGCCCGGCACATCTTGTTTAGAAGTGAGAATCACCTACCTTGTGGCTCAACTGATACCACCAAACCTAATGGCTGATACCTTATAGAGACCTAAGTGGCTGATACCCTAGTTGATGGGTAGGCTGATACCCTAAGAGATGGTGTAACCGATACACCTTCTTCATGTACCTCTTGACCGATATCCTTGTTGTGCCTTGGCCGATACACTCTCATGGAGGTGTTGTGCCTGATACAAGGTGATGATGAATCGGTATCTTTTGTGATGAACCAATGCTCACCTTTGAGTTGGTAGGCCGATACCCTACCTAGGCTGGTTGCTCGATATCTAGGGTTAATCTATAAATTATCTTAGAGTGATGATAGATATCCTCCCTAAGGGTGGTGACCAATACCATATCTTAATGTGGTGGCTGATACAATACTTTAGTGTGGTGGTCGATACTCTAACCCTAACTGATACCCCTATGTGGTGTAGTGATGTATCTAGTTGATGCTAGGGCTATGAGGTGTGATGTGATACTCCATGGTGATGGTTGAGTCATACCATGTTGATGTTGGTATTTCATGGTGATGATGTAATATTACATGGAGTTGTCTGTATGATGTGAAGGTTATGTTCCTAAACTACATAACATGTTTTATAATGATAATGAGAAATGTGCCTCTATGTCTCATAACATATATCATAATGATGAGGGAAGTGAGGATCTAAAAAGGGTTGATGATCCAACCTTGTAAACCCTAATCGGGTAAAGTGAAACACTAATGGTTATAAGGTAAAGTGTATGATGTTAATGTATGGCATGAGTTTATGAGATGATGATGATGCTTTGCCTTCTTGTTATTAGCTTCTAACCATTAAGGTGATACTAATTGAATGTTCATAGTTAGGTATGAGCTATGGTGGTGATGTTGTGATGGACATTGGTCCTTGTGATGGACATTGGTCCTTGAGATGGACATATAAGTGATAACAAGCATAAAGTGATAATGTGATTCAATATGTTCCGATGATGGGACATACCCTATTTATGTAGATCTTATTTAGAGATTATACGTTGTAACTTGATCGATGCTTAAAGGTGTTGAAATTTATCTAATTAATCAATAGAAATATAATAGTGTAGTTGCCTTGTGCCATAGATCCATTCCAGTGTTAGCTTTATTGCTGGATGGTGAATCGAGTTTAACTTGAAACGCATATTTTTTAATATGCGGGGTACAAGTTGAGTAATTCCTTGTATCCTTAATACATGATGTGTGAGACAGCCATGCATGAGCCGATCTCGGTGTGATATGGATGGCAAAGTTGAGCCACTCCTTTTGTTAGATCGGTCATGCGTGAGCCTGTTCTCCTAGCAGTGTACCTATACCAAGGTAGGCTAGTTATGTTTATATATATGTAGATGGCCATGCACGATCCAATCCCTGATCTTGTCTATATGCCAATGTTGTAGTTGATTGATATGTCTCTACGGTGCTTTCTCTTATGATGACCAAGAGGTGTGGTGAGGTCATGGATTTTGGCTCTTCCATTAGACCTTGTGCGGCACTGACTTCGTCTATATACATATAGTGGTCGGTTGGATTTGGATGGTATGATTCAAATCCTCAGGGCATAATGAATACATAATCAGCCGTGTAGTACAATTGTATAGGATCAAATATGAAAACATTGGTTGAGGCCTTACTTGATCTTTATAAAATGTTGTTGGTAGAAACTATACATGTTCTTCATATTCCTTTTTAAATATTAAGATGTTTCATAATTCGTAAGTAGTTGTCCTTCCTGTTATTTATACTACTGCTCATTTTATCTTATCTGTGATAATAATAGAGTGGGTGAAGAGTTATATCTCTCATTGGGATTGCGTGTCTCACCCTGTTGGTTAACAACCTTTTTAGGTGGATGAGTGTGAGGAGGTAGAGATCGTGCAGAGGAGGTTGGGCAACATCCATAGGAGTAGTAGCTGATAAGGTTGGGAGTGTTGTTGGTTGTCTTTGTTAATAGAGTCCTAGATTCGTCCATGTACACTCGGGTCCTTGGGGAACATTTCGTAGATATTTTGTGAATATGTACTCCTTGTGTGCTTGTTGTATATCGCTATGATGGGATCATGTATATATGTTCTAGAACGGTACCTTCGTTACAGGTTGAAAACATGTTTTGTGGATGCTTTGAGGCATGAAAGTGCTCATGTGTAAAGGTTCTTGCTATATGGTGGTTTTATGCAAATTAGGTTTTAATTTTTAGCATTTTATATTAATAAGTCATTAATATCTTTCCGCGGTGGTGTTTTGAGTAATCTCGTCTCGTTTTCACAGTGGTGTAGGGTGCCACTCCACAATAGATTGGTATTAGAGCTTTAGGTTCATTGAGTCTACAGGGACGTAGGACTAGGGTTTGTGTCTATTCTAGTGTCCTCCACTCTGTCTTACGGTCACTTCTGCTTATGCAGAAGAAGAAGAGAATGCTAAAAGATGTCTAGAGAACACGAAGAACATGTTGTTGAGAGCAGTGTTGTTGTACTAGGTGGTGGTGCAAGGAACCAGGCACATGAAGATTGGGTACCTGAAGTCCCCCAGTTTGACCCTGCCATGATAGAAAACCCCACCTTTCAATCACTTTTTGGGCAGTTTATTACAACGATGACTCATATGGCAGATAGGATGCCTACACCTCAGTCTAGGGCACATGTTCCCCATTCTAGATCTTTGGGTACTGGGACGACTTTCGAGCGGTTTTGTCATATTGGGGCAGTTGAGTATGCTAGAATAGTTGACCCAGATGCGGATTTATGGCTGACTGAGCTTGAGAAGGCCTTTAAGATTCTGAGTATCTCCGAAAACGATAAGGTGAAGCATGTGGTGTACCTCTGAAGAGGGAGTGTTGGCCATTGGTGGGCCATAGAGATGGAGAAGAGACCTGGTGTTGTGGTTGGTTGGGAGGAGTTCTGACGAGAGTTCGTAAGTAGGTACTTTCCATAGATGTATTTGGATGAGAAGATCTGCCAGTTCAAGAGGATTCGACAGGGATCCATGATGATCTATGAGTATGAGGAACAATTTATGGAGTTGTTGAGGTTCTGTGTACATGGTTGTGATGGAAGATGAGAGGATTCGTCGTTTTGAGAAGGGGTTAAATTCTGAGTTGTCTACCCCAATTGACGCTTTGGAAAATCAAGAGAGGTTTGTTGTGCTTTTGGAGTCTGTTCGAAGGATAGAATGACCAATGAAGGAGAAGAGAGAGGCAAATACCAAGAAGAGGTCTGCATAATTTCAAGGGAAATCGTCTGGTGGCTTCAAGAAGTCAAGGTTTTCTACACCACCAACATCGTAGAGGTTTGGTGTTTCGACTCAGTAGTCACCTAGCAAGGGTAGAGGTTGTAGTTTTCTACCCTCAGGATCCCAGAGTGTTGGATCAACATCAGTGACAGGACCACCTAGGCCATGGTATGAGAACAAAATGTGTTACAAGTGTGGACAAGTTGGCCATACCAGACAGTTCTATCCGGTGAAGGATGATGAAGTGACCCAACAACCGAGGCAGAGCCAGTGGGGCTCACAGAGATAGTAGAGCAACAGTGGTGCAGGAGGACGACAATGTGATCACACACCCCAAGCTGGATCGTCTACTCAGGGAAGCAGAGGATGGGGTGACAACAAGAAACAACTAGATTCTACGCCATGAGTCAGCCGGAGGCGGTGGTCAACCCGCAAGTGGTGACATGTCAGATGGAGTTATATCATTCTAATATGTCTTCTTCTTACTTTATATCTATTTTAGTTGACCCAAGTGCCACACACTCTTTTATCGCACATGAAGTGCTTAGTAGTTGTTCTTTGCCTATTAGTCGTAGGAAGAGTAGCTTGTTGCTAGAAATCATGTTGGTCAGTTCTGTAGTGTTGCATGATGTGTGTCCTTCATGTGTTCTCTCTTTCTCAAGACACAACATTCAAGTGAATCTCATACCACTTGACATGCATGGATTCGATGTGATCCTTGGAATGGATACCATGGAGAAGTATAGAGTGGTCTTGAATTGTAGTTCCAAGCAAGCGACATTTGTGCATGGTAGTAAGACATGGATCTTCCAAGGAGATAGGAAGATTCTCCCAATGTGTCTTAGTTTAGCTATGATGGCAAGAAAGCTTCTGAGAAAAGGTTGCGAGGCATTTTTGGCACATGCGGTGGATATCGAGGTTAGGAGTCTTAGTATCCAGAAAGTGTCGATGGTTAGAGAGTTTGAGGATGAGTTTATTGAATAGTTTCTAGGTGCTCCCCCACCCCGTGAGATTGATTTTGAGATCAATCTTGTTTCTGGTACGCAACCCATAACACAGACACCATATAGGATGGCACCGATAGAGATGGCAGAGTTGAAGAGATAGTTGCAAGAACTACTTGACAAAGGTTTCATCAGGATGAGTACGTCACCATGGGGTGCTCCAGTGTTGTTTGTGAAGAAGAAGGATGGGACTATGCAGATATGCATAGATTATAGGCAGTTGAACAAGGTCACGATAAATAATAAGTATCCTTTGTCGAGGATAGATGATCTATTCGATCAGTTATGTGGTACAATGGTATTTTCAAAGATAGATCTACAATCATAATATCATCAATTAAGGATCGAGGAGGATGACATACCAAAGTCAGCTTTTAGGATGAGGTATGGTCACTACAAGTTTGTGGTTATTTTGTTTGGGTTGACCAATGCACCATCAGTGTTCATGGATTTGATGAACAGAGTGCTCTGACCGTTCCTTTATCAGTTTATGGTTGTCTTCATAGATGACATTTTGATATACAGTTAGGGCAGTCAGCAACATGAACAATATTTGCGTCAGGAGTTGACAGTGTTCAGACAACACCAACTCTATGCTAAGTTCAACAAGTGTGAGTTCTGGTTAAGGGAGGTAGCCTTTTTGTGGCATGTTATATCTGTAGAAGGAGTACGCATGGATCCTAAGAAGGTATAATCTGTGACAGAATGGGAATAGCCAAAGACGCCGACAGAAGTGTGCAGTTTCCTAAGTTTGGTAGGCTACTACAGGAGGTTCATTAAGAACTTCATCACTATCACCCTATCCCTAACTAAGTTGACAAGGAAGGATGTGTTGTTCATTTGGAACGACATGTGTCAACGTGCCTTTCAGACGTTGAAGGAGAAGCTTACCAGTGCACCGGTTTTGGTTTTACCCGAACAAAGAAGAGGATACATCATCTTTTGTGATGCATCCAGGCATGGTTTGGGATGTGTGCTGATGCAGGACAAGCAAGTGGTTTCTTTTGCTTCTCGACAGCTTAAGAAACACGAGGAGAATTATCCAACCCATGACTTGGAGTTATCTATAGTAGTATATGCTTTAAAGATTTGGAGACACTATCTGTATGGGGAGAAGTGTTAGTTCTTCACATATTACAAGAACCTGAAGTATATCTTTTCACAACAGGAGTTGAACATGAGGCAACACCATTGGATGGAGTTGATCAAATATTATGACTGCACAATTGATTATCATCCATGAAAAGTGAATGTCATGGCAAACGCTTTGAGTAGGAAATCTTCATCTATGGATAGAGGTCAATTGAGTTCTTTTATGTGTCACAAGCGAGACATGTTGGTCTCCTTGCGTCAGATGAATGTCAAGTTGGAAGTCTCTTTGTTAGTCGGTTCATTGGCACTGTTACGGGTAAAGCCTATGTTGAGACAACTAATCAAAGAAGCTCAACAGGCATATATTGTGACATGGCAGATTAGATCAGAGTTTGACATCGAGAAGCATGATGGTTTTCACGAGACAAGAAATGGAATAATGTGTTATCATCACAGGATAGTAGTTCCTGATGTGGATAATCTGAGGAAGATGGTGTTAGAAAAGCTCATACATCTATGTAGGCTATGCACCCAGGTAGTACCAAGATGTACCACAATCTGAACGATATGTATTGGTGGCCAGGATTGAAGAGAGATGTGGTTGAGCTTGTTGCAAGATGTGTCGTGTGTCAGCAGGTCAAAACTGAGCATCAAAAGCATGCACGGACGTTGCAATTGTTGCCTATACCTCAATGAAAATGGGATCATGTAACTATAGACTTTGTGATTGGTCTGCCTAGGACAGCCAAAGGTTATGATTCCATTGGGGTGATCGTTGATAGATTAACCAAGTCAGTGCATTTCCTCCCTATGAAAACAAAGTTCACAACAGAAAAGCTTGCTCAAGTCTATGTTGATGAGATAGTGCATTTGCAAGGTGTTACCGCTACTATCGTATCTGATAGAGGTCCTCAGTTTACAAGTAACTTTTGAGAGTGACTACACACAGCCTTGGGTACGCACTTAAAGTTCAACACTGCTTTCCACCCGTAGATAGAAGGTCAATCTGAAAGGACCATTCAGATCTTGGAGGATCTGTTGAGGGCTTGTGTTCTTTAATTATCAGGAAGTTGGGATATACACCTCAGTCTGATAGAGTTCACCTACAATAACAACTATCAGATAAGTATTGACATGGAACCATATGAGGTGTTGAATGGGAGACGTTGTAGGTCTCTATTGTGTTGGTATGAGATAGGGGAGTATCAACTTCTAGCACCTGAGCTTTTGCAGCATATGATAAAGAAGATTAAAGTGATACAACAACAGTAGAAAGCATCACAAGATAGACATAAGTCATATGCAGTCAATTGTCACAGACCCTTGGAGTTCCAAGTGGGAGATAAAGTATACCTGAAGGTCTCTCCCTGGAAAGGTGTTTTGAGATTTGGGAAGAAGGGTAAATTGGCTCCCAGGTTTATGGGACCTTACCCAGTTGTGGCACGAGTTGGGAAGGTGGATTACAAGTTGGATTTGCCACCTGAGTTGCACATGTTGCATCCAATGTTCCATGTCAGTATGTTGAGGAAGTGTCATCTGGATATAGACACAGTGTTACAACCTGTGGAGGTGGAGCTTGATGAGGATGTGACCTATGAGGAAGGTCCAGTGTTGATCCTTGATCGGAGGGTGAAGAAGTTAAAGAGAAAGGACTTTATGCTTGTGAAAGTTCTTTGGCATCATTGTTGTGTTTAGGAAGCCACGTGGGAGCTCAAATATGAGATGAGGAGGAAGTACCCTTCTCTTTTCTCTTAGGATTTTGGGAGCGAAACCCATGTTAGGGGTTTATGGCTTGTAAGGACCCTAACCCACGTTTTGGGCTAACCCTATTTGTTTTGCTTAAGTGAGTTGCTTAGCTCCTTGCTCTAACCATCTAATATGCAATTAGGGCATGTTGAAGGTTGGTGTTCCTTGTTTGAGCTTTTTGCTTGATGTTTTGTGCTTTGTGGTGAGGTTTCGGTGCAACTTGCAATTTACCTGGAATTGGGGGTTGATGTTCAAGTTTGCCACCTCTAGAGTGTTCTTTCTCTCTCTTGGCATCATCTTGAGGAGAGAGGAAGTGTTGGGCACCTTGTTTTGGCCTTGGTTGAGTAGTGACGTCCTTGGTGATGTTTTGGGCACATGTTTGAAGTGTGCTTTGCTCTTTAGAGTGTTGTCTCGGGCTTGAGAGTCTTAGTGGAGCCTTGTATTAGTTTTTGGTTGTCTTGAAGAGGATTGGTATCAGTGGAGGGTGTCTTGAGGGACATTCTATCATCTTGTGGCACCTTAAGGACCACCATATTGGGTTGTGGTGACTCTAGGAGGATTTCCATATCAGGTTGTGACCTAGGGTTCATCTCTATCAGTTTGAGAGGGGATGGAAGGGTGTGCCGACCTTGACCCTCCTTAGTGACCTAGTTGGCGAGACTTAGGTTCTACACCTTGTTGCATGGTGTGGCATGTGTCCCTTCTTCTTAGAAAAGTCTCTTCTAGGGTTCTAAGGTGGTGACACCTTTCCCTTATTCTCTCTCTCTCTCCGACCATGTATATATATCGCTTCCTTCTCATGCAAATGAATCATTTTAGCAAGCCTTGCTTGTTCTCCTCAGTGGCTGACCTTGAGCTTGAAGAACCCTCTCCCTTAGAGCTTGGTGGGTGAGCTAGAAGCTTGTGGTGCTTTCTTCCATCTTCTTCCTTGGTAAGCCATGGTTTTCTAGCTTTCCTTCCCTTCTTCTTTCTTCTTCTCGGCCATAGACCTTGGCACCTTCTTTTCTCTCTTTTGCTTTCTTTACCATGGTCCTATCTTCCTTCTTAGAGGCATAGTGGAGATCAAGCTAGGAGGACCATCTTCTACCTTGAGCTTGGGAAGCTTGGAGCTTGACCTTGGAGCTAAAATCTTGGTGGTTGTTCTTGAGGCGGGTTATATAACTCTAACCCTACTTTGTTATTATCACCTTTCTACTTGTTATCTTGCTAGTTATCCTTAGCTTGTTATCTCTTGCTTGCATGCTAGTAGTTTTCTTGCTAGCCTTATGTTCGGTTTTGAGAATATAATTATGTTAAGTTGCTACCAATGAGACATCATTCTTTGCCTTGGTAGTGTGGACATCTTGAGGTAGAAGATGACCAAACCGATATGAGTTATGGTATGCTAATCAATATGATGTACAACCCAACATGCCTTGTCTAGACCGATATGCTTCCTATGATGGAATGTGTTATGATCTCATGATGCCTTGTGAAGAAGAGCGTTGAGTCTCCATGTTTCTAGTTGAATGTGGGAACCGTCATGGGTAACACTAATCTGATATGCTTGCAACCCAACACACCTTGTTAGATGATACATCTTATCCCGATACATCTTGTTTAGAAGTTAGAAGCACCTACCTTGTGGCTCAACCGATACCACCAACCCTAGTGGATGATACCTTATAGAGACCTATGTGGTTGATACCCTAGTTGATGGGTAGGACGATACCCTAAGAGATGGTGTAACCAATACACCTTCTTCATGTACCTCTTGTCTGATATCCTTGTTGTACCTTGGTCGATACACTCTCATGGAGGTGTTGTGCCCGATACAAGGTGATGATGAACCGATATCTTTTGTGATGAACCAATACTCACCTTTGAGTTGGTAGTCCGGTACCCTACCTAGGTCGGTTGCCTGATATCTAGGGTTAACCGATACACTATCTTAGTGTGATAACCGATATCCTACCTAAGGGTCGTGACTGATGCCATATCTTAATGTGGTGGACGATACACTACTTTAGTGTGGTGGTTGATACTCTAACCCTAATCGATACCCCTATGTGGTGTAGTGATGTATCTAGTTGATGTTAGGGCTATGAGATGTGATGTGATATTCCATGGTGATGGTTGAGTCGTACCATGTTGATGTTGGTATTTCATGGTGATGATGTAATATTACATAGAGGAGTTGTATGTGTGATGTGAAGGTTATGTTCCTAAACTACATAATATGTTTTATAATGATAATGAGAAATGTGCTTCTATGTCTCATAACATCTCATAATGATGAGGGAAGTGAGGATCTAAAAAGGATTGACGATCCAACCTTGTAAACCCTAATCAGGTAAAGTGAAACCCTAATGGCTATAATGTAAAGTGTATGTTAATGTAATGCATGAGTTTTATGAGATGATGATGATGATGCTTTGCCTTCTTGTTATCAACCTCTAACCATTATGGAGATACTGATTGATGTGCATAGTCAGGTATGAGCTATGGTGGTGATGTTGTGACGGACATTGGTCCTTGTGATGGACATTGGTCCTTGTAATGGACATGTGGTCCTTGTGATGGACATTGGACCTTGAGATGGACATATAAGTGATAACATGCATAAAGTGATAATGTGATTCAATATGTTCTGGTGATGGGACATACCCTGATTATGTAGATCTTGTTTAGAAATTATACGTTGTAACTTGATTGATGCTTAAAGGTGCTGAAATTGATCTAATTAATCAAGAGAAATCTAATAGTGTAGTTGCCATGTGCCATAGATCCATTCTAGTGTCAGCTTTATTGCTGGATGGTGAAATGAGTTTATCTCAGAGCACATATTTTTGAATATGTGGGGTACAAGTCGAGTAATTCCTTGTATCCTTAATACATGATGTGTGAGACAACCATTAATGAGCCGATCTCGGTGTGATATGGATGGCCATGCATGAGCCACTTCTTTTGTTAGAACGACCATGTGTGAGCATGTTCTTCTAGCGTTGTACCTGTACCAAGGTGGGCTAGTTATGTTTATATATATGTGGATGGCCATGTGTGAGCCAATCTCTGATCTTGGCTATATGCCAATGTTGAAGTCAACTGATATGTCTCTGCGGTGTTTTCTCTTGTGTTGACCAAGAATTGTGGTGAGGTCGTGGATTTCGACTCTTCCATTAGACCTTGTGTGGCATCGACTTCGACTATATACATATAATGGTCGTTTGGATTTGGATGGTACGATTCAAATCCTTAGGGCATAATGAATACGTAATCAACCGTGTAGTACAAGTGTATAAGATCAAATATGAGAACATTGGTTGAGGCCTTGATTGATCTTTATAAAATGTTGTTGGTAGAAAATATACATGTTCTTCATATTCCTTTTTAAATATTAAGATGTTTCATAATTCATCAGTAGTTGTCCTTCCTGTTATATATACTACTACTCAGTTTATCTTATCTGTGATAATAATAGAGTGGATGAAGAGTTATATCTCTCGTTGAGACTGTGTGTCTCACCCCATTGGTTAACAACCTTTTTAGGTGGACGAGTGCAAGGAGGTAGAGATCATGGAGAGGAGGTTGGGCAGCAGACAGAGGAGCAGTAGCTGGTAAGGTTGGGAGTGTTGCTAGTTGTCTTTGTTGATAGAGTCCTAGAGTCATCCCTGTACACTCGGGTCCTTGGGGAACACTTTATAGATGTTTTGCAAATATGTACTTCTTATGTGCTTGTTGTATATCGCTATGATGGGATCATGTATATATGTTCTGGAACGGTACCTTCGTTACAGGTTGACAACATGTTTTGTGGATGCTTTGAGGCATGAAAGTGCTAATGTGTAAAGGTTCTTGCTATATGGTGGTTTTATGCAAATTAGGTTTTAATTTTTAGCAATTTTCCAGTTAATAAGTACATTAATCTCTTTATGTTGTGGTGTTTTGAGTAATCTCGTCTCATTTTCATGGTGGCATAGGGCGCCACTCCGCGACAGGTTGGTATTAGAGATTTAGGTTCGCTGAGTCTACAGGGACGTATGACTAGGGTTTGTGTCTGTTCTAGTGTCCTCCTGTCTGTCTTATGGTCACTTCTCCTTATGCATAAGAAGAAGAGAAAGTTGAAAGATATCTAGAGAACATGAAGAACATGCTGCCGAGAGCAGTGTTGTTGCACCAGGTAGTGGTGCAAGGAACTGGGCACATGAAGATCGGGTGCCTGAAGCCCCCCAGTTTGACCCTACCATGATAGAAAACACTGCCTTTCAATCACTTTTTGGGTAGTTTATGGCAATGATATTGACTCATATGGCGGATAAGATGCTTGCATCTATTCCCCATACTAGATCATTGGGCATTGGGAAGACTTTCGAGTAGCTTCGTCGTGTTGGGGCAGTTGAGTATGCTGGAATAGCTGACCAGACGGATGCAGATCTGTGACTCAATGAGCTTGAGAAGGCCTTTAAGATTCTCAATATCCCCGAAGAGGATACGGTGAATCATGTTGGTGTACATCTTGAGATGGAGTGTTGGCCATTGGTGGG
This sequence comes from Alisma plantago-aquatica, assembly GCA_963693085.1. Taxonomy (NCBI): domain Eukaryota; kingdom Viridiplantae; phylum Streptophyta; class Magnoliopsida; order Alismatales; family Alismataceae; genus Alisma; species Alisma plantago-aquatica. The sequence continues at coordinate 255,064,048 of OY856410.1, forward strand.
CCATAGAGGAGGAGAAGAGACCCAATGTTGTGATTGGTTGGAGGAGTTCCGACGAGAGTTCGTAAGTCGACACTTTTCACAAATGTATTTGGATGAGAAGATCAGCCAGTTTGAGAAGATTTGACAGGGATCCATGATGATCAACGAGTATGAGGCACGGTTTATGGATCTGTTGAGGTTCTGTCCTTACATGGCTGTGATGGATGACGAGTCGATTCGTCATTTTGAGAAGGGGTTAAATGTTGAGTTGTCTACCCTGACTGCTGCTTTGGAAAATTGAGAGGGTTTGTTGCGTTTGTGGAGTCCATTCCAAGGATAGAACGATCGATGAAGGAGAAGAGAGAGGAAAATACCGATAAGTGGTCTCCACAGTTTCAAGGGCAGTTGTCTGGTGGCTTCTAGAAGCCAAGATATTCTGCACCGCTAATGCCATAGAGTTTTAGTGTTTTGACTCAGTGGTCACCTAGTAAGGGCAGAGATCGTAGTTTTCTGCCCTTAGGAGCCCAGAGTGTTGCATCAACATTGGTGACAAGACCACCTAGGCCGTAAATGTGTTACAAGTGTGGGCAAGTTGGCCATACTAAATAGTTCTGTCTGGTGAAGGATGATGAAGTGACCCAGCAACTGAGGCAGAGCCTGTAGGGCTCACAGAGACAAAAGAGCAACAGTGGTGCAGGAGGACAAGGACGTGGTCAAGCATCCCAAGATGGACCATCTACTCAGGGAAGTAAAGGATGGGGGGCAACAATAGGCAACAACTATATTCTATGCCAGGTCATATGGAGTTATTTCATTCTGATATGTCTTCTTCTTGCTTTATATTTGTTTTGGTTGACCTAAGTACCACACACTATTTTATCGCATGGGAAGTGCTTAGTAGTTGTTCTTTTCCTGTTAGTCATAGGAAGAGTAGCTTGTTGCTAGAAACCCTGTTGGTCAGTTTTGCAGTGTTACAAGATTTGTGTCCTTCATGTATTCTCTCTTTCTCAGGACACAACATTCAAGTGAATCTCATACCACTTGACATGCATGGATTTGATGTGATCCTTGGAATGGATACCCTGGAGAAGTATAGAGTGGTCTTGGATTGTAGTTCCAAGCAAGCGACATTTGTCGATGGTAGTAAGATGTGGATCTTCAAAGGAGATAGGAAGATTACCCTGATGTGTCTTATTTCATCTATGGTGACAAGGAAGCTTCTGAGATAAGGTTGTGAGGTGTTTTTGGCACACATGTCGTGGATAACAAGGTGATGAGTCTTAGTATCCAAGAAGTTTTAGTGGTTAGGGAGTTTGATGATGTGTTTCCCGAAGAGTTTCCAGGTGCTCCCCCACCCCGTGAGATTGATTTTGAGATCAATCTTGTTCCTGGTACACAACCCATAGCACATGCACCATATAGGATGGCACCGACAGAGATGGTAGAGATGAAGAGAAAGTTGCAAGAACTGCTTGACAAAGGTTTCATCAGGCCAAGTACGTCACCATGGGGTGCTCCAGTGTTGTTTGTGAAGAATAAGGATGGGTCTATGCAGTTATGCATAGATTACATGCAGTTGAACAAGGTCATAATAAAAATAAGTATCCTTTGTCGAGTATAGTTGCCCTGTGCCATAGATCCATTCCAGTGTCAACTTTATTGCTAGATGGTGAAACGAGTTTAACTCGGAGCACATATTTTTGAATATGTGGGGTACAAGTTGAGTAATTCCTTATATTCTTAATACATGATGTGTGAGATGACCATGCATGAGTCGATCTCGGTGTGATATGGATGGCCATGCGTGAGCCACTCCTTTTATTAGAACGACCACGTGCGAGCTTGTTCTGCTAGCGTTGTACATGTACCAAGGTGGGCTAGTTATGTTTATATATATGTGGATGGCCATGTGCGAGCCAACCCTTGACCTTGGCTATATGCCAATGTTGTAGTTGACTGATATGTCTCTGCGATGTTTTCTCTTGTGCTCACCAATAGGCGTGGTGAGGTCCTAGATTCTGACTCTTCCATTAGACCTTGTGTGGAACTGACTTCGACTATATACATATAGTGGTCGGTTGTATTTGGATAGTATAATTCAAATCCTCAGGGTATAATGAATACGTAATCAGCCGTGTAGTACAAACACATAGGATCAAATACAAAAACATTGGTTGAGGCCTTGCTTGATCTTTACAAAATGTTGTTGATAGAAAATACACATGTTCTTCATATTCCTTTTTAAATATTAAGATGTTTCATAATTCATCAGTAGTTGTCCTTCTTGTTATTTATACTACTGCTCAGTTTATCTTATCTATGATAATAATAGAGTGGGTGAAGAGTTATATCTCTCGCTGGGACTGTGTGTCTCACCCCATTGGTTAACAACCTTTTTAGATGGATGAGCATGAGGAGGTGGATATCATGCAGAGGAGGTTGGGCAGCAGCCAAAGGAGCAGTAGCTGATAAAGTTAGGAGTGTTGTTGGTTGTCTTTGTGGATAGAGTCCTAGAGTCGTCCCTGTACACTCGGGTCCTTGGGGAATGTTTTGCAGATGTTTTGCGAATATGTACTCCTTATTTACTTGTTTTGTATCGCTATCATGGGATCATGTATATATGTTCTGGAACAGTACCTTCGTTACAGGTTGACAACATGTTTTGCGGATGCTTTGAGGCATGAAAGTGCTCATGTGTAAAGGTTCTTTCTATATGGTGGTTTTATGCAAAAAGGTTTTAGTTTTTACCATTTTCTATTAATAAGTTCGTTAACCTCTTTCCGCGGTGGTGTTTTGAGTAATCTCGTCTCGTTTTCACGGTGGCGCAGGGCGCCACTCCGCGACACCTAGGGTTGATGATAAACCAATATCCTATGCTAATGCCAACCCAACATCTTGAGAAGGTGGTGAAACTGATATCACATGATGAGTGTGAAACTGATATCTTAAGTTGAAGGTGAAACCAAAATCTAGGGTTAGGGGATAGACTGAGATGTCATGTAATTGATTAGTCGATACATGTGTAATGATGGGCCGCTGCACCTATACTCTTGTATATGGATATAGTCAATACATAGTGTGATGATCTATCTAAGATGACATGACTATGAATGGTCAATCCTTAATTATGATGCTTAGACCCAAAACTCTCCAATATGGTGGGAAGTTATAGAAGTAGGGTTTAATGGTAAAGTGACCATATGATACTTCTGATCATAAGATGGTAAGACTTATGTGCTCACCTTAGTGAAAGATTGTAATCCATGATAAGTGTCTTCTATATTCCTTTCTATATGATCATAACTTGTGAGAGAGGTTAATGAGATAGCTATGTGAGTACAAGATAGTGGCGATGAGCCTTGTTGGAATCAAGGGGTGTTAGGTTTTGTGTAGAAACCATATGAACAAGTTTAATGATCTAATAGGTGCCTTAAGTATAATTTGAAGTAAAACCCTCTAGGTATGTAATCTAAGGTATGACATTCCTTGGTATGATAATGTGGTTGATAACTTGTGAAGGGTAATAATATACGGGTCATATTATGATGAAACATTATTTTGGTGCATAGTTAACATGTTTACATAATGCATTGTTGAAAAACACACATAACTTAATGAGATTATACATGTATACATTTGCAAATGGTGATACCTAGTGTTAATGACATGATTATCTATTCATATCTAATTAATGTTGTTCAAACCTAAATCAGTTTCAAGAAAGTGGGAATTTGTATAATTAGGGTGGGTGATGTAACCACGAGGTAAAACCCTAACCGGCTATATGTGAAGAGCATTGACCCTGATTCTAAGGGCATGACATATTATTGAATGTGTATGAATAGAAAGCATGAGATTGTACTCTCTCTCTCTCTCTCTCTCTTAATTACATGACTTTAACCTAGTGGGTTAATTGGGTGTTATAACTTGTGCATACTATGAATATGGTTAGATAATATCAAACATTGGCTATGAGCCTTGATAAGGGCACATGGAAAGTATAAATATGTGTATGTGCATGCTTGGTTATATTTTCTAATTCTTAGCCTCATACACCCAACTTATGGGAGGTAGTGAAAATTAGATATTTGAATGATACTTGAGAATCTTATGTGGATTAAGCATGATGCCTAATCCTAATTTAGGGAACTTATGATGCATTTCTTGTTTTATCCAAAAGATGTTTAACGTGCTGAAACATATTCTCTCTCTATTTATATAATATTAACCTTGATAGTGAGATGAATGTAATAGCCAATGATTGTTATGGTATGTATATGTGATATGGCACAAGTGATGATTGGTATAAGTAATGCTTATATGCCCAATGAGGTATGATAGGATAATAATGAATCATAAAGTGTGATGTGATGGGTCTTATGACATGGCATATGCTTAGCACCTAGTTGATGTCATGACATCTGGCTTGAAATGAGATATTGACATCACACGATATTGTGCTGATGGTGATAGCTTTGTGAGTGACAATGACATTGTTCTATGAGATGATGGGATCAAGTTATAGTTTAATGGGTTATATATATGTTGTGATACTAAGCCTTTTCTTTTGAAGAATTTGTTTATGGTTTGTACATTATAAATTTATTCATGCTAAAAGACACTTTAATTGGTCTAATTAATCAAGTAGAATCTAATCATGTAGTTTCCCTGTGCCATAGATCCATCTTTAGTGCCAATATTAGCTGGATGGTGAAACGAGTAATCCATGTGGGAAACTCGAAGCACATATTGTTGAATATTCGGGGTGCAAGTTGAGGTATCTACTTGTATCCTTAATTCACAGGATTGGATGTGGGTCATACCCTGGAAGGAGTGCGGCTGTGGGATGTACCTCAATGATGAGATTCAGAATATATGATATTTCATAGGATTGGTTGTGGGCCATACCCTGGCAGGATTGCGGCTATGGGTTGTAACTTAATTTCACTAACACCATGACATGTACCAAGGTGGGCTAGGATTTTCACAACTTGATCATATATCACTGGTTGCAGTTGACTGGTATGTCTCTGCGGTGTACTCGTGTACTGACCATGAGGTTTGGTGACGTCATGAATTCTGGCTCTTTCATAGACCTTGTATGGCACTGATTTTGACTTGATAGTGGTCAGTTGGATTTGGGTGGTATGACTCAAATTCTAAGGGCATAATAGACTTGTAAATAGATGTGTAGCATATTTCTTTAGAATCAAATACGAGAACATTGGATGAAGCCTTGCCTTGCTTTTATATTGTTTAGTTTATAACAATTACACATGTTCTTCATATTCCTTCTTAAATTATTGATTGTTCTACTACTCAGTGGCAAGTGCATACTACTGATCTGTATACTTTATTCACGAGGTATATGTCATTTAGTTGATTCTGCTCAACCTGCTTAGTATGTTAATTTATCTACTTAGTTATCTTTGATAATGATAGAGTCAGTGGAGAGTTATATCTCTCATTGGGACTTTTGTCTCACCCTGATGGTTAAATATCTTTTAGGTGGACGTGCATGCCAAATTAAAGATCAGATAGATGAGGATATAATATGAAGAGGAACTACACCTGGTGGATCATGGTATATGGATAGTGTCTAGTAATAGAGTCCTATGTGTCGTCCATGTACACTCAGGTCCTTTGGGGTGTTCTTGATGAGTTTTGAAGATACAACAACTAACATGTGGTTTTTTTTGGGGGCTTGTGTGCCCTTGGTAGTATGTACATACATGTGGAACTATTATCTCATGTAACAGGTTGATGGTGAACAATGATGTAGCACTTTGAATATATTATGGGATGCAAATGTTGACTTATGTGTGATAAATCTCAGCTCATGACGTTGTTGCAAATCAATTTTAATTTCCTATGATTTTCAGTAATCCACTATTAATGGTTGATTGCGGTTTAAGTTTTGAGTAATCTTATTTTGTGTCAAAGGGTGTCACAAATCTGGCTCTTTTCTATATGATGATCATATTGATGAAGTACATGATGCATGGGTTTTTAGTCATTTTCACAAGCATATTTTCCTTGATTTTACATGTTCATTTGTCATTTATTTGATTAATTATACATGAAATGTTGTCAACGGTCTGTTCTATCTACATGCATCAAATTATGCAATTTTCACTATTTGAAATGGTTTAATATTCCTTCCAAGTACTTATCCACGTTCTTGTGCAATTTTAGGTACAACTGAGCTTCACATACTCGATACTACCGACATCAAAAGTCGGTGGTACCGACTTCACATCAATACTAGACCATAAACTCGCCCAGACTCGATACTATCGACACCCAAAGTCGGTAGTACTGAAACCACACCAGTAAGATGCAAGAAGTAAATCACAGAAACTCAGTACTACCGAGTCCACCGACTCGATACTACCGAGATGGTATTAGGGAGGCAAAGTTTGAGCGACCTAAAGACTCGATGCTATCGAGACAAGTTGATAGTAACGACATTTTGAGAAATCATGACTACCCTAGAGACTCGATAGTACCAAGTGTAAAGTCGATAATACCGAGTCTGCCTGATCAGGCAATCCGAAGATAACACTCTAATCTAACGACTTGAGGGGAGTTCATCCAGACCTGAGGAGGCAGCCGTTTTGCATTGCATGACACCAGAGAGAGAGGAGAGAAGAGCACTACACCAAAGGCTTCATCCGGGATGATTTGAGCACCTCTGGAGGGTGAATCTACAGCCAAAAGATAGCAGATCGCACGTACGACAGAGGGAATCATCCGAACCGTCTATTCTCTAGGGGTTACTTTAGTTTTCTAATGTTTCCCACAATTTTCTATTTCTCTACCATGTATTCGTCAATGAAGACTATGCAGGGCTAAACCCCTTGATTCCTTAGGATCCCGGAGTAGCCCAGATATGTATTGTAATTGATTTTCATGCATTAATATCATCTTTATCCCTATTTTCTGGATATAAATCTATGAAATTGTCTTGTTCTGATTATGCTTGATCACAATAGACAGATTATCAGACCCTCAATCATTTTGAGAGAGAGGTTAAGGGTTGGAAAAGTATATATTTACCCATTTTTTGCATCCCTTGGGAAAGGTGGAGAATAAACGAGAGGAGAAACCTAGAGATTACTCATAAAACACCAAACTAATCAACCAATTACTATAGAAATGGGATTGGCATTAGAATAGGTAGTGAACTACACTGCGGGAGTGGGTAGTTCTAGATACATGCTCTTTATCTAGGGATAGGGGTAATCGATATTAGTACACTATGATGACATTTCACTTATCAATGATGAATGATTGTTTGCTTCAGTGATAGCACCTAACGTAAGATCAATATGGCACACATTATGGTATTTTGTTGTTATTGTGAAAGAAATCATCAAAGAAATAGGGCATTTGACTATAAGGGACATTTGGAGTCATTTTGGAAACTAGTGGTACGTTGAAGAATGGTGTAGATCAATATGAATCATTATGTTGTATGAACAAGATCAATTGAATGCTTTGACATATGACCCTAGTCCATCTTTGGATCATGTCTGATTATGGAATTCGTGTGGAAACTCCATCCCATATATTGGCCTCCCTCCTTGCGTTGTATCCTAGGATAGAACTATAGACCTTCCAATTCCTTTGTATAATCAGATCATATTAAGAGATAAGGGAATCTTTGGGAACACTTATGATGCTTGATGAGCATATGATCCAATGTTCTAGAAGTCATTTTTCTAGACTTACTTTAAGTACTGATATACTGTCTACAGATCACCATGTGGTAATCATAGATGGCATTTCCTATTGACATCGAGTATGAACTATACTTGATATTTGTAGTGGGTGTGGCGTTAAGGGCCATGATATTGCAGGTTGTGACACAAATACAAAGTCATAACAAGATTCGGTTGCCAATACTATAGTACGAGTTGATGTAGGTGTGAGATGGCTACCTAATGAAGATTGATGACAAACACTTTATGGAAGGAATATCCATATAAGGAAACCATCGAAGGCCACTCATCATATTTCCGTCAAGAACAATCCGACCACACATTAGAAAACCAATAAGTTATTAGTGTTATACTAGGATGAAGATATGTAGAAAATGGATGTTTAGACACCCTTTCAAGAAGAAACCCTTAGACATGGTTGACATTGATGATTTAAGAAACCATAAGGAGGATTCCATATCAATGACAAAGGAAAGATATGAGTGATGTCATAAATAGTTATCAGGTGAACATAATAAGCGTAAGCAACCACTGATAGAGAAGGAATCAAATCTACACCTAAATCCTTATGTAGACCCTGATGTTGAGTCTCAACACAAATTTGTTTTTTTGTATGCAATATGATGATCACTAAGAATACACACTCTATAGTAGACCAACAAGTGATGAAGTGATAATACACTCTTTGCAGTCACATATGGATGGTCATTGTAAAACAATTACATCAACAACAGATAATCAACATATTGATACCATGGAAGATATCATGTCTATTGATCAACCACAAAGCACAATATGTAAAATATGCCAGAAACATAAAAAATTAGTGACAAGATGAAGACTTCTCTCTATCATAGATGTATCTAGGTTAAGAGGTAAGAGGAAGCTCAATCATATATCCATACTCTAGATGATTAGTGATATAATTATAAGTTGTGTAAGTCCATTAGAGCATGATTTTCCTCACAAACAGAAGCTAAATATGTTATTATATTAACCAACAATGTGGCAATTTAGTGTAAATGTAGCCTTTTAAATTTAATTTAAGATTATCTTTATTTCAATACGAACCTATGAGTATGTGATGTTGTATTTTATAAATGACTGATCTCCACTCCTTTTTGAGTTGGTTTAAGTAAAGGTTAATACATTTAAAAAGAAGAAGAGAAGAGGCTTCATACACTACATATGAACCATTTATGAGATCCTATTATAAGAGGGTGTCACAGGATGTAATAGAACCAACGAAGAGGCATATTTGTTTGTTCATATTTTTAGATACACTTAACAACACTAGGACACCATGCATCCAAATTAAATGATCAATTCCCAAAGTTTCAAAGTATGCTTTGATGTTTTTACGTTTTTATGCTTATCAAAATGCTTTGAAAATGCATATGTATTCACGTAATGTGTTGCAGATCACGTAACATTACTAGATGTCACTTACCGACTTCACATTCTCAAGTCATGCATGGTTATGTATGGTGATGCATCTAGGCGAGGATCACTTGGAGAATCATTATAAGGGCTATTGTCGCCCATGGACTGTCATCTATAAGATGATTACATTTTTTTTAACATTTAGCTTCAAATATATGCATCCAGACTTCATTTTGTTGATGACTTGTACTAGGATTTCCTTTCCATGAAAACATGCATAAGATATGTAATAGTTGAAGTCATTTACATGGTCGTTATTATTATAGTTGAACAATGCATAAGCTATATGTGATGATTTTGAAGTGTGTTCTTGATGATTTGTGCTTGTTATGATTCCATGAGATATTATATTGGATCGCACTTGGGGATTGTTGCAACTTCTTTAGGAGATTCTTCATTCTTTATTCTCTGGCTCATGCAATTCGTTATTTGATGAGCATCAATTAAGACTCTCCATGGGAGTAGGTTGTAGCCATTGTATTAAGTATGTTGATGCATCATCATAAGGGGTGTTGGTATTGTCAAGTGTCAACCTTCACCAGAGATTAATATCTTAACATGTGGGTAAAGAGGAATATACCGATACCTTGAGAAGAAAAAATTATTAGGACACTCTTTACAATATTATTTATATCCATTCATCACTTTTCTAATTTGATATATTCTTGATTTTTATTGTTTCCTTCTCAAATCTCTAGGACATAAAGAATTAACAATATATGCTCTAAAAACAATATATCTATTTGTTTATTCTAGAATACAATAATATGCCTATAGTGGTCTGGTCTACGGTGATTGGCTCTAACCATTATGCATACATTTCTAGTTCTATCGGTGAGAGATGTAATTTTCATGCTCATACTTTTTAATTTTACTTGAACCATTTGAGCCCTTTCCTAGTAGAAAAAAATCTAAGACATTATCGAATTCCCACACAATGGCATTCCACTTAGGTGGAACTTTTGACGATGATTGTATTTTAATGCAAAAAATTGGCATTTTTGTTGTCTAATATATTCCTAAGTTCATTTGGTGTCTATGTTTGGTGTTGTTCTGAAGGGATTCTCAACCCCTAACAAATTTTTTTATTCCATACTATAGCATTTCCTATACTTATAGTTAGTTAGCATTTTTCATTGACATTATATGTAATATTCGATGGTAGCATCAAGTGATACAATCCTTTTCGACAAACTAGTAGATGGTGACACATTGTTATCGTAACACACACACACACACAGACACACACACACACACACACACACACACACACACACATATATATATATGATGTATGAGTGTGAGGCAAATACCATTAGATTCTATGCATAGTAATTTATATCTTTTGTCTAATATATGTCATTTTTAAGTGTTTTCCAAACAACCTATCTAGTTTGCCATACTTATTGAACCTCTCTATGTTATTTGAAATACCATTGACCTTCACTGACATGTTATCAACAAGAGGTTGTTTCTACAACTTTTAGCTACTAAATCTATTTTCTTTTAATATTTTTTCGTATGCATATTAAACAATATAAAGTTTTATGTAATAATAATACATAAAAGTATATGCTTGATTTTTGGTTACATTTCAGAAACGTATATGGGCGCATATTTGGATATTAAAATTGACTTAGAATTGATATTTACTAGTGGGGATCTGTGCTAGTATCCATGCATGTAATATCTGAATTGGCATTTGGGGGAGCTCAAATCAAATTGTAACTGAGATGCATAAGTCATGATCATTCAAAATTGTGACATCTGTCAGTTTGAATAAGACAAGACTAAAATCCAAGATACACTAAAAGTGGGATCCAGAATGTTGGATGTAGGGACCAAAATGGAATCTACCTATTATCCCATTTTAGTCAGCTTTTGCCCAAACACCCAACCAATAACATCCAGACCAAATATTACAGACATGAAAGCGGGGCCAAATCCTAAGTAAATCACTTATAATTGTTTGGTTTGGATTCAAATCCAAATTGGGAAGTGTGTTTCTTTGTGTCACTCCATGCCACATGGGTCACTTTAACCTAGACTTGGTCAAATGACTACTTGGGTAAATATGTCATGTTATAATCTTGATTTAGTCAATCTTCTATCCAAATAGCCATTTGACAAAATGCCCATTAAAGTAGGCCGATGTGGCAAAGGAAGTCCCACAAAGAAAGATAGTTCCCAATCTAAGTCGAAACAAATAACTAAACATGATTTGCTACCATCTTTTTGTGTCATATCATCAAATATTTGGATTGGATATTATTGGCTGGGTGCTTAAGTAAGACAACACATCAATGGGATAATGGCTCCCTAAATCCATTTTGAGTCCCACATCCGATACATTATGGATTTCTCTTCGGACAATACTTTGGAATAAATCTTGTATTATTCACAACGACAAATGCAATTTTTAGCGACGTTGACTTCCACATTCTAGTTACACTTTACATTTAACTCGATTGAACACCCCAAACACCATCAAAATATTGCTGATTCAGCATTAATCCTGACTAAATTTCAATACACATAGACAACACATGTTTCGGAATTGTAAAAATTGTATAACCAGAAACTGAGCAAAAGCTTTTACGTATTATTATTACATATAATATTGTAGTAAACATTAACAAGATTATAAAATAGATTTAGAAGGTACGTAAAAATTGCAGCAGCAACTTTGCGTTGATAACACCTATACGGAGATTAACCCTGAGGGCTGAGTAGACAGGAATATCTGACAACATAGGGTTTTGAAGAATTAAAGCAAACTGGAGTGGGTTTAAGGAAAAAATCTTATCTTTTACATGTAAAAAGCAAATTTATCACCTCGGGGTGATTCATTGAAATGGGCCTTCATTCGGTGCAGCGGGATTAACCCAAACATGAAATTGCAAAACCATCGGGCCTAGCAAATTTATCACCTCGCTTGCTTTCTCGTCCCGTTGTGTGCTTTGACCTACTTCTCCAGTGGTGAATCTGGTGATAACCCCGGAAAACGTTCTCTCAGATCTAAGTTCTGTGCCGTGGTGGCGACTGCCGAGACGAACAGGTACGATCATAACAAGCAGGACCGCTGCCGATACTCCCAGTCTAATCAAAATCTGTAATTGAACAAATGCTGTGTTTACAAAAACCTGCTTCTAGACATGATAGAAGTTAGAGGAGTTTTAGTGTGGCCTGGACATTCGTTATGGGTTGCTCTAACTCTTCACTCTCGCTATTTTCAGGGCTTCATCATGGCCGGAACTGGAAGGTCCATGCTCTACTCTTTTATTCTATTCGCGGTCATTACCTCACTAATGGAGATGAACAGAGCAAAGTTAGCATCTTCCGAATTGTTGATTATTCTTGGAGGATTTATTAGCTCTCTCATATTCCTCATGGTCTTCACGGTGTGTTCTCTTACTCCGCTTATTAGATAAATGAATGATTCGTTAGGTGACAAAACTATTACTCTGGCTAGCGATTCTACTCTCTCATTAACATCATTATATATGCTTCAATGCAAAGCATTACATTTATCTTGCATTACTGGTTAGGGTTTCTTGGGTTCAGGTGTAGTTTGACATTTTGACATCATGGTATGATTGTTGCACGTTGCAATGCATTTTTACAATGCTTAACCACACACTACTATTTCCTTACTCATTTAAAAGCATAACTGATCAAGATAAGTAGATTTTTCTATCCAATGTTGTGCACATAACCTATGAACTGTTGTCTCAGGGAGGTACCCACTTCTTGCCACTAGTTGACTTATGCTAAATTAATAAGGGAACACAATGAGATTAAAGGTTATAATTGATATTCTACATTGCAATGCACATCTAAACATGCAAAGATAAACAAATATAAGTATATACTCCTATTGGCTTTGCATTGAACATATCATCACCATTGCCCCAATCCTAACCATGTTGGGTTGAACTACATGGATCCTTGTTTTCTGATCACTTAAAGTGTCATAATTTGATCAAGATGTAATGATTCAAAATTGTTATAAATAATGAATCTAGACGATATATTCACAAAATGTGTGCGATATAAGAGAGGCCCTCTCCTATTTATAGGAGAGGTGGACACAGCCCTAGACTTGACAGACCAACATATGAGTGGACTCTTTATCTTATATGGGCTTATAGACACATGTCAATATTACATGACCACTATCTCCTTTTTACTTCTAATACTCCCTTTCAAGCTGGAGCATGGGAGAATTACATGATCAGCTTGGAAATAGACAAGACAACTTTAAATGAGAGATAAAAAAATTAATGCGGACATAGACGAAGAAATAAAATAGACATCGCATGGCATATGCACTCCCACTTAATTTGTTCTCCTTGGAATTTGACATCGTTGATTGACCTCATTGACGTATTTCATGCTTCTCTTGATAATCACAATATGAACATGTGGTTTTAAGAAAGTTGGAGCTTTGACCATGTTGGAAGTTGCATCTAGAGTAGAAGGAAGGAACATACAAAAGGATCTAAGACCCTGAATTACTAAATATGTGATATCGTGGTTGAAGCAATTTTTGGATGAAGACTACTATTAGAATGACACGGTTGTCGAGACAAGATTTGTGCCACAAGAAGATGATGTTGGAACAGATGGACAACATGCTTGACCTGTCATGGACATTCAATTTGGGAAGGTTGATGATGAAGCCGGGTGAATGATCATCTCTAAATAATAGGTGTGTGGGATTTGAACACAACCAACTATCCAAATACGCTAAGATGCTTCTAATGCTAAACCACTGATGGGTCGCCTGATTGAGATGACTAGGACATAGCCAAGGTGACAGATGCACCTAGTGTAGCAATTTGAGGAAGCTGGAGACAACCCATATGAGAACCATCTTCTTGCCTTGACGATGGGTAGAGAAGCCCAGTGGATGGCAACTAGGAAGCTAAACGGTGAGACTTGATACCGGCCTTAAATTTTGAAATATGGAGAGGCATTAAGACCTTGAAGCTCTAAGATGTAGACAACCAGTGTGAGATAGAATTAGAGAAATTCCTTCTCTTGTGACTTCACTCTTTATTTTATTTTGCTCCTCTTTTTGGTACCATCCATCTCTTTTCTTCTCCTCATACTCATTCTTCTTTTCTCATATCCTCATTTATACCCCGCACACCAACCAATTACACGGTCTAAAAAGTTTATTATCATTGCCAAAACACATCATCATCATCATCTAAGCCTTTGTCTCAACTATGTTGAAGTCGGCGACATGGATCCTTTGTTTCCATTCAACTCTATCATGGGTGAGATTCAAAATCTCTCTTGATAAGCTCTTCCCATGTTAATTTGACCTTCCTCTTCTTCTATCAATGGTGTTTGACTCAATAACATTGCTTCGTATAGGCGCATTAGTCGGCCTGCCCCACACATGTCCATACCATCTGAGCCGGCCCTCACACACACTTGTCCTCAATGGTCCCCACCCCCACTTTATTCCTAATATAGTAATTTCTTAAGCGATCTTTTCTTGTCTACCCACACATGCATCTCATCATACACATTTCAGCCACATTCATCTTGTTGAGACCTTGTTTCTTCCTTCCCAACATTCATCCCATAGAACATTGCTGTCTTTATAGCTGTTTTCTAAAACGAATCTGAGAGGGATATTCCGATAACATAATACTCTAGTTGCATTCTTCCATTTCAACCATCCCACAGTGATCCTATGACAAACATCATTTTGGACATCCCCATCTATTTGAATCATAGAACCTAAGTAATAAAATTTATCACATTTTGGTATATCTACTCTGTCCAACTTGACTCCATTCACACTGCGAGATTGGCTGAAATTGCAGTGCATATACTCAGTTTCGCTCCTACTAATCATGAATCCATTTGATTCCAATGCCTTTCTCCAAAGTTCAACTTTATCATTCATCCATCTTTAGTTTCACCAATCAATACAATATCATCAATAAATAACATACACCAAGGGATATCATCTTTGAACATTCTTTGTCAACTCATCCATTACAAGAACGAACATATATGGGCTGAGTGTGGATCCTTACTGTACCCCAACTGTGATAGGAAAAGTTGGTGTCTATCCTCCAGGAATCTTCACACTCGTAGTAGAGATATCATACATGTATTTACTAAAGTCAATATACTAGATTGGCACACCCTTTTTCTTCAAAATTATCCACAACACTTCCCTGGTTACTCGATCATAAGTCTTTTCTAAATCAATAAAAACCATATGAAGATCTCTTTTGCTATCTCTATACTTCTCCATAAGTTTCCTTGTTAGGAAAATAACATCCGTTGTTGATCTTCCAGGCATGAAACCAAATTGGTTGTTTGATATATGCATTATAGATCATAGCCTCTGCTCAATGATCCTTTCCCAAAGCTTCATTGTGTGACTCATCAACTTGATACCTCTGTAGTTTGTGCAGTTACGAATATCACCTTTATTCTTGTAGATGGGGACTATAGTACTATTTCTCCACTCATCCGACATCTTCTTGGTCTTCATGATCTTGTTAAAGAAATTTGTTAACCACATAACTCCTTCATCCCCCATACTCTTCCATACATAAATGGGAAAACTGTCTGGTCCGCATGCCTTTCTCATTTTCATATTTTTTTTCAAAGTATTCTTGACCTCAAATGGTGAAACTCGTCGTGTGTAAGTGATATCTCTTGTATTCATTTCACACTAGTCTCTAACATTATTTGCAGTATCTCCATTGAAAAGCTTATGGAAGTAATTTCTCCATTTGTTCTTGATAGCATTGTCCTTCACCAATACTCTACCATCTTCATTCTTGATGCATTTTACTTGACACAAGTCTCTTCCTTTCCTTTCTCTAATGAGCCATTTTATATATATCTTTTTCCCCTTCTCTTGTGTCCAACTTCTTATAAACATCATTACAATATCTAGACCTCGCCTCATGAACAACCTTTTTAGCTTCTTTCTTTGCTTGCTTGTATCTTTGGAAGATGGTATTATCTCGAGATTTGAACAAACTCCTATAGATCTCCCTTTTCAGTTTAATAGCCTTCTGTACTTCATCATTCCACCACCAAGTCTCTTTTTGTTGAGGCCCACAACTTTTGGACTCCCCCAAAACCTCTTTGACAATTTTCATTATGTAGGAGCTCATGTTATGCCACATAGTGTTAACATCAGACTCCCAAGTTCCAAGTTCCCTCCTTGATGAGTTTATCATGAAAAGTCAATTTCTTTTCTCCTTTAAGATTTCACCACTTGATCATGCTATCTTGGTTCTATTATGCTTGCCTTTATTGATCTTCATGTCAATATACAAAACCACCAACCCATGTTGGGTTGTGAGTTCTTCGCCATGGATCACTTTACAATCCTTGCATAGTTTACGATCCACCCGCCTAGTAAGGAGGTAATTAATTTGGCTACAATTGTGCCCACTCTTGAAATAATCTTATGAGATTATCTTTTCTTGAAATGAGTGTTTGTCAAAATTATATCATATGCAACTGCAAAATCTAATATCCTCTCTCCTTCTCTGTTTCCGCTGCCTTGTCCAAAACCACCACAAACTCTCTCATATCCAACAATGCTACTCCCCACATGGCTAATTGAAACCACTCCCAATAATGATCTTCTCATCCGTTGGTATTCCCTACATCAATTCATCTGTGTCATCCCAAAAATCCTTCTTAGCCTCCTTGCTAAGGCCAATTTGGGGGGCATAAGCGCTAATAATGTTAAAAATGTTTCCCCCAAGAACAACCTTGATAGCTATGATTCTATCACCCGTCCTTGTGATCTTGACAAAATCATCCTTGAACATCTTATCAACAATAATACCTTCGCCATGTCTATATTTATCAATACATGTATACCAAATTTTGTATCGTGTGTCTCCAATCTCTCTACAACGTTCCCCTGTCCACTTGGTTTCCTGCAAGCAAGCTATACTGACTTTTCTTCTCATCACGGTGTCCACCATCTCCAAAGGTTTCCCTGTCAAAGAGCCAATATCCCAATTCCCAAGATCCAACTCTAATTTTTTTTGTTGAACACAAAGAGGATTATTCTAAATAATGTAAGAGATTGAGATTTAGCACATATATGTATCGTAAAGTATTGATTATTTTTAATAACATAGCAACTAAACAAAATTTAATTCAAGGCAACACAAAGAAATATGAAAATTAGGAAACGTTTCTCAATGGAAATAATTATAATAAAAAATGATATACGACATGTTTTAAACATCAGGACACGAAAATAGATCATTAAAATCATTAATATGCAAAAAAATGTTCGAAAATAACGTAAGGCACCAAATTAGACGAAACACACAACAAAGCGCTCCCCCTTGGTTCGCTTAAGTGCGTGTAAGCGAGCACCTTAACAAGTAGGCTTGTATCTCTAAAAAGTTGCCTCATCTTGAGATTTTGTCAAGCTCCTATAAGCCTTTTGTACCCATCGTTCCACCTTCAAGTCTCTTTCTGTGGTGCTCACACCGTATGGACTCTCCTAAAACCTCTTCAACAAATTTTGTTGTGTATGAGCTCATATTATGCCATAGCGTTAACATCAGACTCCAAGTTCTAAGTGTTCTCCTTGATAAGTTTATCATAAAATGTCAATCTCTTTCTTCCTTTTAAGATTTCACCACTTGATCCTTCTATCTTGGATTCTGTTATGTTTATGTTTATCGATCTTCATGTTGACATCTAAAAGACTAAAACCACAACCTATGTTGCGTAGTGAGTTCTTAGCCAACGATCACTATACAATCTTTGTATACTTTTCGATCCACTCGCCTTGTAAGAAAGTCATCAATTTGTCTACAACTGCGATACTCTTGAAAGTAGTCATATGAGAATCTCTTTTCTTAAAATGGACATTTATCAAAATCATATTGTGAAAAATAAGATGTGATGGCTAAATGAGATATTTGTTTGTTACTGATAGATGACACATTCATCTCTTATATATAGGAAAAGAGGCAAGTACAAGGAAGCAAAACATAACCCTAATGGGCGAAGACGATTAGACCCATATAACATGATAAATTAAATAACAATAATTCTAGCGCTCCCCCTCAAGTTGGAGTATGGGTGAAACACATATCTAGCTCGGACTTGCAAGTCGCAATTAGACGATACGACTAATAAAAGATGTCACTCCCCATATAAGATTTTCACTCCCCACTTAAACATGACTCTCCAACATATAAAAGATTTGATGACGCCTCCTTTACAGTTATGTTCTGCAGGCTGGAAATGCTGAGGCTTTGAAGATTTTTTGAAATGCATATGGAATGAAGAACGTCACTATTAATCTGGAATAGAAGATCAAAACACCATGACTACATCATCTTCACTGGAAATGAATGTGTGATCGGAATAAGCACATTCAACACATCCAACAATGTAGGAGTATGTGTATGTTCAAACACATTATGATAAGGTGATGATGACCATCAAACGAGATCCATATGAAATGTGACTCTCCGGGGGCTGATAGGAATAACAGACACCATCAAGCCAAAGCAGATCACTAGAAGAACCATCTTGACACTTGAAGATGCAACTTCGAGAAGACATGACTCAAGTATCTCGGTGAAGATAAAATTTGGATGAATTATCAACCTTGTAGGTGTAGTAAAATTGACGAGATTCTGAAAAGTAACCATCCATCTTATGCGATGCAGCAAGATTGTCATAAACTAGCTCTAATGGAAACTAGAGGCTGGAATAAGCACAACAAGCTTTGTTTCAACGTGTGTCAATGATGTAATTGAGATCCTTCAACTTGCATGAAGGTGGTAGCTAACTGGAATAAACGAAGCTTAGATAGCCAACCCACGTGCATATCATGACAGGATTACGAAGAAGCACAATGTTATTGGAAAGAGATACACCAATGATGTACTGGAAGCACAACGAAACATTGTCATTGGGAAAGAGATACACCAATGATGCACTTGAAAAACACGATGCTTAGTGGGAATAAAGCGCCACAAAGACATCGGGAGATGGATCTGCTGAAGAACAAGCTGCATGAAGATTTAAATAACATGGATTGATGCATATCATCTTTCTCATACTCTTTCCCCTCATACTCCCTTTTCATACATTCTTTCTCTCCCTCGTACTCTCTCTCCCCCATATCCCTACTGCACACCAAATACGAAGTGAATGAGTAGTTGGTGTGGAAAAGAGACTATCCTCCTACACGTGGAAAAGGATGCACACACGAGGGGTGGCAAGAAGGGAATAAAAATTGGTAAAAGACAGTCGTATCTTTTGAAGGTAGAGGCGAAGGGGCTCATTGGTAGATGGTTGCCGAACTATTGGGAGTCTAGGGGATGCGACCCCCTAGTTAGGGGGTCCGATGATGGGCTGCATTTTTCTGTGAAAGATCATATGCATAAAATTTATAAAAAAGGGTGAAAATAGGAAACTTCTTGAGATCTGGGCAGTAGGCAACAATGGGCAACCGCTAAAGACAGGGAAATAACAAGACAGTGGTGCGCTGCAGGGAGAAGTAGCTTAACAATGATGGCGCCTTGTGGCTTACTGCCCATGATTGATATACGACGGCTGCCTGAGGTTGATAAACGATGGGTTGCTCGCTGTGGCAGCAATTACCATGCAATATAGCTTTACAACGACGATCTGTGGTCGTGGCGCGACTGCCTTTGTTGTTGGCAGCTGGTGACGATGCATTGCTGTTGTTGGTGCAGTGTGGCCACCGCTGGTGTTGGCGATGCGCGACAACGTGCAATCTCTGTTGGTGGATGGAGATTTGTGGGAGTCAATGTAGGGGCAGGAGGTGTGGAAGATGCGGTGAAGCGACGATTAGACGTGACTCAGGGGATGCAGATAACATTGATGATGGTTGGGATAGAGAGCACCGACGTAGGGAATAAAAAAGGATTGATTTTATATGAAAGAATAGCATAGATGACCATGGAGGCCGGGGTGGTGCCTAACAGGCGGCCAAGCCAAGAAGAGACGGTGGTTGTGTGCAGGCAGAAGCTCTCTCCTTTTCTGCGTAGGGTAGGATCAATGCTCTGATACTACGTGGAAAATATGATGTGAGGGCTAATGAGAAATATGTTTCTTACTAATAAACGACACACTCCTCTCGTATATATAGGAAAGGAGGCAAGTAGAAGGAAGCAGAAGTTAACCAATGAATCAAGGCAATTAAGTGCATATAATATAATAAACTAAATAACAATAATTCTAACACATCATATGCAACTGTAAAATTCTATATCCTCTCTCCGTCCCTCATTTATGCTTTTATGTCCATACCTCCATGAACTCTCTTATATCCAACATTGGTACTCCCAACATGACCATCTAAATCACTCCTAATAATGATCTTCTCTTCTTCCATCAACTCATCCATGAAAATCCTTCTTAGCCTCCTCGCTAAGTCCAACTTCGGGGCATAAGCACTAATGATGTTAAAAATCTTTCCTCCAACCACAACATTGATATCTATGATTCTATCACCCATCCTTGTGATCATGACAATACCATCCTTCAACATCTTTTCAACGACAATACTTACGTGGTTACGCCATTTCTACATTCGTCAATATTTGTGTACCTGATTTTGTACCATGTGTCTCCTATCCCTCTGCATCGTTCATCTGTCCATTTGGTATCCTGCAAGCAAGCTATATTGACTTTTTCTCTAATCATTGTATCCGGTATTTCCAAAGACTTTCACGTCAAAGAGCCAATATTTCAAGATCCCACTATTTTTTTTGTTGAACTCCTTTATCTGCCTCTGTTGAAAATGCTGTCCTTGCACATTCTCCACTAAATCCGGGCAATGATGAACGGGACAAGATTTCTATCCAAGGTTTGCAAATCCTTTACTTGTCTTTCAACACAACCGGGCGCCGTTGTATTGAATTCCCTTGGATATTTATCGCTGCACCTAGGTGACGACGCAACACTTGCTAGGTAGGGACACTCCAATGAAGTTCTCATAGGATTCTTGTCATAAAACTAATGTCGGTTTTATGGCTGGCTATCAGCCTACCACCAACCGTCCTTTACCATGCTTGGGCCTGGCTAAATGTGCACAAGATGTACTGAACATAGGCGGAGTCTGGCTTTGAATCGAACACACATCTGTTAAATAGTTAGTAGCCATTAAGTGATTATTTTGAAGGAATGAGTGAATTTCTGATTGCTTGTAAATTATGCTATATAATGCCATTGTTGGTATATAATCGAGTTGCAAACAATTGGCTTGTTCAATGTTAATGTAGTAGGAACCACACAGTATTAGCAACAATCAGTAGATGCTAAATGATAACTATGAGTAATTCTCTTAACAAACTGCATTAGATGTAAAACTATCGGGAAAATCCTAGGAATGGTATAAATGAAAACTACTTGTATGTGCAAAATACATATACATATTAGAACTAGTAGTAATTACGATAACAAAATTATGACTTATCCGTGTTTTTCAGAAAAAGTTACAACATACCCTCATACACGATTCGTATCTTCATTCGGGGAGGGAGCCCCCCCCCCCCCCCCCCCCCCAAAAAAAAAAAAAAAAAAAAATCCCCACCCCACCCAGGGATTATAGTAATTTTTGTAAAACATGTTTATGAGTTCTTTCTTTATTGATTTTGAAGATTTTTTATAATTTATATATAATCCAGAATTTTAAATTGTATGCTCAGTTATCATGGTACTCACTCAACATGTTCTATTCAATAGCAAAAGGATGGAAAAGCCTATCCTGGCTTTCCTTTATCGTTATAGTATAGCGTGCACAATTAAGTAGGCACTTTTATGGGTCATTCTAACTATTTATGGTTGACTACTGGTTGTTGGCACCATCTTGACTTTTTGTTATTAGGAGTACAAATCAGTATGTTTAAAAAATCTGTATGAGTGTTACCTGAGCTGTAGTACAGTAGCAAAAAAAAAATGCCAGTCCAGACTGTACACAATTAACTAAGCATTTTTATGGGTCATTCACACTAGTGAGCTGAAATAATATTATGGGGGACTACTGGTTGTTGGCGCCCCCTTGAGTGTTTGTTGTTAAGAGTAGTAAACCATGTGTTAAAAAATATGTAAAAGTGTTAGCTGAGCTATATTACCTGATTGCCTTAATGTACTACTAACATTTTACTCTCTGTATAACTAGACAAGATCCGACTTGATACCTTACTGAACTAACAATAATAATTCACTATATAATAAGAGGAGACTTGAGTGAGGACGGTGAGGTATTTGTATCTTAGATTCACAATGTCAATAGAAGTAGAAATCTCCTCCTTCAGAAAGTTCATATTTACGTTCTAATTATTTCATTGGCAGTTCATTGGCAACTTCCAAGAATCGTGTGGGATGAGAACTGGTTGGGGTGCCGGTGAGTACATTTTTACATGGGTTTATATAAAATTTGCAGTTCTTAATAGAAGTGTACTTTTCTATATCTTGCAGCTTTTTTAGCAGAATTTGTAGCTCTAATAGCTGCGAGCACTGTGCACCGCATCTGTATAACGACCTGGTAAGAACAACTGCTGCATTTTTTATTGCTGTAAGCTGCATTATCTATTAGATTTCACTTAAACAATGTTTTTCCTTTAACACTAAAGTTCTTATGCATGACCAGCAGAAAATTCTCAAGGGGAGCACCATTTAATTGTAAATGCTGAAACATATAAGGAGTAGGGCACAGTCCAAACCTTTTCATTTTCTAACTTATTATTAACTATTTACATATGAGTATATGACAAAGTTGCTATGTGGCTCTGCTACCATGCATGCTGTTTTTATGCTTGAGCAAGACACACTCGTACTTTACCATATACACAATAAGTGACGATGGTAAATCACAATTTAAAACTTAAAAAAATATTGTTGATCCACATACTTACCATTAATTCATAGATCTACAAATTTTGTTTGTAGATCAATGTTCTGAAACGCGTTATGCGGTATGCGTTCGGTCAGGATACCGCATAGAGAGTGTAAGCGGAATGCGGGAGCATAAGCGGGGCATATGCGTTTTTGAATTTTTTTAAAATAAAATATATATTTTATACATATATTTAATTAAAAAATATAATCATAATCATAAATTTCGTACTATCTAGTTTCGTAGCCTAATAGCCCAAAATGTACCAACGGATCATTACATCATGGAAGAAGAAACCCATTTTCCAATCATCAAGAAGAAAAATCAATCAACAAAACCCTAAGTTTATATAATGTACTAGAATATACAAGTAACACAACACACTAGCACATGCAGTTCATAGCAGAAGATTTATTGAGTGAACATAATAAGAATTGCCACAGTAACACAACACATGGTAGTTCAAAGTAGAGATAGAAAAAGAACATCAAAAACAAAATCAAAACATCAAAATGATATGAATAAATCAAGTCAGTAATAAATAGAGAAGAAAAAGTCGTAGGGAATTAAATTACTCCCTAGGCAGCACACAAATTTGATACTTTGTAAAAGAAAATATCATATCCAAGTAATATCTGCAATAGATTCCCCTTTTTATACAAGACAAAATAAGAACTGTTGCAAGTGCAACATGTTCTAATCTTAGAGCAAAATAG
Organism: Alisma plantago-aquatica; assembly: GCA_963693085.1. Taxonomy (NCBI): domain Eukaryota; kingdom Viridiplantae; phylum Streptophyta; class Magnoliopsida; order Alismatales; family Alismataceae; genus Alisma; species Alisma plantago-aquatica. The sequence continues at coordinate 255,087,816 of OY856410.1, forward strand.
AAGAGAGAAAAAAGAGTAAAGGAAAGAGCATAATAAAAATTGACAACTGTAAAATGTAATAATATATTTTGCACCACTCATTCAAATTAGAATTATTACTGAGGTAGCAAAATTTCAATATCTAATCTAAAACCAACTATATAGAAGTTGTCATTTAATTTGGTTGATTTTATTTGAGGTTTTTTACTGAAGTCACCAAATAAAATGCGGGGCCTAAGAGGTCGCATATGCGGACCGCAGGCCGCATATTCGGTCCATGCCCAAAAATTGCACTGCATAGTTATATGCGGAGCGGTTGAGGGCCGCATATGCATATGCGGCCTCATGCGGGGCATATGAGAGCACTGTTGTAGATCATGTGATTTTAGAAGATCTAATACCCACTTTGTTATTTTTGAAGTATTTGAATAGATCTATGTAGAAGAGGGTGGAATAGGAGGTGTAGATGGGTTAGGCATAGGGGAAACATACCTTAGAATCAAGAAATATAGCCTCTGGAAGCACGAGATTGAAGAAAATTACCAAAATACCCAACACGTAGCAGCAACAGTTTGCAGAATAGTATTTCGCAAAACGCAGTTATATTTGCCATTTCATAAAATTAAGGAAGCAAGAGATTCAAAAAAATTGACAAAATTCCCAAGACGTAGCAACAACAACTCGCAGAATAGTATTGTGCAAAACGCATGTTACATTTGCCATTTTACAAAACTAAGGCCCAAACTGGGTTTTTTTGCTGCAAAATTCCCCTTGTTATGTGAAATTTCACACCTAATAACAATTTTTTGCAATGTTTTGTGAAAATACCTGTAGCGTGTAGGCCCTGTGTAGATACATTTTTATGTCTCCTTGGCGAAAAAAATCCAAAAGTTTGATTGAAATTTTGTATCATGCATTGATGAGATATCATGTGGAGCTATTTTTCATTTTTGTTGTCATGAAGGAACATTGTATATGCTCAAATACTATTAAATATTTCTTCAATAGACTTTTGATTTTTCTTTGATTGCTATACATTAAATGGGCGCCCGAGGGGTTGACCCACTACTCGCAGGGTCAGGTGTCGGTGTACATTCTTTGCCACCCTTTTATAATTGATTATATGTAGCCCACACCCGCTACCTGCACATTCAACAACTCGACCCAAACCAACCCACCCATCCATTTGACATGTCTAGGTTCAAACACAACTCAAGTCTTAGCAATGTTGCTTAACAATTACCGTACAAAGAGGTATGACACGGTGTCATGATTAAATCTCTCTCTCTGTCTGTAACACACAATGACAGAGAGCCCTCCATTTAGATTTCATAAGCCCCCAGAGGAACTAGTACTAGTGAACCATATCAATATTTCTTCCAGTAAGGCCTGAATGTAAGGAACATTGTATGCTATCTTTTTATCAGTTGTAAACGTAATGCTGTTCACATGCTATTTTTTTTCTTCAATAGAATTTGTGATTTTTCTTTGATTCTTATATGTAAAATGGGCGTTCGAGGGGTTGACCCGCTAATCGCGGGGTTAGGTCTTAGTGTACATTTTTTACCACCTTTTTGTAATTGATTATATTCTTCCTGTGAAAGGATTTGGGTCAAAGCGATACCTGGTTAGGGTGTGCTCTCCTTTATTATATAGACAGACTATTTACGTAGTAGACCCAATAGGAAAAGGAAATAGTAAAGAGATACATAAATAAGAAAACTTTTTCCTAACACTCCCACTCAAGCTGGAGCATACACATCATGCATGCCCAACTTGGAAGTCATATGCTTGAAAGCTGAAGATGGAAGTGGCTTGGTGAATATATCTGCCACTTGCTGACCAGTCCAAACATGAGGAGTCTGAATCTTCTTGGAGAGCACTAAATCACGAACAAAGTGGCAATCCACTTCTATGTGCTTGGTCCTCTCATGAAACACCGGATTGCTAGTAATATGAACGACTGCCTGGTTATCACACATGAGAGAAATAGGGGTCTCAACAGACACTCCAATTTTTGACAGAACAGACACAACCCACTGTAGCTCACAACAAATATGTGCCATGCCTCAATATTCGGCTTTTGTGCTGGATCTTGCTACCACATTCTGTTTTTTGCTCCTCTAAATCACCAAATGTAACCCAAGAAACACACAATATCCAGAAGTAGAACGTCTATCTCCAACATCACCACATTCTGTTTCTTGCTCGTCCCATTCCTTTGGCAGCAACAACAAGAGGAGCTTGAGTCTCAGTGTGGAGGTCTCCTGGAGTGGAAGAAAAGGACTCAAATGATGACTGTTGTATTCGAACAAAGGCTTCTTTAAGACTTGGTAGTTTGTTCGTAGCCAGAATAACACTCCTAGTTGAGGCATATACAGGATTTAAGCCGGATACGGCGGATAGAAACCTTGTTGTCACTAGATCATCTCGGTCCTTCATCTGATCATCAGTCTTTAATAGCTGGTAAAAGCCAAGTTCTTGAGAAATAGACTGGATAGTACCAAAATAATCCTCACGAGAGCGACAATTTTGTTTCTCTGCAAAGAGACGGTCATAAACATTATAAAGACGAAGAGCATTCTTCTCATTAGAAAAATGTTTCTTTACAACTTCCCAGATTTGTTTGGCTGTAGAATAGAACATGAATCTAGACGCAATCTGAGGCTCCATGCTATTCCATAGCCATGACTTCACCAGCCCGTTGTTTTTCCCCCAAGTGGGGTAATCCTTGCTACTTTCATCAGGAGGCTCTGACTTAATGATGTCCACCTTCTCATGAGATTTAAGCACAATGTAGATAACATTCATCCAAAGGAGATAGTTCTGTGAGTTAAGCTTCACAGAAGTGATCGGAGATTGGTCATTGTAGACGACTGTAGTGGAGGCAGGCTTGGCATCTCCCATATTGAGGAATCTAGAAAACAATAGTAGATAGAGTGAATAACACGTCGTGTCGAGGACAGAACACGCCGTGTCTGGGTAGTGCACGATGTGTCTATTTTTCTGCACGTCGTGTGAGTGGACAGAAAAATACTCCAGCGCTTAACACGCCGTGTTTGATTTTTCACACGCCGTGTGAGTTGTGAGAGACTCCTTCTGAAATTCTCACACGCCGTGTTGCTAAGGGACACGCTGTGTCCAGTTTCGGTGGCGTAACTTTCACCAGCTAGGACACGCTATGTCAAGAATGAGACACGTCGTGTCTTCTGCGAACAATGCCGTCAAGAACAAAACTATTCAACAACAACACACCGTGTCACCTGGGATACATGCCATGTGCAGCGGCAGCAGACGTATACGTTGACGGGAATTGACTATGTCAATCGGTGAAAATAGACTCCGGGAAGACGCGCCGAAGAGAGGATAGTCCTGGGAAGACGTGCCGGGGAAAAGGTGACGGGAATTAGCGCCGTCACGAGTCACTTGATGTGAAACTGACGCATCAACAGTCTTGAGAGATGTGGGAACTCATCCACGTATGAAGACTACGTGGAGAGGAAAGAGGATGAGTAGGAAGGTGCTCCTCTCTTTGGAATAGAACGATGGGTTCTCCTCTCCTTCAAGCAGCCATTGTGCCTTGACGGATCGAAGAAGGATCGACTGCCCGGAGAGGAGAACTTCCGACGGTCGTCTTGTTGCGTCGACGACGGAGGATACAACCGGAGAAGGAGAGAAGAAGGAGAATGGCCCCGGGGGGGGGGGAGGAAGAGGCGGTGACTAGGGTTGCAGCAACCGGATATGCTCTGATACCATGTGAAAGGATTTGGGTCAAAGCGATACCCGGTTAGGATGTGCTCTCCTTTATTATATAGACAAAGACTATTTACATAGTAGACCCAACAGGAAAAGGAAATAGTAAAGAGATATGTAAATAAGAAAACTATTTTCTAACACTGCCCATTCTTATTACCTGGAGCAACAACTCGACCCAAACCCAATCCACCCATCCATTTGACATATCTAGATCCAAACACCCAATCAAGTCTTGGCAATGTTGCTTAAAAGTTACCATGCAAAAAGGCATGACATAGTGTCACGATGAGATCTCTCTTTAACACACACTGAGAGAGCCTAGGAAGCACGGACACAGACACCGACATTGACACGTACATGGGACATGATAATTTCCAAAAATATAGGATACAAACACGAAAAATATATGTATATATGTGTGTGTGTGTGTATAAATTGTCATCTAATATGCTATATGTATAAACACAAAAAATGATCTAAATAGAACACCCACAACGACAATCACTATGAAATCCAACAAACAATTAACATATAACATTATATCCACAAGTCACAATATGGTTATTATCAAGACATATATTAAGATGGTTGATTATAAAATTGTTGCAATAAATTAATATGGAATTGTAAATTGAAGTGCAATGGAATTTGGGGGCTATAATTTTTTATTATGGGTGGAATTAATGGCGAACAACATGTACTATCAAGAGGAAGAATGGGAAGGGGTGAAGAAATATATTGTTGCTGGTGGTGGAGGTAGAGAATGAAGGTGTCTTGGAGGTTGTTAAAATAGTGTACACGAGACCTTGTAATATGTAGATAAGTAAAGGTCTACATGTAAATTTGTAAGATATTGATTTTCTATAGATAATATACAAGTCACAAGACAATCCTGAATTAGTTCGTCTCCTTCTCCCAATACGGTTATTTATAGAGGTATAGGAACATTTTTGCATCTACTTCAACTTTAGAGTAGGACAAAGAGGAGGGGACAAGAAGAAGTAGGAAGAGGAGGAATGGGGGGGGGAAGCAAAGCAGGAAGAGTTACATGGAACTAGAAGAGAAGCGGTGAATCTAAATGCTTTCCTCTCGTGGTTGATGTAGCGATCCTTGATGGGGGGTAGGAACAAAGAATTACATGGAACTGGAAGAGAAATCGATGAATCTAATTGTTTTCCTCGTGTTTGATTTGGCAGTCCCTGAATGTTGCAAAAGTTGGAGTTGATACCGCTGATGATGGCTTCCACAGTTGCTAAAGATTGGTGATACTGAAACTTTCGAGTAGGACAAAGATGAGGGGACAAGAAAAAGTAGGAAGAGAAGGAATGGGGGGGGGAGAAGCAAAGGAAGAAGAGTTACATGGAACTAGAGGAGAGGCGGTGAATCCAACTGCTTTCCTTGTCGTGGTTGATATGGCAGTCCTTGAAGGGGGGCGGGGGAAGCAAAGAACAAAGAGTTGCATGGAAGTAGAAGAGAAAGCGGTGAATCTAATTGTTTTCCTACTCGTGGTTGATTTGGTAGTCCCTAAATGCTGCAAGAGTTGGTGGAGATAATACCTTTGATGATGGTTTCTACCTTTGCTAAAGAATGGCATCGACGGCTTGGCTGGAGCTACTGGAGCTTAACCACCTAATCTTAGTAAGCAATGAGTAGTGAAGGGCAAGAGATGGGGTTTTAGAGAAGGCTTGTTTTTTTCATACACTTAGGCTTTAGTGGGTTGGACCGATGTGTCTTAGATGTATCCATAGCGTGTCCAAGCCTTGTCCGACATTGCGAGAACTTTTTTTTCTTCTCAAAGTGGATGCATCAGAGGCATGTCCGCTACGTATCTAGGCATGTCCAAGCTATGTCCATGTTAGACACGTGTCAGACACGGGCACAACAAGCCCTAAGAAGTGTCTGTGCTTCATAGGAGAGAGCCCTTTGTTTAAATTTCACAACTTTACAGAGGCTAACATAGACCGGTCAAACGGGTGGGTCTGGTTGGGTTTTGTTTGGTCATTGCAGATGTTGGCCTGCGGATACTGGTACCAAACCCGACCCGGTGGGTCACAAGTTGATCCGCGAGTACCCATATAACTTGTACTAAATGCAAAGTTCTTGTTATAAACAATAGAAATATAAGTTCTACGTCTTTTTTTGCATGCGACTCTTTTTTACATGTAACACGAACTATATCATTTAGTTTACTACATTTCATGTCAATCATATTAGAAAACAACATTTTATTCTAAATTAGTCCAAAAATACTTAATTTTGTGTTTAAAGTCAAATATAGAAGAGGGGCAATTTGTCGATGTATGTAGATGTCCAACACACAAAAAGAAACTATTGTATTAAAAAAAATAGGTTGATGTTATCATTTCTATCAGTAAAAAGTAGAAGTGATTGTTATTATTATAAACACACAAATATTTGCAAGACAAACACAAAAAGATATTCGTAATTATATATACATGTAAGTGCAAAACAATACTTATTCAAAAGTCATTAAGTATATAATCATATCCTCAAATTCTCAAAAGCACACATCTATGTAATTGATGTTTACTTTCTATTTTATTTAAATGGGTCACCCGCAGGTACCTGCAGGTCGACCCATGAGACTCACCTAATAAATAGGTTGGGTCGGGTTTGACCCATATTCAAATGGGTGACCATAACCCCTACCCAAGCCCATATTAAACGGGCACCCGCGGGTCAATGACCCATTTTGACAGGTCTAGGCTAACACAAACGAGTACTTGTGAAACATATCTGTATTTCTTGAAGTTAGGCTTGAATGTAACAATTCTAGCATGCAAGTGCAACTTAATCACCACTACGACACTTCACACATGAAAATTTGCCAACAATGGCATAATTTTTCTAAAAAAACCAATGTCAATACCATTAGACGCGGATTATGCATGCGTGTGGATAAGATTTCATATTTCGGTTTATCAATGTCCTGACAAATTTTCGCTTTATTTTGACAATTTTGCCAAAAACTACCAAATATTGGCAAATTTTACCGGTGACGAAATATCAAACTTAGCAAGTGTGAGTCTGTAATTGTGTTTGATAGGAGAGGGGGATCAAGGGAGATTTGTGCAATTTGAGCTCACCATAACCTTTTATTTTCTACCATTTTCTCTCATTTGTATCACGTCTATCTTAATTAAATTTTACTTCCACAATATTTTGAAATAGCTATGTTAGCTTTTATATATGTTTCTAATGGTGTCTACTCATAGATATACAACTTTATGTCTTGCATGTATACTAACCTAAACACCACTGAAAAATCAATACACGTATTTTCAAAATGTTTAATATATTTTTATTAGAAAGCAAATTACTATACACATTCTAGTCACTAGCATTATTAGTGTACATTGGAAGAAATGTACTAATTGGTAGTTTTAACACATACATAATTTATTGTTAAATATACATTTCATAACTTGCTAATCTTATATATGGTTATATATAGCAGTTGTTGCACAATTTCCACAAGCATAAGGTGGACATGGTAACTACGCCTCATATATTTCTCCCACTAATGTAAATGAGCCATGGGAGAATTCCCCTACGCATATCAAGATCACAGGGTAAGATGTATGGAAAAGACATGTTGCCACATTAGAGATGTTGCCTAGGTTCCTTCACATTTGTGTGTCAAAATCACAGATTGACTTTGAAGAAGAGTAAGAGAAAGCCACATAGGAGTTTCTGTCAATATTTGATATGATGCATGTAGATGTTAGAGATCTATGACGAGGTTGACATAAACAACATGAGTTGGGAATAGGATGTCAGTCACATGAAGTAGCTCATGTTGGACAATAACAACCATGCATGGAGGTCGCCACATCCACTGTGATATTGAAGCTTTATTTTCCCTTTATTAAATCAACTTGCATCTTATTAAATGATCTATATTGTGCTTGTATGTAGTAGGTAGACTCCACAATATATGACATTATTGCATAAATAAATGTATTTACGTGTATGAATTATTCTTGCAAAGTTCCAAACATTAATGTCTTGATTTAGTTGTCGGAATCTTTCATCAAAATTCCCACAAAAACATCCTACTTTGCTTACCATCCACATGGACTGCTCGCCCACATCCAATATACAATTGCATAAAATGGTGCATTTAGATTCAGTGACTACACCGAATAAATTTATGATTTGATTTTGTCCATTTTGGCATAGAAATGACCGTGATTGTGTATGTCGTCAAAGCGGCATTGAAGTGAACATTTTGTTCCTTGCTACAACATACCCTTACGAGCTCATGTAGAACAAAGGAGGAAAGGACCTCATATATCCTTCACTATATAAAGGAAATCTAAAATAGAGAAAATCCATTCCCAAGACCCCTTCTATTGTGTGAATGATACTTATTTGTGTGCATAGATGTGCATGTGCACACACACACATACATAGTGAGAGAGAGACAGATAGAGAGGTAGATAGAGAGAAATGCCATAAATCCCAATCTCTCCACACACAAAAAGGGTAAAAATGCCATAAATCCTAATCTCTCCACACACTAAAGGGGTAAAAACTCTTGTTGAACTTCATAGTTTTGTTGAAGCCTATATCAATGACTAGCTCATTGCACTAGTGGTCCAAACTATAATATATATTACATGATGCATAAAATCCCGTAACATGAATGAACATCCAAGAACATCTATCAACTAGGGCTCCTAAATGGGGGTCAATGTCTAGACACCTAGGACATGTCTAGGTCATTTTAGGTATAAAGTAGGTCAGAATAGGAGGCCCTGTTTAGTTTTGTTGGTTTGGTTTAGGTTGACTAGGTATGAATTAGTGCAGTTTAAATTTGGTTTATGCCGTTTTACCTAGAGTTTTGGTTTGATATAAAAGTTAGGAGAATTTAGATCAATGAAGGCACGGTTAAGTTTCATCAAGGCCGCCGACAAGGTTGCAGCACAATGGTGATTACAGTGGCCTTCTAGGAGGCCCTAGGTTGTGATCCCTAGTGGACAACATTTCTCGTGTGCATGCGCTAAGCACATGCATAGAGGGTTGAGGCTGGGGACTATGGCATTTGGATCTTGGCTCGCGCGGACCTACTAAGATTGCTTTACATTAGCGAATCCCACTTGTATCTATGGTTCAGTGGGCAACTAGGGAGAGAATTGCCGTCCCTTGGTTCTCAATTATTATCTAAGTCAACTCAAGTCAAATGTAGTGTTAATCAACATGCATAGTAATCTAAGGCACTGTTCGGTGCATCTACTCATTCTTTGTATAGTTAAGCATTTTGTTGCATACCATTACTTATGAACTTACTTAAATGTATCTCAAAATGTGTATAGAAGTATGTAATTTTACCTAAATAATAAAAAGTAAAAACACTCTAGCTCCCCTGCATAGGAACCAACAATCACCTAGCTTCTTGTCAACTATGAATTCGAGACATTCCAGCAAACACCATGATGGTAATAAATTTGGGTTGAACTTTCGATTTAATGGGGACTGGAAATTCAAGTGCACTTTCTTGTATGCTGATGCTCAATATTGTGAAACAACCTGCTTCCCGGTCGATACCATCGACAGGAGGTCCTGTCGATGGTATCGAGATTATCACAGCTACCAGACAACAACCCGTCGATACCATCGACATCCATGTCGATGGTATCGAGATTATCACAGCCACCAGACAACAGTCCGTCGATACCATCGACATCCTTGTCGATGGTATCGACAGAACATCGGAGGCGGAAACCGACGATCTACCACTTGACTGGATTTTTATTATATCATTTGTTTTATTGTTTTTCTAGGTTTTACTCATTTGTACCACCTTGTATCTTACCCTAATATATAAAAAGGAGTGAGACGACTATTGTCCTCATACACAAAAGCTGCACCTTGCAGCCGCCAACGTTGTTCATCTTCCTTCTCTCTCGTTAACATGGTATCAGAGCAAGGTTTTCTCTAGGCCGCCGTCTCTCTCCACCGGTTGTTCCTCTCTTCCTCCTTATTCCTTCTTGCCCGCCAGATCTTCCCCTTTCTTCCTCCGGATCTTCTCACCGCGGCACCGACAGCAGTAGCTGCGGCTGTGCCGCCGCACGGCGTGCAGCCGTAATCCGCCGCCTTGAGGATCTTCGGGTAATCCAACGACGATCTAAAATCTAAACTAGAGGACTAGTCTCTCCACAGTTATTCTCCTAGTCACACATCCTCCATGTGATTAGGAAAATCATCCGGAGGCTGTGAATGCGTCAGTAACACATTTCTATTTTTTTCTTGGGTGACGTGTATCTCTCCGTCACCTCAGTCTTCTTTGTGGCGTGTATCAATCCGTCACACAGTCCCGTTCTGTAATGGGGGATATCAAGACACCTATGATCTACAACGAGGTGTCACCTATCACCTCCATCAAGCCCGACGGGAAGAATTTTCTTCTATGGATGAATGCCGTCCGCACTGTCCTGGAGTCTCGTGACAAGGCAGGACATGTTGACTCAGGTCCTCTGGCCTCTACTGACAAAGGATATGCTGAATGGAAGCGTCATGATAGTCTGGTGAAGACTTGGTTGTGGAACAACATGGAACCTACTATTGCGACAAGGTTCATGTTCTATTTAACAACTAAGGAGATATGGGACACAGTGAAGCAACATTATTCTCAAGAAAAAATGCGCTTCGCCAATTCATGATCTATGATCGTTTGTTTGTTGAGAGGCAGGGTGACAAATCTCTTGATGAGTACTTTGGAGCTATTCAGGCACTTGCTTAAGAGCTGAGCTATTATCATCCAGTGACTGTCGCTGAACAGATCAAGGACAGGGACGATCTAGTTACGACTAAATTTTTATCCGGGCTTAACCCTTCGTGCGGATCCGCCCGGAGTGTCATTTTGGCTTCTGATAAATTACCCGGTTTTGTGGAAGCCTATTCAAGAATACAACAATCTATCTTTGAGTCTGCTACTCCTGCTCCTGTTATATCTTCTGGGGAGTCTCATGCATCCGTAACTGCTGCGGTACGAGGGGGACGAGCTGGTATGGGCAGAGGACGTGGGACACGTTCGAAGTGCACTTTCTGTGACAAATTGGGACATACAGTGGAGAAGTGCTGGAAGAAACATGGGAGACCTGCTGCACCACCTGCAGGGACAACTCATTATGCCACTACTACATATTCTTCTTCTTCTTCTTCTGTTGTGGGAACTACTTCTGGAACTGGTATCACTCTTACTCAAGAGGAGTATGATCGGTTTATTCAGGCTACACAACACATGAGCATGAGATCATCATCATCATCGTCAGCAAACCTGGCATCTACTGCGGGTAATCAGGCTACATCTCTCATAGCTTCTGGCTCTATTTCATCTTGGGTGGTTGATTCTGGCGCGTCACAACACATGACTGGTATGAGGAAATTGCTCCACACTATTGACTCGTATATCCCTCAAAAATCTGTTACACTGGCAGATGGTTCAGTGAGGAGAGTGTTAGCTAGTGGATCTGTCCCTCTAACACCCAAGATTGATCTCAAATCTGTACACTTTGTGCTTGAATTTCCTTTGTCTTCTTTCTGTTGCAAAACTGATTGACACTGTAAAATGTACCGTAACTTTTGGTCCTTGTTTTGTATTACAGGATCTCAAGAGTATGAGGACGATTGGTGGGGGACCTAGGAAAGGTGATCTCTACCTTTTCCATGGTGACAGTCTGCCTCGCCAAGTATCTGCTCCTGCTCCATCCGTCCTATTGAGTGGTTCCCCCTTACTGTGGCATTGCAGATATGGACATCCTTCCTTAGAGAGCCTGCGCAAGTTGGAACCAGAATTGTCTCAAGTGTAATCTTTAGAGTGTCAGTCATGTCAGCTGGGAAAGCATCATAGGTTATCTTATCCAGTCGTGTCAATAAACGGGCTTCTTGTCCTTTTGAGTTAGTCCATAGTGATGTGTGGGGTCCTGTCAAAGACCAGAGTTATAATGGCTTTCGTTACTTTATTTCATTTGTGGATGATTTTTCTCGAATGACATGGATCTATCTTCTCAAAAGTCGAGAGTCTGTACTATCTATTGTGAAACATTTCCACACTGAAATAAAAGTCCAGTTTGACTGCAATATAAAAATTCTTCAATCTGATAATGCTTTAGAGTATGTCCAAAAGGCTATGTCTGATTTTTACAGCTCTGTAGGTATGATCCATCGCACATCGTGTCCTTACACCCCTCAACAGAATGGGGTGGCTGAGCGGAAAAATCGCCATCTTCTTGATATTGCTCGATCTATTATGTTCCAATCCAATGTACCTAAGAAATTCTGGTCTGAAGCTCTTTTAACTGCTTGTTTCTTAATTAATAGACAACCATCCTCAGTTCTTAAAGGACATACTCCCTTCTCTGTGTTGCGACCCACGGACCAACCTTTTTCTCTTTCCCTTAGAGTGTTTGGTTGCACTTCCTTTGTCCATCATGTTGACCCTAAAGCAGACAAGCTTTCTCCTAGGTCTGTTAAAACTTTGTTCCTTGGTTACTCTAATACTAGCAAAGGATACAAGTGTTACTGTCCTAGTCTTCGTCGGATGTTTGTGTCTAGGGATGTTATCTTCCATGAGACCACTCCATATTTCTCTGATGCTATAAGTAAGGGGGAGCAATTGAGAGAGGGAGTGCCACCAGCTTTTCAGAGTGATAGAGTGACACCATCTGTGCAGAGTGAGGGAAAGCCACCCATCATTCTTGATTATACTTTTATTCCGGATGAGCAAGCAACAGACAGGCCTGTTATTGAGCATTACCCACATGTTTATAGTAGGCGAGGCAGACTAGAACCAGAAATGGTAGCGACACCAGTCTCTGAGCCTTCATCTTCGTCTTCTACTCATGGGATTCATGCAGAAGCATCAGATCTTGACCTTCCTATTGCTGTTAGGAAAGGTACTCGTTCTTGTACTATTAGACATCCTATTACAAATGTGTTGTCTGTCCCACTTATCTAAGCAGGCCCGCACATTTGCTATTGGGAATGATTCTGTTGATATACCAAGGAATCACTATGATGCTATGAAGGACAGTGGCTGGAAACAGGGAATGCAGATTGAAATGTCAGCTCTTTTGCATAATGCCACATGGGATCTTGTTGAATTACCTACAGGGAAGAAAGCTGTGGGCTGCAGATGGGTTTTCACCATCAAACATAATTCGGATGGATCTGTTGAGAGGTTGAAGGCCAGATTGGTGGCAAAAGGCTACACACAGACCTATGGAGTTGATTTCTTTGAGACTTTTTCTCCAGTAGCCCGTCTAAATTCTGTGCGAATTATGATTTCTTTGGCTACTACTTTTGATTGGCCCCTATTTCAGCTTGATGTTAAGAATGCCTTTCTACATGGTGACCTCCAGGAAGAGGTATATATGGAGCAACCTCCTGGGTTTGTTGCTCAGGGGGAGTGTCAGAAGGTTTGTAAATTGAAGAAAGCCATATATGGTTTGAAACAGTCTCCTCGAGCGTGGTTTGACAAGTTCAGTGAGGTTGTACTCCAGATGGGCTTTTCTCGCTCTATGAATGATCACTCTTTATTCTACTCTAGCTCTTCATGTGGCTCTATCATTATGGCTGTATATGTTGATGACATAGTTATTACTGGAAGTGATTCCGCATGCATATCTCGTGTGAAGGAAGGGTTGCAAAGACACTTCCAAACGAAGGATCTGGGTAAACTGAGATATTTTCTGGGCATTGTGGTGCTTCGATCTCATGCAGGTATCAATCTATCTCAGAGGAAATATGTGCTGGACTTACTACAGGAGACAGGCATGACTGGATCTAAACCGGTATCTACTCCTAT